>AP025049.1:26309014-26342908 GCA_036186865.1 Eustoma russellianum | reverse complement strand
AAATTAGATGATCATGAACAACATCGAGAAAACATTTTCCATATTCATTGCATGATAAATGGTAAAGTATGCACCATGATCATTGATTCCGGTTCTTGTGCGAATGTGGCTAGTATCGAATTGGTAAGAAAACTGAATTTGCCTATGACTAATCATCCGCATCCTTACAAACTTGCATGGCTAAATGATTGCGGTGAAGTTAGCGTGAGTAAACAAGTTTTGATTTCTCTTAGCATTGGTAGTTACAAAGATGATGTTCTATGCGATGTTGCACCAATGCATGCTAGTCATATCTTACTTGGTAGGCCATGGCAATTTGATCGACATGTTACATATGATGGTTATTTGAAATCGTTATTCTTTCAAATTGAATGGCAAGTTGTACAAATTGCATGCACTTCCACCACACAAAGTGATGGTGCAACTTGATGACAAAGTTCTCTTGCCCTCCTTCTTGTCATAGGACCCTTGATCTCTTGATGGGGCCTTTGATCCTCATCGGACCCTTGATCCTCATCAATCCCCCCTACTCAATGGATTCGACCTCGAATCAAAAAGGTCATCGGTGAAAGGGGTGAGGTCAGCAACATTAAAAGTAGGCGAAATTGAACCATACCTTTCGGGAAGATCAAGGATGTATGCATTGTCATCTAATGCGCCTAGATCTTCTTCAGATTCAAAATCATCTAATGCCATTCTTGGGCCTGTTCCTTTTGATTATATGATGAAAGAACTTGGTGTTCCTGTCACTCAAAATGTAAGTAATTACCTTTAGCCAGTTGGGAGAAAAACTTCCTTTTAGCTTCCATCAAGTTGAAGGCAAGGTGCCTTTCCATCTGCAATTTGTTCTTACAATCAGGGGAACCCCATTGCTCATCAGGATACTCCTACATACGTTCCAGATCATCCACTGCCTTGTCAGCCCTGCTTGAGATATGGGAGAAGGCCTTCCTGTTGAGCTCCCTAAGAGGAGCTTTTAGGGCTTTGAGCTTGTTAAATATCTCATACATAGCTGAGCCATAGAAGCTGTGACTCCAGTGCTGCCTCACCAATGAGAGAAAGTCTTCATGATCAGCGCACATGTTGAAGAACTTGAAAGAAGTCCTAACAGGGGCTAGTACCAGCAAGCTTGAGTACACATGAGGAGTGATCACAGAGACATCCTGCATTTAAAATGCCTTTGCCAAGTGGAAGGCCTCAAAGAAGGGACGATAAGACAAGACTCTGTCAAACCTAGACTTGAGAATGCCATCATTCCAGGTATGAAAGCAGCCTAGGAAAGAAGCCTCCATCAAACTATTTTGTGGGAAGCTATTGGGCTGGTTCTTCTATTCATAGTAGGTGGCTGACCTGACTCCTATCCTCTCTTCTTCACTAAAGATGCAATTGCAGTCTCCTAAGATAATTGAGGGAGCTTTCTAGCCATGATTGTTATCTAAAATAAGACTCCACAAGGTTCTTTTGTACATAAGCATGTAAAACCCATAAATAAAGGTGGTTAACAGGTTGAGGTCAGACAACAGAAAGGAGCTTTACAGTGGATTGCCCAGGCATCAATAGTAATAGACTGAACATCTACTGCAGCAAGATTCCAACAGACTAAAATCCTTTTGACGGCATAAAAATCAAAACTATTGACAAATCCCCAGTTAACAAACTTTTGCTATAGGAATAGAAGCATTTTGATATTTAATTTATTCTCTAAACACCAAAAATATCGGTTTGGTGCTTCTTAACTAAACTATACCGACGATTTTGTTTTAGAGGCTTGTTAGAGCCTCTAATGTTCCAAAATCAATGATCATAGACGAGTTTGGTGTTGTCTTTTACTCTACCCTTGCCATGCATAGCTTTGAGCCTTTTCTTCATTGCTAGGACGGTAATCACTACCTCCATCAAACTATCATTCTATAGAGATTTGAGCCTATATACATGGAGATAAATGTAGACACTACCTGGCTGCTGGGTTGTCTATTATGTCGGGGCCCAAAAGGATATGCATAAGGGTTCTATCTTGACTGTGTCAGGCTGTTTTCCATAAGTTGAATAAACCTAGGCTAGGGGATCGCAATGACCAACTCAGGACCGTGGCCATGTGCATTTTCCCAGGCTAGGAACAAGATCTTCAACGGTAGAGACTGGAGGCAAATCTGGCTTTGCTTGAGGCACCTTATCACCCATTTTAGCAGTCTTTTTGACAAGACGAGGAGGGGACGGATAGGGTGACTACTTTGGGTTGGCTAGCTGTAGGCATGACCTCTACAGCCATAGGATCAACTTGCAGGGGAGTCTTCTTGTGACTGGTAGCACTATGTCCCGATTGCTTGCACTCCTTTCATACTCAACTTTTTGTACTTTTGTAGTGCCATTAGATAGAACTAGCTCAGTAGCAGTCATAAACTCCTTGCTTAGGTCCACTTCATCGGAGCTCTAGAATAGTTTCAGGTTCTACTGTTGGCAGTTAGTTGATCAGCATAAAGGGGGTGCCCAACTATGAGCATATGCTAGACAAACATGGTCAATCCATAGGGAGACTGGAAGGTTTTGAAATTTAACCCGTACAGGCACCTGTGCCGTCTCTGTGACCCCAAAGGCGAAGAACCTGGGCATCTTTTGAGGATCAGGGACCTACCAAATACAATGTAAGGCCCTGCATATATGACCTCTTCCATCTACTTGGCTGATCCAAATTTAAAGATGATCCAAGCAGAAGCAAGAAAATCCAGCTTGTGCTTAACCTTACAAGATTTGGAGAGGTTGTAGATCGCTTGTCTTCAAGGAAACCTGCCAACAAAGCAGCCTACCAAGCATATTTAAATGTCCTCATCAACTTGCAGCTCATCAATGTTGATCTGCACTTTCCTTGGTTCAGCAACATTGACCTTCTTGAGTTTGAGGCAATGTTTAGTCTTTTTAGTGTTGGCAAAAAGTGAATTCCAAGCTTTGCCTAGGGTGGGAGATGGCTGACGGTGTGCTTGGGGGGGAAGGTTTGGAAGTTCAAAACTACACAACAAGGGAACTGTTCCAACAGCGGGGTGGCTTGGTCAGATGGCTAGTTGGTGGGAGTTGGGCCAGTTGGCATATGGTTATTGTATGAGGAGTGCATAATTGGAAAGTTCCCTTTTATGGTGGTTGGCTGATGCTCGTTAGAGGGGGAAAAAGGGGAGGCTGGTAGTTGACTGATGGACAAAACCTGTCATATCAGCATAGTCTTTGCCCACTGAAGCAAAATTTGGGCGGGTTGCTTCAACCTCTACTAGCTCTTCCTCCATAAGATTTCTACTTGAAGAACATCCAACATCTTCAACTAAAGCTCCTGCTGCATCTTTTCTAGCACAACCATGAGTGGAAGGGGAAGCATTAGCATTAGCAACCACCTTACCACCCTTGTGAGACTTTGTGGTTAACCTTCATCATCGGAACTTCCATAAAATGAGAATGAAGCACTTGAACCTGAGCTGGATTCTTTCTTAAAGTGGCTAGAAATCGTTAGTTTCTTGACATCACAGGAACTCTAGCCCAAGTCTTGTTTTACTATAGCATCCTCATCTTTTGGCCCCTGCTACATCTACCCTTTCATTCTTGGAGACATGTAGCTCACTCTGGAGCTAGAGGCCATATTGTTGCTTCTCTTTGAAGCATATTTCAGTCTTAAAGCAGCCTTGGCTGCCTTAGTTCTTGTCATTGAATGACCACCAAGTAACAACTAGTAAAGAACAAACTAAAACTACGATAAAAATATAGGAATCAACAAGCGCTTCGTTGCCAATGATGCCGCAAGAAGCCCACTGAACCTTAGCATTATAGGATGGAGAAGTCGTAACAAGGTTTCTATAGGTGAACGTACGGAAGGATCATTGTCGAATCCTGCAAAGTAGATGACTAGTGAACATGTTTGTCAACGCAATGGCGTCGATCTATGGAAACTATGGGTCGGTGCTCACGCACGGCATCGGTCTTGGTCATTTGGCGTGCTGACTTTAAACCCAACACTCAAAGCACTAAGGAAAAACTAAAATAGGGACAACCTACCCTCTCGATACCCCATACAAAGTGTGCTAATGAGGATCACATGCACCCGTTATAAGAACATATGAGTCTCGAAAACAGAATCTCAGCTCTCGCCTCGATGTAGAAAGTAGCGGATTGTGATACTTTGTGTGAAAAGTTGAATCCTGTGAACCATCGAGTCTTTGAATGCAAGTAGCGTCCAAAACCATCATACCAATGGCACGTCTGCCTAGGCATCACAAATTGCGTGGCCCCCAACCCCCGTGCACCATATGGTTTGTGTGATCGTTGGGAGTAGATAGTGGCCTCCCGTACATGTGTGCGGCTGGCCTAAATGCGAGTCCCTTGCAAAGAATGCGACAACAAGTGGTGGTTGATTGCCTCAACTCGAGTGCTGTCACCGCGGCTCCTGGTGATGGCATGTGGGCTCTCTGTTCAACCTATCTTGAAACAAACCAAGGAGTCTGACATGTGTGCAAGTCAACAGGCGAGTAAATCCATAAGGCATAAGGAAGCGGATTGGCGAGATTGTCATACCCTGTACCTTTTAAGTACGACTCTCAATAGTTAGAAATCAACTTTAAATATAATTTCATTAAATGCATAGTTTTACGAGTCTGAGTAGATAAAATAGAGGTGGGAAAATAAGAAAAAAATAGTGAAATTAAGAAAATTATTTGTAAAAGATTGATCAAAGTGTGATCAATCTTCATTCTTGCGAGGTGGTGGTGTTCGTGCAAATTGTATTCATCGTACAAGGTTTGTAAAGGGTTGGAGTTAGTGTGTAACTCTATCAACCCTGTGTTAAGGTGTATTACGTGTGTGTGATTAGTGTGAACCAAGGAAGGTGTTCCTTGAAGACTGGAGTAGGTTGTTTATAACCGAACCAGTATAAAGTTCTTGATGCCATTTACTTTCAGCATTTACTTTCTGTTACTGCACAGTTTATTCTTTTTGTTGGAGTTCATAAAAATAGTAAACGACTTTCCAAAATCACGAAATTTTTAGAAACATAGCCACACGTTCTAGGGTTAATTTGGCACAAGTTTCAACCCTTTTGGATAAGAATAAGTCGATCAAACATCAAAAGTTCTGAGACTAGTGCAGTCTGATTTTCAGACTTGCAAAGGTTAAGACTTTGATTGTAATTGACCTACTTCCCAAAAACATTTTGCAAAACTGTTTCAACCCACTTAAATATAGTATATAAGGCGTTAGTGGTTAAATTTTCAGAGCATTTGGACTTACACACAAATAGGAATAAATTTTTCAAAACCGTCTACCGTTTCTGGCAGATTCACACAATCTGATCATCAACGGTTTTTGAAGGGGTTAAAGGTTGAATTGTAATTTGAAATTTTTAGGGGACCCTCATAACATCTGAGACTAAGTTCTCTCTAAATTTCAGAATTTTTGGAGACCTATAACCTGGTTTTAAAAACGTTTTAAAATTGGTCCTAGAAACAGAATCTGTTTTCAGAAGTTGAGTTGTTTAGTTTTAAACAAATTTTAAAAACCACACTTTCTGCACCACCTATTCAACCCCCCCCCCCCCTTCTAGTGGTGCCTTGCAGATCCTACAAGTGGTATCAGACAGAGATTTCATCATTGACCACTCAAAATAATGAAATGAAATCCGAGATTTCAAGTTTGAAATCAAGGAATACAGACTTAGAGAAAATGATGAAACAGTTTGATACGGGATCAAACATGCTGCATCGCATTATATTATCACAAAAGCATGACAGTGACAAAACGAGTTTGGGATACGTTGATACTAATAAAGTATCAACCAAACCAACTAAGTTTGTGGTGTCTAAGAAAGTAGACACTCCAAAGCCCCAAGTGGCGTCTAAGATGACGCAAAAGCTGCACCTTCCCTCATCACGCCCCACTCCCTCTTCATATCATGTGAAATACAACTTTGTACCATATAGATATGAAAAGAAAAGAGTAATGCATACACGAAATTCATATCATCCATGCACTACGCACACACACAAGGACATATCAAAAACGTCCTTCATTCAATGAGTATAAAGGAGTTCTTGGGCAAAGGCCCAAAGTGCATGCACCACATGTCTACTATATCGCACCTTCATCCACATTCTTGCCATTTGCTAGACCAAGAAGGATCACCCAAGTATGGGTACCGAAAGGTACTTTTACCAAGAGGTGATTAACTAACTCGAAAGGACCCAAAGTTAAAAGGGTACCTAAATCATCTTTGAACATTGCAGGGAGCCCACACATCGAAAGATACAACTATTAAGTGGTTCCTTGACAGTGGATGCTCGAGGCACATGACGGGTGACCCGAGCTTGTTCACCAAATTAAAGAAGGTCACAAAAGGCGGATCCGTGACCTTTGGAGACAACAACGAAGGCAAGATAATCAGAAAAGGTACGATTGGAAATCCAAGCACTCTCCAAATCTCCAACGTCTTTTTGGTAAGCAACTTATCCTACAATCTTCTTAGCATTTCTCAATTTGTTGACAATGGTTTTAATGTGTGTTTTACTCACCCTTATTGCAATATAATAAATAAAAATGGAGAAACCGTTTTAAAAGGAAAACGAGAATGTAATATTTTTACACTTTCTATGGATGATGTGGTAGACGCTAAAGTTAAGTGCTTTATGTCAAATGAACCCAATGTGAATTTATGGCATAGACGTTTAGGACACATTGGTATCTCCACACTAGAAAAAACTTCAACTAAAGAACCTAGTACAAGGATTGCCTAAGCTTGATTTAGACAACTTTCAGTTGTGTGAATCTTGCATAAAAGGCAAACAAACACGTGAGTCACTTAAGCCTAAAAATGAAATAAGCATGACTAGAGTCTTAGAACTATTACATATTGATTTATTTGGTCCTAGTCGCACTACAAGCCTTGGTGGGCGCCACTATGCATGCGTGATTGTTGATGATTTTTCTCGTTACACTTGGACTTTATTTCTTGCACATAAGGATGATAGTGCCATTGAGATTGAAAAATTAATCAAACAGCTTGAAAATCAATACGGTGTAAATGTGAAAAAGATAAGAAGCGATAGAGGCGGTGAGTTTAAAAACAAAGAAATGATTTCATTTTGCGAAGAAAAGGGAATTAAGCATGAGTTTTCGTCACCTAGAACTCCACAATTAAATGGAGTAGTAGAAAGAAAGAATCGTACATTTTAAGAAATCGCTAGGACTATGTTATGCGAAAATAGATTGCCTAGATTTCTGTGGGCGGAAGCCGTAAATTGTGCATGCTATATTGTAAATCGCCTATCTATAAGAAAGAAAATAAACAAGACGCCTTATGAGATTTTGAATGATCGCATCCTAAGATTGACTATTTTCGTGTGTTTGGATGCAAATGTTTTGTTTTAAATACAAAACATAATTTAGACAAATTTGAATCCAAATCAATTGAGTGCATTTTTGTTGGATATTCCATAAATTCAAAGGTATATAGATGTTATGATCCTCTCACTAGACAAATCATGGAATCTATTCATGTGAAATTCAATGAATTTGGTGAGATTGATAAAGATAAAGAATATGACGATGACTTTGAATTGAAATCCGTGTTGAATGAAGATGATGGTACATTTGATATGCATGATATGAATGACACACTAGAAATGCATGATCACATAGAAATGCATGATAACATAGAAAATAATCAACCAAGATGGAATAGAGATCACCCACATGATCTCATCATAGGCGACCTCACTCATGGTGTGCAACCACGTAGAAGAATTACTTCGGACGAAATAAATGAATTTCATGCTTTGATTTCTGAAATTGAGCCCAAAAATGTGCATGATGCTTTGAGTGATTCTTCTTGGATTGATGCCATGCATGATGAACTTAATCAATTTGTTAGAAACGATGTATGGGATTTAGTGCCACAACCACAAGATAAGATGATAATAGGCACAAAGTGGGTGTTTAGGAATAAAATGAATGAAGAAGGAAAGGTCGTTAGGAATAAAGCGAGACTTGTAGCACAAGGCTATAATCAAGAAGAAGGAATTGACTACGACGAAACATTTGCACCCGTAGCACGTTTAGAAGCTATACGACTATTACTTTCTATTGCTTGCATGAAAGATTTCAGATTATATCAAATGGACGTAAAAAGTGCATTCCTAAACGGATTTATACAAGAAAAAGTATACGTGAAGCAACCATCCGGTGTTGAAGATTTGAAACATCCCGATCACGTGTACAAACTAAAGAACGCACTATACGGACTAAAGCAAGCACCGAGAGCATGGTATGATCGTTTTGCTACTTTTCTTTTAGAAAATAATTTTAAACGAGGCACTATAGATAGTACACTATTTTTGAAACAAGATAAATCGGATTTACTTATTATTCAAACCTATGTTGATGACATTATTTTCGGTTCTACCTCACATAGACTTGTTGAAGATTTTGAAAAGTGCATGAAATTTGAATTTGAAATGTTTATGGTTGGCGAACTTAACTATTTTCTTGGCTTGCAGATTAAGCAAACGAGTAAAGAGATTCACATAAGTCAAGCAAAATATGTTAATGACATGATTAAAAAGTTCAACTTTGAAAATTTGAAGCCATCCCCCACACCTATGAGTGTCACTACTAAATTGGACAAAGACGAACATGGTAAAGACGTTGATGATGGCTTATATCGATCTATGATAGGTTCTTTGCTATATTTAACTGCTAGTAGGCCTGATATCATGTTTAGTGTATGCATGTGCGCACGATTTCAGAGTCAACCTAAGGTGTCTCACTATAATGCGGTAAAAAGAATATTCTGTTATATTAAGCACACGCCCACCTTAGGAATTTGGTACGATAAGGATTCCACATTTAACTTACATGCTTATACTGATGCAGATTATGGTGGCTGCAAAATAGATAGAAAGAGCACGAGTGGGACTTGCCAATTTATAGGAAACTCACTTATTTCATGGTTTTCCAAAAAGCAAGCAAGCGTTGTTTTGTCCACTACTGAGGCTAAGTACATGGCACTTAGCCTTTGTTGCACACAGTTGTTGTGGATAAAACAACAACTCTCGGACTTTGGAATTAACGTAAATAGTATTCCTATATATTGTGATCGTATGAGTGCCATTAATCTGTCTAAGAACCCCGTATTACACTCTAAGGCTAAGCATATAGAAGTACGCTATCACTTTCTTCGTGATCACGTAAACAATGGTGATATCGTCATAGATCACGTACGCACAGAAGCACAGGTAGCGGATATCTTTACAAAAGCCTTAAATCAAGCCACGTATGAATCTCTTCGTTCTAAATTAGGCATGATTTCGGTTAATATGATTTGATTTGATGTGATTTGATTTTCTTTCCTTATTTACAGGAATCTTTTGATTTACTTTCCAAAATAAAGTGGGAGAGAAAGCATGATTTAAGGGGGAGAGAGACAGAAATTGATACTGATTACACAAATCAAGGGGGAGCCGGATTTGAAATTTGAAATTCAAATTTCAAATTTATGCATGTTTGAAGGGGGAGCGATAGTATTTAAATCATGTGCATAAGTTATTTTGAAAATCATCAAAAGGGAGAGATTGTAGAAAAAAAGGGGTTTGAATGATTTCAAAATATGTGATTTAAATGAAAGACGTAATACATGCATGATATACACAAAACGTGTGCACGATAGACATGTATGCAAGATACATTGTTCATTACTTACCTTATTTAGCTCATATATAATGTTGCCGTACTACGAGCCATGAAGCGTTAAAGCTTACATCATATGGCAAACATTTGTTGTGTTTATACTATTTTCAGGTGCCACCATTAATGAACTAAACTAGTTCATTAAGTGAAGTATTTAGTTAATCAACTAAGTAGTTCATTAAAGGAAGCCACATTTGGAAAAAGCACAAAGGCAACAAGGCTAAGGAAGGAAAGTTTTCTCCTCCTCCCCTCCTTAATATCCACGCCATACACACACACACATATATATATATATATTTTAGATTTTTTAAAAGGCACATACACATGTATTCCAACGTACTACCGACACGTTATATATTTTACGTATGTTAACGTCACACCACTATACTTAACTCATATTTATGAGTAAATTCAGGTCTTATATCATATGATATAAGACATGGTGATGACAAATTAAATACGACACGTTAAAAGGTTCTAAACCAAAATTTGTCGTTTCGGGCGAATACCGAAACTTCTCCAACGTGTCACGTACTTGCCATAAATAGATGGTCAGCCCCTACATCTCAAAAATCCTCAAACATTTCGTGGGTTTGAGAATAATTTCAGCCAAAAATTCCTTCCATGTTGGCACACACAATTCACCCCACATCAAGGCCAAAATGTGAAGATTCCAATTTTAATTTTGTCACATGTTAATGGCGCCACTTTAGACCAGCCAAATGCTGAGATTTAAAGTATATATTATATATATTATGTGTGACATAATATATATAACATGTGAAAGAAGTTGGAATTTAATTAGAGAAAAATCGGGTAATCGATTAATATCGAAAATTCGGTTTTCTACGCACATAACACATGGAACGTTTTTGGTACATCATATGACACGTATCTAGACACTTTTTACATATGTTATACATCTTAAAGTGTTCTAGAAAATTAAATTAAGGTCTGATTGGAATATGACATGTGTGTATTATTAAATGTGCACTATTTTAGAAAGTTAGCAAAAATAAATTTCAACACATGCACATACACTATCTAACGCCCCTACATCTGAGATGGAGCTTATTTGGAGCCTTGTTGGCATATTGATTGGTCAAGAATCAATCATACAATGTTGGTGAATTAAAGAGAGAAGCTACAAATGGTAAGATTTCAAACTTTGTCTCACTTATAACACATGCTGAAAATTTCAGCATGTGTAAGTATGGTGGCCGAAATTCTCACAATAAAAGGCTATATTTTATCATCTTGAATTATGTGATTGATTGGGAGAAGAAATGGAAGTAATTTGAATATTCTTTAAATTCAAAAATTGTGATATTTCATATATCACACATGCTAAAAATTTTTCAGCATGTGTGAGAGGTGTCATGGCCGAATGTGAGGGCATGAAAGTGTCCAAATTCATTTCCAATGTGATAAGGATATTTACCATCAATTGGTGATTTATTTTAAAAAGAAAAATCAAAGAAAAATGGTAATATTTTGAACTTTATCTCCATGTGTCACATGCTGAAAATTCAGCATGGTATATACTCATTATGGCCGATTTTTTGGCTTGGTAAGGAAGAAATTTTGTCTTGCAACATTTATGTGACAATCTAGAGCTTTGTGGAAATTATTTTGTGATTGATATTGGCACATGTTTGAGTGATGTATTCAGATTTTTCCAAGTCATCAATGATGACAACATCCAACCAATCATGAAGTGCCAAGTAAGCAAAGCTTAGATGATCATCCAATGAGAAGATGCCAAGTAAGCAAGACCATGTCACAATGATGTCTTACATTCTCCCAAGGACTTAGAAGATAATTTTCAAGAGGGGGAGGACACATAGGGGACAGCTGCAACAAGCTTAAAAGGAAAGAAGTTGAGCAAAAACAAGACAAGCACAAGCATTGCAAAATCAAAGTGAAAAACGCCTAGCTCTTCTTCTTCTACATTCTTCTTCTTTCTTTCTTCTTGAAAGCCTATTGTATTCATATTTTTCAATCTTGAATAGGCTTGATATAGACCACCACATATTCCATATCTTTGTAAAAGATTGATCAAGGTGTGATCAATCTTCATTCTTGCGAGGTGGTGGTGTTCGTGCAAATTGTATTCATCGTACAAGGTTTTTAAAGGGTTGGAGTTAGTGTGTAACTCTATCAACCCTGTGGTAAGATGTATTGCGTGTGTGTGATTAGTGTGAACCAAGGAAGGTGTTCCTTGAAGACTGGAGTAGGTTGTTTATAACCGAACCAGTATAAAATTCTTGGTGCCATTTACTTTCAGCATTTACTTTCTGTTACTGCACAGTTTATTCTTTTTGTTGGCGTTCATAAAAATAGTAAACGACTTTCAAAAATCATGAAAATTTTCAGAAACATAGCCACACGTTCTAGAGTTAATTTGACACAAGTTTCAACCCTTTTAGATAAGAATAAGTCGATCAAACATCAAAAGTTCTGAGACTAGTGCAGTCTGATTTTCGGACTTGCAAAGGTTGAGACTTTGATTGTAATTGACCTACTTCCCAAAAGAATTTTGCAAAACTATTTCAACCCACATAAATATAATATATAAGGAGTTAGTGGTTAAATTTTCAGAGCATTTGGACGTACACACAAATAGGAATAAATTTTTCAAAACTGTCTACTGTTTCTGGCAGATTCGTGCAATCTGATCATCAACGGTTTTTGAAGGGGTTAAAGGTTGAATTTTAATTTGAAATTTTTAGGGGATCCTCATAACATCTGAGGCTAATTTCTATCAAAATTTCAGAATTTTTGGAGACCTCTAACCTGGTTTTAAAAACGTTTTAAAACTGGTCCTGGAAACAGAATCTGTTTTCAGAAGTTGAGTTATTTGGTTTTAAACAAATTTTAAAAACCACACTTTCCGCACCACCTATTCAACCCCCCCCCTTCTAGTGGTGCCTTGCAGATCCTGCATATAAGGCATTATCAAAATCCTTACCATGTTCATCTTTATCTAATTTAGTAGTAACACTCATAGGGGTGGAGGATGGTTTTAAATTCTCAAAATTGAACTTTTTAATCATATCATTTACATATTTAGCTTGGCTTATGTGAATGCCTTTACTCGTTCGCTTAATCTGCAAGCCAAGAAAATAGTTCAATTCGCCAACCATAGACATTTCAAATTCGGATTTCATGCAATTTTCAAAATCTTCAACAAGTTTATGAGAAGTGGAGCCGAAAATGATGTCATCAACGTAAATTTGAATAATAAGTAAATCCGATTTATCTTGTTTCAAAAATAATGTACTATCTATAGTGCCTCTTTTAAAACCATTTTCTAAAAGGAAAGTAGCGAAACGATCATACCATGCTCTAGGTGCTTGCTTTAGTCCGTATAGTGACTTCTTTAGTTTGTACACGTGATCGGGATGTTTCAAATCTTCTAAACCGGGTGGTTGTTTCACGTATACCTCTTCTTGTACAAATCCATTTAAGAATACACTTTTCACGTCCATTTGGTACAGTTTAAAATCTTTCATGCAAGCAATGGCAAGTAAAAGTCGTATAGCTTCTAAACGTGCTATGGGTGCAAATGTTTCATTCATAATCAATTCCTTCTTCTTGATTATAGCCATGTGCTACAAGTCTAGCTTTATTTCTAACAACTTTTCCTTCTTCATTCATTTTATTTCTAAACACCCACTTTGTGCCTATTATGGTCTTATGTTGTTGTCGTGGCACTAAATCCCATACGTCAAATTTAACAAATTGATTAAGTTCGTCATGCATAGCATCAATACAAGAAGAATCACTCAAAGCATCATGCACATTTTTAGGTTCAATTCGGAAATCATAGCATCAAATTGATTTATTTCTTCCGGATTTATTCTTCTACGTGGATGCACACCGTGTGTGATATCACCTATGATGAGATCGTGTGGGTGATCTCTATGCCATCTTGGTTGATTATTTTCTACGTTCTCATGCATGTCTAAGTGATCATGCATATCAAACGTGCTATCATCATTCAACACGGGTTTCAATTCAAAATCATCATCATATTCTTTATCTTTATCAATCTCACCAAATTCATTAAATTTCACATGAATAGATTCTAGAATTTGTCTAGTGAGAGGATCATAACACCTATATGCTTTTGAATTCACAGAATACCCAACAAAGATGCATTCAATTGATTTGGATTCAAATTTATCTAAATTATGTTTTGTATTTAAAACAAAACATTGGCATCCAAACACACGAAAATAGTCAATTTTAGGCATGCGATCATTTAATATCTCATAAGGCGTCTTATTTACTTTCTTTCTAATGGACAAGCGATTTATTAAGTAGCATGCACAGTTTACGGCTTCCGCCCACAAAAATCTAGGCAATTTATTTTTGTATAACATAGTTCTAGCAATTTCTTGTAATGTCTTATTCTTTCTTTCTACTACTCCATTTAATTGTGGAGTTCTAGGTGACGAAAACTCGTGTTTAATTCCTTTTTCTTCGCAAAATGAAATCATGTCCTTGTTTTTAAATTCACCACCTCTATCGCTTCTTATCTTTTTCACATTGACACCATATTGATTTTCAAGTTGTTTTATTAGTTTCGCAATCTCAATGGCACTATCATCCTTATGTGCCAGAAACAAAGTCCAAGTATAACGAGAAAAATCAACAACAATTACACAAGCATAGTGACGTCTACCAAGACTCGTAGTGTGACTAGGACCAAACAAATCAATGTGTAGTAATTCTAAAACTCTAGTCGTGCTTATTTCGTTTTTAGGTTTTAGTGACTCGCGTGTTTGTTTTCCTTTTATACAAGATTCACACAACTAAAAGTTGTCTAAATCAAGTGTAGCCAATCCTCGTATTAGGTTCTTTCATTGGAGTTTTTCTAGTGTAGAAATGCCAATATGCCCTAAACGTCTATGCCACAAATTTACGTTAGGTTCATTTGACATGAAACATTTAACCTTAGCGTCTAACATATCATCCATAGAAAGCGTAAAAATGTTTCCTTCCCGTTTTCCTTTTAAGAATGTTTCTCCATTTTTATTTATTATATTGCAATATGGGTGAGTAAAACACACATCAAAACCATTGTCAATGAATTGCGAAATGCTAAGAAGATTATAGGATAAGTTGCTTACCAAAAAGACGTTGGAGATTTGAAGAGTGCTTGGTTTTCCAATTGTACCTTTTCCAATGATCTTGCCTTCGTTGTTGTCTCCAAAAGTCACGGATCTGCCTTTTGTGACCTTCTTCAATTTCGTGAATAGGCTCGGGTCACCCGTTATGTGCCTCGAGCAACCACTGTCAAGGAACCATTTGATTGATGTATCTTTTGATGTGTGGGTTCCCTGCAATGTTCAAAAATGATTTAGGTACCCTTTTAATTTTGGGTCCTTACGAGTTAGTTATTCACCTCTTAGTAAAAGTACCTTTCGGTACCCATACTTGGGTGATCCTTCTCGGTCTACCAAATGGCAAGAATGTAGATGAAGGTGCAATGTAGTAGACATGTGGTGAGTGCACTTTAGGCCTTTGGCCAAGA
Source organism: Eustoma russellianum (assembly GCA_036186865.1). Lineage (NCBI taxonomy): Eukaryota > Viridiplantae > Streptophyta > Magnoliopsida > Gentianales > Gentianaceae > Eustoma > Eustoma russellianum. Next base: position 26,327,658 of record AP025049.1, on the reverse strand, counting down.
ACTCCTTTATACTCATTATATGTAGGACGTTTTTGGCATGTCCTTGTGTTAGTGTGCGTTGTGCGTGATCTAGATGGATGAAATGAATGTCTTGTATGCATCACTTGTTTATTCTCATATCTATATGGCACAAAATTGTATTTTGCATGATATGAGGAAGAAGTATGACGAGATGAGGGGAGAGGGGGTCTTTGCGTCATCTTAGACGACGTATTTGGTTTTGGGGTGTCTACTTTCTTAGACACTATAAACTTGGTTGGTTTAATGGATACTTCATTTGTTTCAATGTATCCTAAACCTGTTTTATCACTATCATGCTTTTGTGATAAGATAATACGATCTAGCGTGTTAGATCCCGTATCAAACTGTTTCATCATTTTCTCTAAGTCTGTATTCCTTGATTTCAAACTTGAAATCTCGGATTTCATTTTATTATTTTGCGTGGTCAATGATGAGATCTCTGTCTTTAATGCAGTAATGATACATGATGACTCTTCTTTTGAATCGTTTAATTGAGCGACAAGATTCTCGTTAGAAGATTCTAACAGTTTCTTGTCTTCAATTAATCGCTTCTTTTCTTTCACGAGAGTCTTAGTGAATTTATGTAATTTTAAGTACTGACTAAAAAGATCATCATAAGAAGGCTCAGAGTCAGAATCAAAGGATACCTCGTTTGATGCTTTAGACACAAAGCATACTTGTGCAGTCTCCTCGTCTGTTTCAGTCTCAGAATCCGATGTATCACTCCAAGTGGAGGCTTCGAGAGCTCGTTTCCTTTGCTTAGGTTCTGAGACGAGTCTATTCTTGTTCCGTTCCTTGTCATGGTATTTATTTGTTTGCTTGTCCTTATTACGGCAGTCATATGATAGATGTCCAAGTTTACCGCATTCATAACATTTAACATCCTTGTCATTTGTCTTGTTCTTATTTCTTTTAGTCGAAGTAGCCTTAGTTTTGTTTCTAAACGCTTTCTCATGAATTTTCTTAAACCTTTAGCCAATAAAATTAAGTCATCATTATTTGATTTAGAATCACTATCATCTACGTGATCGGAAGAAGTAGAGACGTATTCATTTGATTTAAATGCAATAGTTTTACCTTGTTTTGATGATTCCGATTTCCTTATGGTGAGTTTGTTCTCATAAACCTTAAGTGATCCAATTAATTCTTCCATCTTGATTGACTTAGTTTCTTTGCTTTCTTCTATTGCCGTTACTTTAGGGTCCCACTCGGATGGAAGGCTTCACAAGATCTTTTGTACCTTTTCCTGTATAGTAAAGGCTTTGCCAAGAGACTCAAGAGAATTGTAAATGTTAGTCAAGCGAAGATCCATGTCAACGATAGATTGATTAGGCAATAATTTAGATGACTCGAGTATGGACATAAGCATGTTGATCTTGGACTCTTTTACTTGACTAGTGCCTTCGTGTTTCATTTCAAGTATTCTCCACATTTCTTGAGCACTAGAACAATTTCAAATATAACTTGATTCACTTTTACTTAGTTCATTTAAAAGTAACTGCATAGCCCTAGCGTTCATGCTTAGTCTCTTTTTATCCTCACTTGTATACTCTTGTCTAGGCTTAACGACCTCTAGTGTGACTCCATCTACAGTGGATAACTTTGATGGAACAAATGGACCATCTTCTATAATTGACCAAAGATCAATATCAATTGCCATAAGAAAAAGTTTCATTCTTAACTTCCATTGAATGAAAGACTCACCGTCAAAGAGATGAGGCATTTGACTGGACATACCTTCTTGTTCGAATTTGAAGTTTGTGGTTGCCATCTCACTTAGATCGTTGGATCTTTTTGATGTGAGTGTTCCTTGCTCTGATACCACTTGTAGGATCTGCAAGGCACCACTAGAAGGGGGGGTTGAATAGTTGGTGCGGAAAATGTGATTTTTAAAATAATTTTAAACCAAGAAGTCAACTTCTGAAAACAGTTTCTGGTTTCAGGACCAGTTTGAAAACGTTTTGAAAACTAGGGTGCAGGTTTTCAAAAATACTAAAATTTGGAGAGACCTTAGCCTCAGATGTTATGAGTATCTCCTAAAAATTTCAGATTTAAATTCAACCTCTAACCCCTTGAAAATTCGTTGGTGGTCAGATTGCGCAAATCTGCCAGAAACGGTAGACTGATTTAAAAAATTCATTCCTATTTGTACGTAACTCCAAATGCTCTGAAAATTTAAATAATAACCCCTTATTAGTTTATTTAAATGGGTTGAAATAGTTTTGAAAAATTCTTTTAGGAAGTTAGTCAAATATGATCAAAGTCTCAACCTTTGCAAGCCTGAAAATCAGACTGCAGTAGTCTCAGAACTTTGGACATTGGAATGACTTATACTTGTCCAAAAGGGTTGAAACTGGTGCCAAATTAACCTTAAGATGTGTGGCTATGATTCTGGAAAGTTTCGTAATTTTTGAAATTCGTTTACTATTTTTACGAACGTGATCAAAAACGATAAACAGTGCTGAAACTAAAAGTAAGTGCTGAAAGTAAATGACACCAAAAATTTTATACTGGTTCAGTTATAAACAACCTACTCCAGTCTTCGAGGACACCTTTCTCGGTTAGCACTAAACACACAACACAAAGTAACACCTTACCACAGGGTTGATGGAGTTACACACCAACTCCAACCCTTTACAGACATGTATGTTGAATACAATGCACACGAACACCACCACCTTGCAAGATTGAAGATTGATCACACCTTGATCAATCTTTTACAAAGATAAAAGAATATGTGGTGGTCTAAGAGAAGCCTATTCAAGTATATGAATGTAAGTACAATAGGCTTTTAGGAAGAAGAAAGAAAGAGAGTGTAGAAGAGAAGGGTAAAACGTTTTTGATCTTTCAAATTTGCAAGGCTTGTTCTTATTTTTGTTTTGCTCTCTTCCTTTCCTTTTAACATGTTGGCCTCCCCCCTTGTTGCTCTTCCCCTCTTGAAAATTATCTTCTAAGTCCTTGGAAGAGTATATGGCATCATTGTGACATGTCTTTGCTTACTTGGCATCTCCTCATTGGATGATCATTAAGCTCTTGCTTACTTGACACTAATTGATTGGTTGGATGTTGTCATCACTTGATGACTAGAGAAATCTGAGAATAACACTTAAAACATGTGCCAAAATGATCATAAAATAATTACCATAATTCACAAGATCATCACACAAAATTAGCTAGGCAAATAACTCAAAAATACCATGTAAAAATCAGCCATAACACCACTTGCACATGCTGAAATTTCAGCATGTGTAACATTTACATTTCATTCAAAATATTGCCAAGTTTACTTTGATTTAATCCTTGAAACCAGCCACCATTTAGTGCAAGACATTTTTATCATTTTTGGAATAAAAATTTATCATCAACAAGGCCTAGAAATGGGCCATATACATTCCCACACATGCTGAAATTTTCAGCATGTCTGATATTAAAAAATATCACCATTTTAATTTCATAATTAATTCAAAATACTTCCATACTATCTCCCAATTATCCACATGATTCAAGACAACAAAATATGGCTCATTAAAGTGAGAATTTCGGCCATCCATTTGTACACATGCTGAATTTTCAGCATGTGTCACAATTGTGACAAGATTTGAAATGTTACCTTTTGTAGTTCCTTTCTTTAGGTCACCAACATTGTATGCTTCATTCTTGACCAATCAAGTTGCCAACAAGACTCCACATATGCTCCAATTCAGCTGAGCTAAGTGTGTGAATGTGTAGATACATGTGCTGAATTTTATTTTTGCAAACTTTGTAAAATAGTGCACATTTAATTATACACACATGGTATATTCCAATCAGCCCTTAATTGAATTTTCTAGAACACTTTGAGATGTATGAAATATGTAAAAAGTGTCTAGATACATGTGATATGATATGCCAAAAACGTTCCATGTGTCGTGTACGTAGAAAACCGAATTTTCGACGTTTATCGATTACCCGATTTTTCTCTAATTAAATTCCAACTTTTTGCACATGTTATATATATTATGTTACACATAATATACATAAATTAAACTTTAATATTCAGCACTTAGGCTGATCTTAAAGTGACACCTAAACCATGTGACAAAATTGAAATTGGAATCTCCACAATTTGGCCATAATGTGGGGTGATTTGTGTGTGCCAACATGGAATGATTTTATGGCTGTACATATCATGAAAGCCACAAAATTTGTGGCCATTTTTGAAGTGTAGGGACTGGCCATCTATTTATGGCAAGTACGTGACACGTTGGCGAAGTTTCGGTATTCGCCCGATACGACAATTTTCAGTTTATAACCTTTTAGCGTGTCGTATTAAATTTGTCATCACCATGACTTATATCATATGATATAAGACCTGAATATACTCATAAATATGAGTTAAATATAATGGTGTGACGTTAACGTACGTACGTAAAATATATAATGTGTCGGTAGTACGTTGGAATAAATGTGTATGTGCCTTTTTCAAAAAATCTGAATATATATATATATATATATGTGTGTGTGTGTGTGTGTGTGTGTGTAATGGCGTGTAATATGTGTGGAGAGGAGAGGGAGAACTTTTCTTTCTTCAACTTGTTTCCTTTGTGCCTTTTCCAAATATTGCTTCCTTTAATGAACTACTTAGTTTAATTAACTAAGTACTTCACTTAATGAACTAGTTTAGTTCATTAATGGTGGCACCTGAACATAGTTCAAACACAACAAATGTTTGTCATTTGATGTAAGCTTTAAAGCTTCATGGCTCGTTAGTACGACAACATTATATATGAACTATATAAGGCAAGTTTTATGAAATATGTCATGCATTTCTTTGTAACATGTTTAAATCATGTATTTTGAAATCACTCAAACCCCTTTTTCTCTACAGAATGCTCCCCCAGCAATGACAGTATGTAGCGCCCACCGGAAACTAGGGTTTCAGCCTGGTACACCTGACGTTCTCTTTTACGAAAAGTAAAAGGCTTCGATACCATACATGTGCATGTTAACATAATCATGGTTTGATATAGCGGAAGAAATATAACCTAAACAAATCATAATCGAAATGCATTATATTAAATTATAAATCTATACAAGTCATTGTGTAGTAAGTGCTGCAATCTTCTAAATACATCATGATCCAACGTCTAATATGTTGTACCCAACAGAAATCACTCTATATCTGCGACTCTTATTGTTGTACCCCGCCTAAAATTAGTATGACATCTAGGGTTGGGGTGAAGCGAGGCAATAGAACGATATATGGAAAGGAGGGTATCTTCGGCCTTACCTACGATTGTTTAAGATTAAAGGAAATTAGCATACCACCCAAAGCGTAAAATATGAAGCAAGTGAGCTGTCGGAAGTTTTCTTAAGGTTACTAAATTTTCTGCTCAAAGGATTGAGAACAATTAGAAGAAGCCCCTTCTAATATAAGTAACTAACTATCATTAAGAATCTTGGAGGGTTATTCTAAGCCTTTAAGTGTCCTACTAATTAAAGATCCAAAAGGGTGAAAAAAGGGAAAATACCCCTACCCCATTCTAGCCGCCGGGTAGAAGGAGCCATTAAGAGGCCTTTTATTTCTAGCAAAAGGTTGCTACCTCTCCTAATTGCTTACTAAATCAATTACCCAAGATAGTTCATGGTGTTTCCTTAGTAATAATGATAAATGATTTAAAGACTAGAGAGAGACACACTAATCTTTGAATAATTACACTTGGGAGGGAAGGACCCCTCCCCACCACCGGCTTATTTATTGTTGGAGAAAGCCAAGGGAGACTTTGTCGTTTAAAACATAGCTTCTTATAGGGATAAGCAACTTCAAATTTAATGGGAAGAAGGACTATGTGACACATTCATATACATATGGTATGGGCATACATATATATAAATGTATACGTTACAGGATGGACTATAATATGATAAGGGGTTTAACGGATTATGGTCCATGGAAAATATAATTAAGGGGCAATCCATGATGATACACAAACACGTGTATATATATATATATATATATATATATATATATATATATATATTATATGGGTATGGTGTGTGGCTCTGGCGATCACGTTCCTCGGCAGCACTAGCCGCCGCCATTGCCGGATAACTTCACTCGCTCCCTGGTTCTCGCCGCCGACAACCCCCTCCCCGCTGCTTCTGATCTTTACCGGAAGGTTTTTTCCATTAATCAAACGATCACGATGACAGCCGCACCTATCTTCGCTGCGGTTGTCTCCGGCGCCGACTCATCCTGCAATGTCACCATTTCCCCGAAAACGGTTTCGCACTATAAAGGTATTCCCATGATCTCCTTCCTTGATTCTGAGATTGATCCTTTTGCTGCGCCATTCAGATATTCGGTTGTTGGTACTTTCTGGTATGGTCGGCCTCCATTGAAAGTTATACGTGAGGTCTTTGAGAAAATTGGATTTCATCATGATTTGCGTATTACACTAATCGATCAAACACATATACTTTTGAATTTCCGCAATGAAGCGGATTATTTGCGATGCTTTTATCGCCGTTCTTGGCATATCTCCGGATGTCACATGAGAATCACAAAGTGGACTGTGGATTTTGATCCCTCTGTAGATGTCCCTATTGTCCTGGTTTGGATTGCTCTTCCAGCCCTACCGATCCATCTCCATCACCGGGAAACCTTTTTCGAAATCGTCCGGCCGATTGGAACAGCTATCAAACTGGATGTTGCAACAACGGATGGGCTGAGGCCGTCCGTTGCTCACGTATGCGTTGAGGTAATTGTTTCTCAAGAATTACCGCAGAAGATATATTTGCAGGCAAAAAGTAGGTTGATCCTACAATCAGTGGTCTATGAGGATTTGCCTTTATTCTGCACTTCATGTCGAAGACTAGGTCTTGCAACCATTGCATGCCCTCCAAAGGATAAATCTAATGTGCCTCCTCCGCCGCCTCCTCCACCGCTGCCTCGTTCAACAAAACAGCCCTGGACTCCAGTTAAGCAGAAAACAGGCGCGCCACCTCCAATAGACCCGGAAACAATAGCTAATAACAATGTTAATGCCGACCAACCAGATGATCCTCCTTTGCAGCCTTCAGAGGCAATAAATATCCAAGATACTGATGACCATCATGTAGATGAATTCTGTGATGCTGCGGAACATCAACTGCCAAATGATCCCGTGCAATTCGATTTGGGGCACTCTTCGGATACTGACTTGCCTGTTGATGATCATGTTGAGGATATACCTAATGTACCTGAAGAAGTTGCTCGACGCATGCAGTTAATACCTCCCTTGCCAGATGAGGAGATCTTAATATCGCAATTGCAAGAGCATGCTGAGGAGGCCGAATTCATACCAGTTGTTCCTCGCTGTAAGCGTCGTGCCCGAAAGGATTTACCCACTGCTGCCATCCACTATTTTGACGCGCAGTGCGTCACACATCATACAAGGAAGTATCTCCACTCTTACTCAATGAATTCATTAATATGGAATGTCCGAGGCATGCGTGCCTCCTTACCTAGGTTGCAACATTTGATTAGTGAGCATCGTTTGCATTTACTTGCTCTTATTGAACCCAAGCATGCTCCTTCTCAAATTGATGGGTTTGGTTTACGTCTTGGTTTTTCTTGTTATTATGCCTCTCAGTCGGAACGTGTTTGGTTTTTCTGGCGTGATTCAGAATTTTGTTTGCTTGCAACGCAGGATCAAGATCAAGTGGTTCATTTCTTTGCTGTCTCTTTCGCTTCAGCTTACCTTTGTTTTATCAGACGTATATGCGAAACATACATCATTGCAGCATCGTTCTCTCTGGTGATCATTGTGTGACTTTGCCGAGGTATCCCCATTACCCTGGATAGTGGGAGACGACTTTAATACTTTTCGAACAATTGAAGATCATAGTGGTCGTTCAACTCCATCTTTGACAGTATTGCAAGATTTTAATGAGTGTATTGAAGCATGCTCTCTTATGGCACCACAATATCATGGCCCCATATTTACTTGGGTTGATGGCAGGGGTCTTGGCCGAGTGCGTCGTAGATTGGATTGGATATTTGTTAATTCTTCTTTTCAAGATGTGTTTGAAGATTTGCAGCTAAATCATCTACCGAGGGTTACATCGGATCACACGCCACTTTTGTTCTTTTGTCGGCTAAGTGCAGCATCTGGCCGACGGTCCTTTCGTTTTTTAGACGCCTGGCTACTTCACTCAGATTTTCATTCCTGTATGCAGAATGCATGGTTATCATATCCAACTACTGGAGGCATGTATGGTTTCTATACAAAGTTATTTTCACTCAAAAGAGATATACAACAATGGAATAAGGAAATCTTTGGGAACATTTTCAACAATCTGAAGCATGCAGAGAATCAGCTTAATAGCGCAGAGGCTATTTGGGATGCGAATCCCACTGTAGAGACGCGTGAGGCGTATCATCGGGCAAAAGCAGAATATCTACGAGCTTCCACTTATGAATTGCAATTCTGGAAACAAAAAGCGAGGGTTAAATGGCTAAAGGAAGGCGATGCTAACACACAGTATTTTCACTCCATTGTCAAGGGCAGGCGATCAAACCTTAGAATCCAGCAGATTCGTAATGCTGCTAGAGAGCTGCTTACGACGCCAAGTTATATTATGGCAACAGCTGTTTCTTTCTATACCACTTTATTTGCTCGGGAGGCAACACAAAATCATTCATCTATTCTGTCACACATCCCTAGTCTGATATCAGAGTCAGACAATCTTATGCTTACGCAGCTTCCACTGGAGGCGGAGGTAAAGGAGGCAGTATGGCATTTAGATCCTCAGAGTGCCGCAGGACCAGATGGCTTTCATGGTAAGTTCTATCGTTCGTGTTGGCCAGTAATACATTCAGATGTAGTTCAAGCAGTGCAGGAGTTTTTTCTTGGAGTCCCACAACCCTCTGTCATGGCTAGTGCTTTGATTACATTGATCCCCAAAACGCAATCTCCTCAAAAATTCAGTGATTTTCGGCCTATTTGTCTTACGAACTTCCTGAGCAAAGTTTGTACGCGTATTATTGCCACGCGGTTGGGTACACTATTACCGAAGTTAATCTCACCGGAGCAAACAGGGTTCCTACCGGGACATGATATTTCTACGCAATTTCTACTGGCGCGTGAAATGGTTCATATGGTTGATAAAGGAGGATCCCGATTATGCCTGAAGTTAGATATGATGAAGGCATTTGATCGGGTAAGTTGGGAGTATCTTGAGTTGTTATTGCGACAGTTTGGTTTCTCTAATTTTTTCATTCGGATTATCCTCAACCATTTATGCGCCACCACACTATCAGTTTTGATAAATGGTCAGCCATCAGCATCTTTCCGCCCGTATAGAGGTGTCAAGAAGGGTGATCCGTTGTCCCCATTGCTATTTATTCTGTCTTCAGAGGGATTTAGCAGAGGCTTAAAATCACTAGTTGCCTCGGCACTATACAGCCATTTCGCCTAGGACGCATTCCTTTTGCAATTACTCACTTGGCGTACGCGGATGATCTGATTATTTTTCTGCATGGTGCACAACGCAATTTACGACGATTTCACACTTTCTTAAATTTATATGAAACTGTTTCTGGTCAAAAGGTTAACTTTCATAAGAGTAGTTTCATCCCTTCGACCAACATCCCGCCACATCAACGTCGGTCATTTCAGGAAATATTAGGCATGCGGGTTACTTCTCTACCTTTTCGGTACCTTGGTTCATATCTTCACAAAGGAATTAATCGGTCCAGATATCGTCTACACGGCTGGCACTCCTGCCTTCTTTCTTCGGTGGGTCGTTTAGTGTTATTACGTTCAGTGATCTCGGCGCTTCCGCTTTATATTCTTGCAGCAGGTGGTTTACCAAAGTCTGTCATCAAAATGATCAACAGAAAGATGGTAGCATTTTATTGGGGAAATCGACATTACTGGGTTGCATGGTCGACAATTACTTTGCCTATTGATGAAGGAGGCTTGGGCCTTCGGGTTCTTAGCATGTTGCAGCAGGCATATCACTGCAGAATTTGGTGGTCATATCAGCAACATGACACTCTATGGAGTAAATATATGCATATTAAATATGGAAGGAGAGGGGATTATCGACCGCGACTACCGGATTCACCGGTTTGGAGACTAATATGTCGCATACATGCTACCTGCATCTCTCGGACAGCAGGCACAGGTTCGCATCTTACATGGACACCAACAGCCTCTGGCGAATTTTCCCTGAAGTCTGCTTATGATATTTGTCGTGTATCAAAGCCTACACTACTCTCTGCTAAATTTATTTGGTTCAAGCATCATTCCCCAACCACGAAAATATTACTTTGGCGCCTCTTCCATTCTACAATGCCATTTGAAGACTATATTGGACACTATTCTGCAGCGAGACCCACACAATGTCCTTTCTGCAAGCAACACTCGGCCATGGTGGATCATGTTTTCCTTTATTGTAGCAGTATTCGACACATATGGACCTTCTTTGCCTCTGAGTTACATGGTATACCCCCATCTCTTTAAATCTGCGCCAATACCTATTATCTTAGTGGTATCACTCCACATCTTCATCTCTGTTTGGGGTTTTAAAAATTGTCATTCCAGCCCTTATCGTTTACAACATATGGTGTTGTACCCCGCTCCAAGCTAACATAGGAAGAGAAGTACGATAGGATAAGGAGACCTTAAAAAGAAGACATCACCGGCTTATATATGATTAGCATACCCCCAAGTGCAAAACCTGAAGCAAGAGGGCTGATGGATTATGGGCCATAGGGAATGTGAGCAAGGAACCCTAAGAATAAGATCCGTTTACAAACTCCAGAAGATGAGTCTAAGTAAGCCTTAACAAAATTGAGAACTCTCTTCTTCCATCCCCAATATGACCATTGAAATATCGTCTGGAGGTAAGACCCAAAGAACTTTGGCCATCAATTTTATAAATCGGGAAGGTCTAGTAGGTTTAACTCGGCAGAGAATAAGTGGCACTACACACTTGTGTAAGCCTGGGATATATATATATATATATGTGCATAGATAAGTGCGAATATGTGTATGGGAACCACATAAAGTGAAAGCTAGCATGTAAATTCATGAGTTCCAGAGACCTAAGCATAGCTGAGGAGTAACAATAAGATCTAAGAAATGGATAGATTATGACTAATATGCGGGTATACACATTGATGTACGGGTACATATACACGGATCTCGACGTATATATATATATATATATATATATATGACAATAAAATAATCTTCGGAGAAGCATGTTACATATATACACACCTATCTGGTTAAAAATATATGTATATAAATGAACACAAACTCACTTAGCATTTTTAACTATCATGAGTACTTCTTTTAAGGATTGAGACTTATTTCCGAGGAAATAAAGATGTATATATATATATATACACGGATATATATAGCCATGCACATGAGGGCAAGAATTATGAAAATTTCACTTGAATGATTGGGATATGAGATAAATATATATATTGTATATACACCTGCATATGCATTACTAAGGGAATATATATATACATGGAGTATGCATGCACAATTCGGACATAAGGCCCTATGAAATAAGCCACAACAACAAGATTATTATGAAGCCTTAAATAAATAAGGTAGTTGAATAACTTTTCATCCAAAGCAAACCTTTCCCTCTTCCCATGTGGAGCCGCCAGTTAACACCCCAAGAGGAGTTAATCTCTCCTCTTTTGACACAAAAGAGCCTCCCTAAATTGAAATCTCTTGAGAAGTCTTGATCCAAAGAAAACTTCAAAATATTCCCTCCCTCCTTTTCATAAGCAACCGGGCAAAATATTGAACAAAGAAGGAAGTCCAAGAACCACACCATTTCAAGGCTATCTAGGTAAGACCCCTCCATAAATCCTATTGAGTTACATACTAAGTGATGCGTGCAACTCGTGGGCTCCAACAATTCCACCTTCCAAACGTCCTTCACAAAGGGTTAGGCACAAAGAAGTAAACTTCCCCTTGCTTCCTTAGTGATCAAACGTGTGGACAACGAGCAAGACCAACACTATAAGATGGTCGTTGATCAGGCAAACCAAAATGGCCCTCCTGGACGGCACCTTTTAGCAATGGCAATACCTTCAAAATGCTCAACTTTGAAGGATCTTAACTTGGGTTTTTAATGCAAAACCAAGAAAACAAAGTATCACACAAAGTGAAGGAAATATCAAGAATTGTTATTCATCAAAAGGTGAGTTTACAACCAGCCAAAGGGGTCCTATTTATAGACCTAGAAGACGCCCCCTTTAGCTTGAGATGGCTAGAGATAATTCAAATAAAGCTATCTAACAAATGTTTGAATTTGAACTTTGCTTGAAAATTTAAACTAAGATAATTCTAGCTAAAACTTGAAATGCTTGCAAGATGTTATCTTCAATGAATCTAGTCATGTTTGGTGATGAAATTGGCGTTGGAGATGTTGAAATTGGCGTTGGAGATGTGGTTGAATTTGAATTCAAAGGCTAGTTGAAGATTGGATTCAATTTGACTTCAAACTTGAATTCAATCTTTGAATTATGATCCCATCCTTTTTTGATCTTCAAGTGGCGTGTGGATGGATATCTAGGCATGTGAGATGTCTTCAAATGGTTGAGATGTTGAATTCAAATACTGGTTGGAGATTGAGTTTAACTTGAACTTGAATTTTAAACTTGGATTCAAATTTGAATTGCCATCTCATCTTTGCTTCAAAAATGGCGTGTGATCCTTATCCTTCAAAATGGCCGCCCCTTGTGATATGTTGTAGATGATGTTTGATTTCAATTTGAACAAGAGATTCTATCTTGGACACCTTTGAATTTGTCTTAGCGTAGACAAACATTCTCTTGTAACATTCTCTTGAAACATTCTCTTCAACGTTCTCTTGAAACATTCTCTTGAAACATTCTCTTCAAACATTCTTTTGAAACATTCTCTTCAAACATTCTCTTCAAACATTCTCTTGAACCTAATTTACCTACAAAGCAAATACATAAAACTAAGATCATACGACACAAAATAAATTCAAAATCAAGGAATGTAGACGTGCATGCTGAGACATGCTCAAGTTGAAGGTTCAATGAAATGAACCCAAGGAGTCTTAGGTTCATCTTGAACATGTTTGTACAAGAAGGTGGCAACTTGATGACAAAGTTCCTTTGCCCTCCTTCTTGTCATAGGACCTTTGACCTCTTGATGGGGCCCTTGATCCTCATCGGACCCTTGATCCTCATCAATCTGCCCCTCCTCAAAAGGATTCGTCCTCGAATCAAAAAGGTCATCGTTGAAAGGGGTGAGATCAGCAACATTAAAAGTAGGTGAAACTGAACCATACATGTCAGGAAGATCGAGGATGTATGCATTGTCACCTATGCGTTTCAATACTTTAAAGGGTCCATCTCCGCGAGGCAACAATTTTGACTTTCTTTCATTGGGAAATCTTTCTTTACGCAAATGTAACCACACTAAATCTCCAGGTTTGAACACAACTCTTTTCCGATGTTTGTTAGCTCGTCTTTCATAAGCTTTGTTTTTCTTTTCTAGTTGTGTTTTAACTTGTTCATGCAGTTTCTTTATGTTGTCTGCTTTTTGTTTATCGTCAATACTAGAACGTTCATGCACGGGAATAGGAATCAAATCAATGGGAGACAAGGGATTAAAGCCATACACGATTTCAAATGGACTATGCAAAGTACCGTGATGGGCACTCCTATTATATGCAAATTCGATATATGGTAAACAATCTTCCCAATGTTTAATGTGTTTTTGCAAAATGGCACGCAAAAGTTGAGAAAGAGTACGATTAACGACTTCAGTTTGTCCATCAGTTTGTGGGTGTGCGGTGGTGGAAAACAACAATTGTGTACCAAGTTTAGCCCACAAAACACGCCAAAAATGACTCAATAATTTCGTATCTCTATCACTTACAATTGTACGTGGCATGCCATGCAATCTAACAATTTCTTTGAAGAACAAATCAGCAACATGTGTGGCATCATCAACTTTTCTACATGCTATGAAATGTGCCATTTTTGAAAATCGATCAACCACAACATAAATGCTATCGCGTCCTCCCCGAGACCTAGGAAGTCCTAAAACAAAGTCCATAGAAATGTCAATCCAAGGGGAATCAGGGACGGGTAAAGGCGTGTAAAGGCCATGTGGTTGGGACTTGGATTTGGCTTGTTTGCAAGTGATGCAATTACCACACAACCTCTCGACGTCTACTCTCATGTGGGGCCAATAGAAATGTTCTTTAAGAGTCTCAAGGGTTTTGAACACTCCGAAATGACCCATTAAACCTCTCTCATGGGCTTCTCTAGTCAATGCTTCGCGTAGGGATGATTGAGGAACGCATAATTTTTGTTCTTTGAAAAGATAACCCTCGTGTATGTAAAATTTCCCAAATGGTGCTCCTTTACATGCCTCGAAGATGGTGCCAAAGTCATGGTCATTGGGGTACAAGTCCTTAAGTATTCGAATCCTAAGAAGCATGAAGATAATGTAGTCACTAACGTGTATCTCCTAGAGAGGGCATCAGCAACTATATTATCCTTTCCTTGTTTGTACTTAATCACGTAAGGGAATTGTTCTATGAACTCTACCCATTTGGCATGTCTTTTGTTCAACTTTCCTTGCCCTTTAAGATACTTAAGGCTTTCGTGGTCAGTGTGGATCACAAAATCTTTGGGTTGAAGATAGTGTTGACAAGTTTGTAGGGATCTCACAAGGGCATAAAGCTCCTTATCATAGGTAGAGTAATTCAATGATGCACCTTTCAACTTTTCACTAAAGTAGGCTATGGGTTTCTTACTTTGGGTGAAAACTGCGCCTATACCCACTCCACTTGCATCACACTCGATCTCAAAGGTCTCGTCAAAATTTGGTAGTCTAAGTATGGGTGCAGTGGTCAGCCTACGTTTGAGTTCATCAAATGCCTGTTGTTGTGGCTCTTCCCACCTAAAAGGCACATCTTTTTTCACAATTTCGTTTAGGGGTGCAGCTATGGAAGAAAAATCTTTGACAAAGCGTCTATAAAAGCTTGCTAGTCCATGAAAACTGCGAACTTCCCCTACATTCTTAGGTATAGGCCACTCCACAATTGACCTAACCTTTTCCTCATCCATCTCTACTCCCTCAGCCGAATGACATTTAGCCATGCAAGTTTGTAAGGGTGCGGATGATTAGTCATAGGCAAATTCAGTTTTCTTACCAATTCGATGCTAGCCACATTAGCACAAGAACCGGAATCAATGATCATGGTGCACACTTTACCATTTATCATGCAATGAATATGGAAAATGTTTTCTCTATGTTGTTCGTGATCATCTAATTTCGGATATGCATTTAAAGCTCTACGCACAACAAGAAACTCTTTAGTGTCAAAATCATCTAATGCGCCTAGATCCTCTTCAGGTTCAATTTCATTATCATGCTCAGACTCGTTTTCATGCTCGGACTCGGACACATATTCGTTTGTCTCTTCAATTAACATGATTCTTTTTGCATTAGGACATTCTTTTCCTATGTGACCACGTCCTTGACATTTATAACATTTAATGTCTCTAAACCTCTTTGAGGAATCCGAAGGATTTCCGGTAGGAGCCTTTTGTTGGGTGCGTTCATCTCTCCTTTGTGTGGATTGCACACGATTGTCCATTCTTTGTGACGCACCTTGGTCACGTGCTTGGCCTCCTGTAGGCCGTGAACTTCCTGTACCTGAAGGCTTGCTGTGAAATCTTGATGAAGATTGATTAGTACGATAATTGGAATTGAAATTGGAGGAGTTACGTACCTTTAATTGTGCTTCAATCTTTTCAGCCATATGGACCATGGTTGTGAGGTCGAGGTAAGGTTGAAGGTCAACCCTTTGCGCAATCTCCCTGTTTAAACCATGTAAGAATCGAGCCTTGGTGGCTTCTTCAGGTTCCTGCAAGTTAGACCTTTCCAACAAAATTTCTAACTCTTTATAATACTCGTCTACACTTTGGAACCTTGTCGTAAGTTATGCAAACTCGTGAAAATAGAACTCTCATAATTGTTTGGAATAAAACGTTGACGCATTTCAAACTTCATTTCTTCCCAAGTGGCGATTGGGGGTTGTCTCGTCTTAGTTCTATTTCGACACAAATTCGTCCACCAATTAAGTGCATAACCAGAAAATTCAATGGAAGCATACCTCACTTTTTGCAATTCACTATAATTGGTACAAGAAAAGATCAAATCCACTTTCGTTTCCCATTCTAAATATTCCTCCGCATTAATTTTACCATAAAACGTGGGAATACTTATTTTGGTTTTGAGAAAATCGTCATCTTGCGGGAAAAGGGGATTTTGGCGTCTTTGGTAACCACGGGGATGGTGGTCATCAAAGTCATAATCATCATGCTCAAAGGGAATGTAATCATCATTGTACCTTCTTGGAGCGTACCTTCTTGCTTGTGTAGGAGGAGCAAGCTGTCTTGCTTCGGTGTGTGGGGGTCGAATGTTATCGTCCTCAACTTCTTCTGGAGGATGGCGCCTTGGTTTTGGTGGTGGAACAGTCCTGCTTGTTCCTTGGCCATCACTTGTTTTGTAGCTTCGCTCCACATCTTCCAAGCGATGCTTGATTATCTCATTGTCATGCATGAGTTTCTTAAGCATCTCCGGCATTTGTTGCTGAGTATTGTCAATAGTTTCGGCTCCTTTAGACTTGCTAGATGCGGAATTGCTGCTGGCCATTGTACCTAAGGAATTGAACAAAACAAAGGAAAAAAAAAGAAAGAGGCAAACTAACACAAAGACAAACAAACGTTAAGGGATTAGTAAAAAAAATAAGCTATGGACACTCCGATTTCGATTCTTTTCACTCTCTTACCACTTTGGTTCTTGGATAACCTGAAGTTAAGAAGTCTCAAAGTGATCAATAAGGAAGTGTATTGCCAAGGCTTCTTCAAACCACAATGTTCTCCGCTTGTTTCTTCCTTTTTGCTTTCAAGTTGCACCAATTAGTATCAAAGTAGAATCAATTGAAATGAATTCAAACTTGAACTTTCTAATAAGATTCAAAGAAAATAAGCAACCAAAGTTGATGTATAAGGCTAAACCAAAGATGAACTAAGGGTTGCCGTGGGCAATCTTTAGTTAATTTTGATTCTATGCACTTACTATCCACAAAATGGTTCAGTTCATGCAACAATCGAGCAACCAAATGTGTGATTGGTTCAAGAAGATCAAGAGTTGGAGAATTGGGTACAGGGGACGGCAATATGGGTAATATGGTATCCAAGGTTTGCAAGTCGTACCAAAAAATTTTTCACGCAATGCACAAACGTTTTGCCCTTTTTCTTTCTTCCTTGCTATTTCAATTGAGCAAGGTTCAGATTCTCCTTTTTTTGGCTAAGGGCAGAATTGGGATTTCACTTGTTTTGCAGTTAGCACTTGCGTTTTTGGACAGAATAGTGCAATGTATTTAAAATTGCAATTTGTGTCTTGGACTTGCAACAAAATTGACCTTGGAAGGTGAGGGAAATTGGGTAAGGCCGAATAGGGGTTAGGGTTAGGGTTTTTGATTTAGGGTGTTTTTTGAACGTTTTGGGATTTTGCGGAATGTGGTTGTAGGAACGGAATGGGTGTTGTAGATTGACTATTTGGGTTGATAATTGATGATTGGTGTGGCCAATTTGGATATGGGTTGGTCTAGGACAGAATTTGAGCAAAATTCAAATTCTAGGGTTAGGGTTTATTTGAATGAATTGGGATCTTTAGAATCTGATTGTTTTTTGGGTAAATTGGTTTGGGGCTTTTTGTTTGTGGTGTAAATAGAGTTTTTTTGGACCAGGTTGGTGCGTTTTAAGGTTGGGTTGGTGTGGGGTTGGTTGGGCCGTGGGGGTGGGGTGGTGGAATTAGGGTTTTGAAAATGGTTCGGGAAGGCAAACACACGTATGACTACTTGTCTTAAAGCATGAAATCAATCACAATGCGAATCATAAGATGCATACAATCATCACCAACTAAAAGCTTCGGTAGCAACAAGATGATTTGAAACAGAGGTAGCTTTATAGGCTGATGGTTGGACTATTTTAAAGAAAGCTGAATGTAACCTAAAATGCAACGAACCCTAATGTGTTCAAGTTTGAATGACTAAAAAAATCAGATTGTGATATGAGAGGAAATAAAGGAAATGACACTTGAATGATGAAAAGCAAAATGCAGCAACTTGCAAAGATTAAAGGAAATGATGTTTTTTTTTTGAATGAATGAGATGCAAGGCAAATGGAGTGTAGAGGGAGGAGTAGAAGAAGGACACAACTGAACTTGAAATGACTAGACTCAAACAAAAAGGAAATGATAGATGGTGGAATAGAGTAACCTGTCTCTGATACCAATTTGATGCGTGCAACTCGTGGGCTCCAATAATTCTACCTTCCAAACGTCCTTCACAAAGGGTTAGGCACAAAGAAGTAAACTTCCCGTTGCTTCCTTAGTGATCAAACGTGTGGACAACGAGCAAGACCAACACTATAAGATGGTCGTTGATCAGGCAAACCAAAATGGCCCTCCTGGACGGCACCTTTTAGCAATGGCAATACCTTCAAAATTCTCAACTTTGAAGGATCTTAACTTGGGTTTTTAATGCAAAACCAAGAAAACAAAGTA
>AP025049.1:26220130-26309004 GCA_036186865.1 Eustoma russellianum | reverse complement strand
AGTGATGCATATGAAGAAATATGAGGGTTTGAGTGATTTCAAAATAAAGAAATTTGAATATATATATATATATTAACGTGGATATATATATATACACAAGTGTACATGTATGCATGATAACTTGCCTTATTTAGCTCATATATTATGTTGCCGTACTAACGAGCCATGAAGCTTTAAAGCTTACATCATATGGCGAACATTTGTTGAGTCTATACTATTCTCAGGTGCCACAATTAATGAACTAAAGTAGTTCATTAAGTGAAGTACTTAGTTTAATAAACTAAGTAGTTCATTAAAGGAAGATGCATTTGGAAAAGACATGAAGGCAACATGGCTATGAAAGGAAAGTTCCCTCCTCCTCCCCACATCATTTTTACACGCCATATATACATAGTATATATATATATTTTCAGATTTTTATAAAAGGCACATACACATTTATTCCAACGTACTATCGACACGTTATATATCTTACGAACGTACGTTTACGTCACACCACTATACTTAACTCATATTTATGAGTATATTCAGATCTTATAGCATATGATATAAGATATGGTGATGACAAATTAAATACGACACGATAAAAGGTTCTAAACCGAAATTTGTCGTATCGGGCGATACCGAAACTTCGCCAACGTGTCACGTACTTGCCATAAATAAATGGCCAGCCCATATACATCAAAATTCATTAAAAATTTCGTGCCATACACTGTATATTGAGACAAAAATACTTTCCATGTTGGCACACACAAATCACCCCACATTTAGGCCAAATGTGAAGATTCCAATTTTATTTTTGTCACATGTTTATGGTACCACTTTAAATCAGCCAAGTGCTGAAAATTAAAGTATATATTATATATATTATGTATAACATAATATATATAGCATGTGCAAAAGTTGGAATTTAAATTAGAGAAAAATCGGGTAATCGATAAATATCGAAAATTCGGTTTTCTACGCACTTGACATGGAACGTTTTTCTTGAACATGATGTGGCACGTATCTAGACACTTTTTACATATAATATACATCTTAAAGTGTTCTAGAAAATTAAATTAAGGGCTGATTGGAATATTACATGTGTGTAATATTAAATGTGCACTATTTTTCAAAGTTAGCAAAAATAAATTTCAGCACATGCACAAACATATTCAAACGTCACTACAGCTGATGTGGAGCACATGTGGAGCCTTGTTGGCATGTTGATTGGTCAAGAATCAATCATACAATGTTGATTAATCAAAGAGAAAAGCTACAAAAGGTAAGTTTTCAACATACACCTCTCTTATGTCACATGCTGAAAATTTCAGCATGTCACACTAGCTATGGCCGTTTTATTCATCATGAAGGAAGATAAAATGTCAATCTTTTATTAAGGAATAAATTAAATGAGATATGGAAATGTTTTGAATAGTTTATAGAATAAAGGAAGTGATATTTTTGAATATCACACATGCTGAAAAATTCAGCATGTGTGTAGTGGTTATGGCCGAAATATAGGCCTCATGGTTGTCAAGTTTTATTCTATACATGATGAGAATATTGTATACTTAATGTTGATTGAATTCTTAAATTAAAACAATGCAAAATAGGCAACATTTTGAAGAAAGAGTGGATGTTACACATGCTGAAATTTCAGCATGTGCAAGACATGTTGTGGCCGAATGGTATCTCTTTTTGGTGTCCAAATTCATTCTCAAACTTGTAGCAAGACTTGCCTTAAATATTGGTTGTATTTTTATGGAAGAAATTCAAAGAAAAATGGAAGAAATATTGATTTAATCTCACATGGTAAATGCTGAAAATTTCAGCATTTACAAGTTGATATGGCCGAATTTTGGAGATGGAAAGAGAGAGATTTTTGTGTCTCAAACTTTATGACATATTGTGACTATTTTGGCATGATTTGATAATTAACTATTTGGCATATATTTAGTGTTTTTTTCAGAATATCCATGTCATCAAATGATGACAACAATGAGCCAATCAAGAGTTGCCAAGTAAGCAATGACTAAATGATGGTCCATGAAGTGATGCCAAGTAAGCAAAGTGTTGTCACTATGATGTCTCACACTCTCCAAGCAATTAAAAGGAAATTTTCAAGAGGGAGAAGAGACACAAGGGGGACGGCTGGACCTTCTATAAGGGGAAGAGAAGAAACAAACAAAAACAAGACCAAGAATCATATTCAAAAGTGATCAAAGTGCAAAAGCCTTCTTCTCCTACACTTTCTTTCTTTCTTCTTCTTGTAAAAAGCCTATTGTACTTTACTTCTTTCATCCTTGAATAGGCTTCATAGAAACCACCATTCATTCATCATTGTATAAGATTGATCAAGGTGTGATCAATCTTCATTCTAGCGAGGTGGTGGTGTTCGTGCAAATTGCACTCACAATACAAGGTTTGTAAAGGGTTGGAGTTAAGGTGTAACTCTATCAACCCTGCGGTAAGGTGTACTGCGTGTGTGAATTAGTGTGAACCAAGGAAGGTGTTCCTTGAAGACTGGAGTAGGTTGTTTATACCGAACCAGTATAAAATTTCTTGGTGCAATTTACTTTCTGCATTTACCGTTTCAGTTTCTGCGCTGTTTACTCATATTGTTCACGTTCGCAAAAATAGTAAACGTTTTCTAAAAATTATAAAAATTTCCAGAAACATACATAAACGTTTCTAGGGTTAATTTGGCACAGTTCAACCCTTTTGGACATATAAGTCATCCAAACATCAAAAGTTTCTGAGACTATGCAGTCTGATTTTCAGACTTGCAAAGGTTGAGACTTTGGGTGTATTTGACCTACTTCCCAAAAGAATTTTCAAAACCTGTTTCAACCCATTTCAATATAGTGTGTGAGGAGTTATTGGTCAAATTTTCAGATCATTTGGACTTCACACAAATAGGAATTAATTTTTCAAAACCATCTACCTTTCTGGCAGATTTGCACAATCTGAGTGCCAACGGTTTTTGAAGGGGTTAAAGGTTGAATTTTGATTTAAAAATTTTTAGGGGACCCTCACAACATCTGAGGCTAAGTTTCTCTCAAAATTTCATAATTTTTGGAGATCTCTAACCTAGTTTTATAAAACGTTTGAAAACTGGTCATGAAAACCAGAATCTGTTTTCAGAACTTGAATTGGTTAGGTTTTAAAGAATTTTAAAAAACCATATTTTCCTCCGCACCACCTATTCAAAACCCCCCCCCCTTCTAGTGGTGCCTTGCAGATCCTACAAGTGGTATCAGAGAGCAGGAATACTCACGACAAGGAATCCAACGATTCAGTGAGATGGCATCCACAAATCTCAAAACCGAACAGAAGGTATGTCAAGCCAAAGGGCCTCCACTCGTTTGACGGTGAGTCTTTTATTCAATGGAAACTTAGGATGAAATTATTTCTTATGGCTATAGACATAACCTTTGGTCAATAATTGAAGATGGTCCATATGTCCCGTCTAAATTGTCCATTGTAGATGGAGTCACACTAGAAGTAATTAAAACGAGACAGACTATACTAGTGAAGACAAAAAGAAACTGAGTATGAATGCTAAGGCCATGGAATTACTCTTAAATGGCTTAAGTAAGAGTGAGTCTAGTTATGTGGTCAATTGTTCGAAGCGCACAAGAAATGTGGAGAATCTTAGAAAATGAAACACGAAGGCACAAGTCAAGTCAAAGAGTCTAAAATTAATATGCTTATGTCTACTCTTGAGTCTTTCAAGTTGTTGCCTAATGAGTCAATTGTTGATATGGATCTTCGTTTGACTAACATCTATAACTCTCTTGAGTCTCTTGGTAAGGCCTTTACAACGCAGGAAAAGTACAGAAAGTCCTATGGAGCCTCCTTCAGAATGGGATCCTAAAGTGAACTGCATAGAAGAGAGCAAGGAGACTAAGTCAATAAAAAGTGGAAGAACTCATTGGTTCACTAAAAGTGTATGAAAACAAACCTCATTATTCGGAAATCGGAATCAACCAACAAGGTAAGACAATTGCTTTTAAATCAAATGAATACGTCCTCCCCTCCCTCCGATCACGTAGAAGATAGTGATTCCGAATCGGATAATGATGACTTAATTCTATTGGCTAAAGGACTAAGAAGATTCATGAGAAAATCATTAGAAATAAAAACAAAGGCACTACATCTAAAAGAAATAAAAACAAGTCAAATGATAAGGACATTAAATGTTATGAATGCGGCAAACTTGGACACTTATCATATGACTGCCCGAACAAAGAAAAGCAAACTAATAAGTACCCTGACAAGGAGCGGAACAAAAATAGACCCGTCTCAGATCCTAAACAAAGGAAACGTGCACTAAAGGCCTCCACATGAGTGACTCATCAGACTCTGAAACTGAGACCGAGAGGAGACCGCTCAAGTTTGCTTCGCTTCAAAGGCGTCTAATGAGGTATCATCTGACTCTGACTCTGAACCTTCTTACGATGATTTATTTAGTCAATATCTTGAGTTACATAAATTTACTAAGACTCCTCGCAAAAGAAAAGAAACGTTTAATTGAAGACAAAAAACTGTTAGAATCTTCTAACGAGAATCTTGTCGCTCAATTAAGCGATTCAAAGAAAGAGTCTTCATGTGCCATCACTGCATTAAAAAACCGAGATCTCATCATTAACTTCTCAAATAATGAAATGAAATCCGAGATTTCAAATTTGAAATCAAGGAATACAGATTTAGAGAACATGATGAAAACAATTCGATACAGGGTCAACATGCTTGCATCGCATCATATTATCGCAAAAGCATGACAGTGACAAAACTGGATTGGGGTACGTTGATACTAACAAGTATCAACCAAACCAACCAAGTTTGTTGTGTCTAAAAAGGTAGACACCCTAAGCATCAAAGTGGCGTCTAAGATGACGCAGAAAGCACCCCCTTCCACACGCCCCCACTCCCTCATATCATGTGAAATATAATTTGTACCATATAGATATGAGAAGAAGAGATCAATGCATACACGGAATACATGTCATCCACGCACCACGCACACCACCAAGGACATATCACAAACGTCCTTCAGACATTGAGTATAGGGGAGTCCTTGGGCATAGACCCAAAGTACATGTACCACATGTATACTATGTCGCACCTTCATCTACTTTCTTGCCATTTGATAGACCGAGAAGGATCACCCAAGTATGGGTACCGAAAGGTACCTTACTAAAAGGTGATTAACTAACTCGAAAGGACCCAAAATTAAAAAGGGTCCTAAATCACCTTTTTACATTGCAAGGGAGACCACATCATCAAAGACATATCATAAAGTGGTTCCTTGACAGTGGTTGCTCGGGCACATGACAGGTGACCCGAGCCTCTTCTCCAAATTAAAAGAAGGGGTCACAAAAGGCGGATCCGTGACCTTTGGAGACAACAATGAAGGCAAGATCAATTGGTAAAGGGACGATTGGAAACCCGGATACACTTCAAATCTCCAACGTTTTTGGTAAGCAACTTATCTTACATCTTCTTAGTATTTCACATTTGTTGACAATAGGGTTTCAATGTGTGTTTTACTCACCCTTACTGTAATATAATAAATAAAATGGAGAAAACTGTTTTAAAAAGGAAAACGTTGAAGGAAATATATTCACACTATCTATGGATGATGTAGTAGATGCCAAAGTTAAATGTTTTATGTCAAATGGAACCCAATGTGAATTTGTGGCATAGGCGTTTAGGACACATAGGTATTTCTACACTAGAAAAATTGCAACAAAAGAACCTAGTACGGGGAGTGCCTAAGCTTGATTTAGACAACTTTCAGTTGTGTGAATCTTGCATAAAAGGCAAACAAACACGTGAGTCACTTAAAGCCTAAAAATGAGATAAGCACGACTAGAATACTAGAACTATTGCATATCGATTTGTTTGGTCCTAGTCGTACTACAAGCCTTGGTGGGCGTCACTATGCATGTGTACTTGTTGATGACTTTTCTCGTTATACTTGGACTTTATTTCTTGCACATAAGGATGATAGCGCCGTAGAAATCGCTAAATTAATTAAACAACTTGAAAATCAATACGGCGTAAATGTGAAAAGAATAAGAAGCGATAGAGGCGGTGAGTTTAAAAATAAAGAGATGATTTCATTCTGTGAAGAAAAAGGAATTAAACATGAGTTTTCGCCACCTAGAACTCCACAATTAAATGGAGTAGTAGAAAGAAAGAATCGCACACTACAAGAAATCGCTAGAACTATGCTTTGCGAAAATAAATTACCTAGATTTCTGTGGGCGGAAGCCGTAAATTGTGCATGCTATATTAAATCGCCTATCTATAAGAAAGAAAATAAACAAGACGCCTTACGAAATTTTGAATGATCGCATGCCTAAGATAGATTATTTTCGTGTGTTTGGATGCAAATGTTTTGTCTTGAATACAAAAGATAACTTAGATAAATTTGAATCCAAATCGATTGAGTGCATTTTTATTGGGTATTCCATAAATTCAAAAGCATATAGATGTTATGATCCTCTCACTAGACAAATCATAGAATCTATTCATGTTAAATTCAATGAATTTGGAGAGGTTGATAAAGAAAAGGAATATGATGATGACTTTGATTTGAAACCCGTTTTGGATGAAGAAAATGAGTCTTTTGATATGCATGAGATGAATGAAACACTAGAAATGCATGATCATATAGAAATGCATGATAACTTAGAAAATAATCAACCAAGATGGCATAGAGATCACCCACATGATCTCATCATAGGCGACATCACTCACGGTGTGCGACCACGTAGAAGAATCACTTCGGATGAAATAAATGAATTTCATGCTATGATTTCTGAAATTGAGCCTAAAATGTGCATGATGCTTTGAGTGATTCATCTTGGATTGATGCTATGCATGACGAACTTAATCAATTCGTTAGAAATGATGTATGGGATTTAGTGCCACGACCACAAGATAAGACAATAATAGGCACAAAGTGGGTGTTTAGGAACAAAATGAATGAAGAAGGAAAAGTCGTTAGAAATAAAGCAAGACTCGTAGCTCAAGGATATAATCAAGAAGAAGGAATAGACTACGATGAAACATTTGCACCCGTAGCACGTTTAGAAGCTATACGACTTTTACTTGCTATTGCTTGCATGAAAGATTTTAAATTGTATCAAATGGACGTCAAAAGTGCTTTTCTAAACGGATTTATACAAGAAGAAGTATACGTGAAGCAACCACCCGGTTTTGAAGATTTGAAACATCCTGATCACGTGTACAAATTAAAGAAGGCACTATATGGACTAAAGCAAGCGCCTAGAGCATGGTATGATCGTTTTGCTACTTTTCTTTTAGAAAATAATTTTAAACGTGGTACTATAGATAGTACACTATTTTTGAAACAAGAAAAATCAGATTTACTTATTATTCAAATTTACGTAGATGACATTATTTTTGGTTCTACCTCACATAGACTCGTTAAGGATTTTGAAAATTGTATGAAAGCTGAATTTGAAATGTCTATGGTTGGTGAACTTAATTATTTTCTTGGCTTGCAGATTAAGCAAACGAGTAAAGGAATTCATATAAGCCAAGCTAAGTACGTAAATGACATGATCAAGAAGTTCAATTTTGAAAATTTGAAACCATCCCCCACGCCTATGAGTGTTACTACTAAATTAGACAAAGATGAACATGGTAAAGACGTTGATAATGGATTATATCGATCTATGATAGGTTCTTTACTATATTTAACTGCTAGTAGGCCTGACATCATGTTTAGCGTATGCATGTGTGCTCGTTTTCAAAGTCAACCTAAGGTGTCACACTTAAATGCGGTAAAAAGAATATTCGCTATATTAAGCACACGCCCACCTTAGGTATTTGGTACGATAAGGATTCTACATTCGACTTACATGCTTACACTGATGCAGATTATGGTGGCTGCAAAATAGATAGAAAAAGCACGAGCGGAACTTGCCAATTTATAGGAAATTCCCTTATTTCATGGTTTTCCAAAAAGCAAGCAAGTGTTGCTTTGTCCACTACTGAGGCTGAGTATATGGCTCTTAGCCTTTGTTGCACACAGTTGTTGTGGATAAAACAACAACTTTCGGACTTTGGAATTACCGTAGATAAAATTCCTATATATTGTGATAGTATGAGTGCAATAAATTTGTCTAAGAACCCCGTATTACACTCTAAGGCTAAGCATATAGAAGTTCGCTATCATTTTCTTCGTGATCACGTTAACAATGGTAATATTGTCATAGATCACGTACGCACAGAATCACAAGTAGCGGATATATTTACTAAGGCCTTAAATCAAGCCACATTTGAATCTCTCCGTTCTAAATTAGGCATGCTTCCTGTTGATGTGATTTAATGCGATATCATTTGATTTACTTTCCTTTTTGACAGGAATCTTTTGATTAACTTTCCAAAATAAAGGGGGAGAGAGAAGCATGATTTAAGGGGGAGAGAGAGAGATTTAAGGGGGAGAGAGATCACTGATTGATCCTAATTGCATGAATCAAGGGGGAGCCGGATTTGAAATTCGAAATTCAAATTTCAAATCTGTGCATAATTCAAGGGGGAGAGAACACTTAAATCATGTACACTAGTTATTTTGAAAATCATCAAAAGGGGGAGATTGTAGAAATATGAGGGTTTGAGTGATTTCAAAATA
Organism: Eustoma russellianum; assembly: GCA_036186865.1. Taxonomy (NCBI): domain Eukaryota; kingdom Viridiplantae; phylum Streptophyta; class Magnoliopsida; order Gentianales; family Gentianaceae; genus Eustoma; species Eustoma russellianum. The sequence goes on along the minus strand of AP025049.1, from coordinate 26,300,348 downwards.
AAGAAATTTGAATATATATATATATATATATATATAACGTGGATATATATATATACACAAGTGTACATGTATGCATGATAACTTGCCTTAGCTTATATATTATGTTGCCGTACTAACGAGCCATGAAGCTTTAAAGCTTACATCATATGGCGAACATTTGTTGAGTTTATACTATTTTCAGGTGCCACAATTAATGAACTAAAGTAGTTCATTAAGTGAAGTACTTAGTTTAATAAACTAAGTAGTTCATTAAAGGAAGATGCATTTGGAAAAGACATGAAGGCAACATGGCTATGAAGGAAAGTCCCTCCTCCTCCCACATCATTTTACACACCATATATACATATATATATATATTTTCAGATTTTTAAAAGGCACATACATTTATTCCAACGTACTATCGACACGTTATATATCTACGACGTTTACGTCACACCACTATACTTAACTCATATATGATATTCAGATCTTATATCAGCATATAATAGATATGTGATGACAAAAAATACGACACGAAAAAGGTTCTAACCGAAATTTGTCGTATCGGCGATACCGAAACTTCGCCAACGTGTCACGTACTTGCCATAAATAAATGGCCAGCCCATATACATCAAAATTCATTAAAAATTTCGTGCCATACACTGTATATTGAGACAAAAATACTTTCCATGTTGGCACACACAAATCACCCCACATTTAGGCCAAAATGTGAAGATTCCAATTTTATTTTTGTCACATGTTTATGGTACCACTTTAAATCAGCCAAGTGCTGAAAATTAAAGTATATATTATATATATTATGTATAACATAATATATATAGCATGTGCAAAAGTTGGAATTTAAATTAGAGAAAAATCGGGTAATCGATAAATATCGAAAATTCGGTTTTCTACGCACTTGACATGGAACGTTTTTCTTGAACATGATGTGGCACGTATCTAGACACTTTTTACATATAATATACATCTTAAAGTGTTCTAGAAAATTAAATTAAGGGCTGATTGGAATATTACATGTGTGTAATTAAATGTGCACTATTTTTCAAAGTTAGCAAAAATAAATTTCAGCACATGCACAAACATATTCAAACGTCACTACAGCTGATGTGGAGCACATGTGGAGCCTTGTTGGCATGTTGATTGGTCAAGAATCAATCATACAATGTTGATTAATCAAAGAGAGAAGCTACAAAAGGTAAGTTTTCAACATACACCTCTCTTATGTCACATGCTGAAAATTTCAGCATGTCACACTAGCTATGGCCGTTTTCTTCATCATGAAGGAAGATAAAATGTCAATCTTTATTAAGGAATAAATTAAATGATATGGAAATGTTTTGAATAGTTTATAGAATAAAGGAAGTGATATTTTTGAATATCACACATGCTGAAAAATTCAGCATGTGTAGTGGTTATGGCCGAAATATAGGCCTCATGGTTGTCAAGTTTTATTCTATACATGATGAGAAATTGTATACTTAATGTTGATTGAATTCTTAAATTAAAACAATGCAAAATAGGCAACATTTTGAAGAAAGAGTGGATGTTACACATGCTGAAATTTCAGCATGTGCAAGACATGTTGTGGCCGAATGGTATCTCTTTTGGTGTCCAAATTCATTCTCAAACTTGTAGCAAGACTTGCCTTAAATATTGGTTGTATTTTTATGGAAGAAATTCAAAGAAAAATGGAAGAAATATTGATTTACTCACATGGTAAAGCTGAAAATTTCAGCATTACAAGTTGATATGGCCGATTTTGGATGGAAAGAGAGAGATTTTTTGTCTCAAACTTTATGACATATTGTGACTATTTTGGCATGATTTGATAATTATATTTGGCATATATTTAGTGTTTTTTTTCAGAATATCCATGTCATCAAATGATGACAACAATGAGCCAATCAAGAGGTGCCAAGTAAGCAATGACTAAATGATGGTCCAATGAAGTGATGCCAAGTAAGCAAAATGTTGTCACTATGATGTCTCACACTCTCCAAGCAATTAAAAGGAAATTTTCAAGAGGGAGAAGACACAGGGGACGGCTGGACCTTCTATAAGGGAAGAGAAACAAACAAAACAAGACCAAGAATCATATTCAAAAGTGATCAAAGTGCAAAAGCTTTCTTCTCCTACACTTTCTTTCTTTCTTCTTCTTGTAAAAAGCCTATTGTACTTTTTCTTTCATCCTTGAATAGGCTTCATAGAAACCACCATTCATTCATCTTTAAAGATTGATCAAGGTGTGATCAATCTTCATTCTAGCGAGGTGGTGGTGTTCGTGCAAATTGTACTCACAATACAAGGTTTGTAAAGGGTTGGAGTTAAGGTGTAACTCTATCAACCCTGCGGTAAGGTGTACTGCGTGTGTGAAATTAGTGTGAACCAAGGAAGGTGTTCCTTGAAGACTGGAGTAGGTTGTTTATAACCGAACCAGTATAAAATTCTTGGTGCAATTTACTTTCTGCATTTACGTTTCAGTTTCTGCGCTGTTTACTCATATTGTTCACGTTCGCAAAAATAGTAAACGTTTTCTAAAAATTATAAAATTTCCAGAAACATACATAAACGTTCTAGGGTTAATTTGGCACAAGTTTCAACCCTTTTGGACAAGTATAAGTCATCCAAACATCAAAAGTTCTGAGACTAGTGCAGTCTGATTTTCAGACTTGCAAAGGTTGAGACTTTGGGTGTATTTGACCTACTTCCCAAAAGAATTTTCAAAAACTGTTTCAACCCATTTCAATATAGTGTGTGAGAGTTATTGGTCAAATTTTCAGATCATTTGGACATTCACACAAATAGGAATTAATTTTTCAAAACCATCTACCGTTTCTGGCAGATTTGCACAATCTGAGTGCCAACGGTTTTTGAAGGGGTTAAAGGTTGAATTTTGATTTGAAATTTTTAGGGGACCCTCACAACATCTGAGGCTAAGTTCTCTCAAAATTTCATAATTTTTGGAGACCTCTAACCTAGTTTTAAAACGTTTTAAAACTGGTCCTGAAAACAGAATCTGTTTTCAGAACTTGAATTGTTAGGTTTAAAGAAATTTTAAAAACCATATTTCCGCACCACCTATTCAACCCCCCCCCTTCTAGTGGTGCCTTGCAGATCCTACAAGTGGTATCAGAGCGCAGGAATACTCACGACAAGGAATCCAACGATTCAGTGAGATGGCATCCACAAATCTCAAAACCGAACAAGAAGGTATGTCAAGCCAAAGGCCTCCACTCTTTGACGGTGAGTCTTTTATTCAATGGAAACTTAGGATGAAATTATTTCTTATGGCTATAGACATAGACCTTTGGTCAATAATTGAAGATGGTCCATATGTCCCGTCTAAATTGTCCATTGTAGATGGAGTCACACTAGAAGTAATTAAAACGAGACAAGACTATACTAGTGAAGACAAAAAGAAACTGAGTATGAATGCTAAGGCCATGCAATTACTCTTAAATGGCTTAAGTAAGAGTGAGTCTAGTTATGTGTCCAATTGTTCGAGTGCACAAGAAATGTGGAGAATCTTAGAAATGAAACACGAAGGCACGAGTCAAGTCAAAGAGTCTAAAATTAATATGCTTATGTCTACTCTTGAGTCTTTCAAGTTGTTGCCTAATGAGTCAATTGTTGATATGGATCTTCGTTTGACTAACATCTATAACTCTCTTGAGTCTCTTGGTAAGGCCTTTACAACGCAGGAAAAAGTACAGAAAGTCCTACGGAGCCTCCCTTCAGAATGGGATCCTAAAGTGACTGCCATAGAAGAAAGCAAGGAGACTAAGTCAATAAAAATGGAAGAACTCATTGGTTCACTAAAAGTGTATGAAAACAAACTCATTATTCGGAAATCGGAATCAACCAAACAAGGTAAGACAATTGCTTTTAAATCAAATGAATACGTCTCCCCTCCCTCCGATCACGTAGATGATAGTGATTCCGAATCGGATAATGATGACTTAATTCTATTGGCAAAGGACTAAGAAGATTCATGAGAAAATCATTTAGAAATAAAAACAAGGGCACTACATCTAAGAGAAATAAAAACAAGTCAAATGATAAGGACATTAAATGTTATGAATGCGGCAAACTCGGACACTTATCATATGACTGCCCAACAAAGAAAAGCAAACTAATAAGTACCCTGACAAGGAGCGGAACAAAAATAGACCCGTCTCAGATCCTAAACAAAGGAACGTGCACTAAAGGCCTCCACATGGAGTGACTCATCAGACTCTGAAACTGAGACCGAAGAGGAGACCGCTCAAGTTTGCTTTCGCTTCAAAGGCGTCTAATGAGGTATCATCTGACTCTGACTCTGACTCTGACTCTGAACCTTCTTACGATGATTTATTTAGTCAATATCTTGAGTTACATAAATTTACTAAGACTCTCGCAAAAGAAAAGAAACGTTTAATTGAAGACAAGAAACTGTTAGAATCTTCTAACGAGAATCTTGTCGCTCATTAAGCGATTCAAAGAAAGAGTCTTCATGTGCCATCACTGCATTAAAAACCGAGATCTCATCATTAACTTCTCAAAATAATGAATGAAATCCGAGATTTCAAATTTGAAATCAAGGAATACAGATTTAGAGAACATGATGAAACAATTCGATACAGGGTCAAACATGCTGCATCGCATCATATTATCGCAAAAGCATGACAGTGACAAAACTGGATTGGGGTACGTTGATACTAACGAAGTATCAACCCAACCAACCAAGTTTGTTGTGTCTAAAAAGGTATGACCACCCCTAAGCTCAAGTGGCGTCTAAGATGACGCAAGAAAGCACCCCCTTCACACGCCCACTCCCTCATATCATGTGAAAGATAATGTTGTACCATATAGATATGAGAAGAAGAGATCAATGCATACACGGAATACATATCATCCACGCACCACGCACACACACACAAGGACATATCACAAACGTCCTTCATACATTGAGTATAGGGGAGTCCTTGGGCATAGACCCAAAGTACATGTACCACATGTATACTATGTCGCACCTTCATCTACTTTCTTGCCATAAGATGGTCGTTGACCAACACTATAAGATGGTCGTTGATCAGGCAAACCAAATGGCCCTCCTGGACGGCACCTTTTAGCAATGGCAATACCTTCAAAATGCTCAACTTTGAAGGATCTTAACTTGGGTTTTTAATGCAAAACCAAGAAACAAAGTATCACACAAAGTGAAGGAAATATCAAGAATTGTTATTCATCAAAAGGTGAGTTTACAACCAGCCAAAGGGGTCCTATTTATAGACCTAGAAGACGCCCCCTTTAGCTTGAGATGCTAGAGATAATTCAAATAAAGCTATCTAACAAATGTTTGAATTTGAACTTGCTTGAAAATTTAAACTAAGATAATTCTAGCTAAAACTTGAAATGCTTGAAAGATGTTATCTTCAATGAATCTAGTCATGTTTGGTGATGAAATTGGCGTTGGAGATGTTGAAATTGGCGTTGGAGATGTGGTTGAATTTGAATTCAAAGGCTAGTTGAAGATTGGATTCAATTTGACTTCAAACTTGAATTCAATCTTTGAATTATGATCCCATCCTTTTTTGATCTTCAAGTGGCGTGTGGATGGATATCTAGGCATGTGAGATGTCTTCAAATGGTTGAGATGTTGAATTCAAATACTGGTTGGAGATTGAGTTTAACTTGAACTTGAATTTTAAACTGGATTCAAATTTGAATTGCCATCTCATCTTTGCTTCAAAATGGCGTGTGATCCTTATCCTTCAAATGGCCGCCCCTTGTGATATGTTGTAGATGATGTTTTGATTTCAATTTGAACAAGAGATTCTATCTTGGACACCTTTGAATTTGTCTTAGCGTAGTCAAACATTCTCTTGTAACATTCTCTTGAAACATTCTCTTCAACATTCTCTTGAAACATTCTCTTGAAACATTCTCTTGAAACATTTCTTTTGAAACATTCTCTTCAAACATTTTCTTCAACATTCTCTTGAACCTAATTTACCTACAAAGCAAATACATAAAACTAAGATCATACGACACAAAATACATTCAAAATCAAGGAATGTAGACGTGCATGCTGAGACATGCTCAAGTTGAAGGTTCAATGAAATGAACCCAAGGAGTCTTAGGTTCATCTTGAACATGTTTGTACAAGAAGGTGGCAACTTGATGACAAAGTTCCTTTGCCCTCCTTCTTGTCATAGGACCTTGACCTCTTGATGGGGCCCTTGATCCTCATCGGACCCTGATCCTCATCACTAAGAGAAGAGAAGTTTATATAGTCTCCTTCTTTGACAAGCCGTAGGTATCACGGTTCTAGGCGAATATTTTTCCTAAACTTCACACAAAGAAGAAGACTTTAGCAAGAGTGGATCGTTTCTCCATCCATCCAAGGTACAAATGGTAAGACCCCGCCATTTCCTCCTCTAAGTTGTATTATATAATCTAAAGGATGGCTAACAAATACCCTAAACCGTGCGTAATAGGGAAAGAAAAGGGGAATGCTTCATGTATCAACCAACCCGAGCAACATCCATTGGCTTCAAAGGCAAGTACACTACACTCTTTATGGTTTAAATGTGAAAGTGTGTGCATGAATGGCTAGATATACCTAAGATCTAATCTTAGTTGTAAAATGGTAAGTTGTAAGCCCAAAACTTTCGGCCTAGGACATTTAAATGTGTAGGAGTGGAACTTTGCTCCAAAGATGTGTTCTTTGAGGGTTATATGCATATTTATGTGCTAATCTAGGCTTGGATGTATTAAAGATCCTTTCTTTCATGATGAAAGGCTCACGGTTGAAGGGTTGAGGGAGGTTGGGTGATTTTACATGAAAAATGCAAATATAGCAAGGAAGTGGGGACAAGTTTTGATTTTGTTGTGTGTTAGGTTTAATATACTCTTGGTTATACCATTTTCTTGCATGCACCAAAGAATGAGGCTGTTAGTGAAGGGTGCGTGTGTTCATCTCGAATTGTTGCTAAGTGTTGGTGACAAAAATGTGAGCTAAGGACATTTAGGAAGAATATATGATCACTGGAAAATTCTGGAGCTGGACCGGAATTTAGACTGTTTTGTGAATCCAGGAAAAGGGACCTTAGGAACCCTCAATTCCACTGATTTTTGGTATGCTATTATTCTTATGTGTTTGTTAGATGTGAAAGTTGGAATCACATTAAAAAGAGCCACGGTTTATTTTTAATGAATTTTTCTACTAAGACTGGTCCTGCTGGAAAAAGTTGCACTGGACAGAATTTAAGTAACGTGTTTGGAAGTCTAAAAATGGGCCTTAGAGGTGTACAAATCCACTAATTTTTGGTATGACACTAACCTCATGAATAAAGAAAAGGTGGCAGTTGGAATTTTGTCAAAATAAGTTGTGGTTTATTTTTAATAAAATTTCTAGTAAAATGGGTCAAACTGAAATATGCTGGTTAGACAGAATTTGTGTCACGATTTGCATGACCTGGAAAAGGGCCTTAGGAAATTGAAAATGGGCTAAAAATTGACAGGATGCTAGCCCAATGAGTTCATTAAGTTGGAGAGTTGGAATTTATAGAAAATGATTAAAGGATTGGCCACAATAAATTTTATAGTAAAATATGGTCATTTCAGAATTCAGGTTACATCATTTTATGAAAAAGAGCAAACGAGTCCCTTATCGACATCGTAATTCCACAGTGCATGCATGGCATTCACTTATGACATTTACGGAGAAGAACATGTGATCAAATGGGTCTAACACGTGCATTTCAGTAGGAAATTCCTAAGGGGAAGTAGACACTACTAAGCTGGAAATTTCCAGCATGACAACGAAACGTGTCTATTCGTTTACGCCATGCATTATGCCGTCATTTGCACGTCACATGTCATTGCATTGCATCATCTTCATGAACATGATTTACAGCATGTCTTTTTTATGAGAAAGAAAGATGAAAAGCGTTTTCAAATGATAATTTCGTTTTGAATGATTCCCCACCGGTACCGTGTGTGAGTATGAACTTGGCCAGTATGAACCCGATCAGATCCGGGTTAAGCGATCTGATAGAATGACCATGCAGGCCCAGAAAATAATAGGCCTGATGATGAGAATGATGATGATGACTGTGCAGGCCCGGAAAAGAATATACCCGGCAAGTATGATGACGTTACCGATCCGAATCCGGGAATAACAGATTCAAAGGGAAGAAGTTACCGCCTCAGATCCGGGAAGATAGATCTGAACACTCTATTCTTTTACAATGATGATGATTTTAAGGAAAGCATGAAAGATCATATTTCATTTTATCTCGATGCATTTACACGTACACATGCATGCTTATTACCTTCATGTAGCAACTCGTGAGATTCAAGTTGTGACGACTCTGTAGACCTTAAGTGATGATACTTTTGGGTTATTCAATACAAGTTACAATCTCTTAATGTTATATTCTGCTTCGAAAGGTGATTTTTACTTAAGTTATGATCTTGTTACATTAAGCGATGATCTTTATCGAATATTGGTCAAAGGACAGGTATGCTTCTAAACCAAACTCTTTTGGGATTCGGTTCTTGTTCGCACTTTCCATTTAACTCATGATTATTATAGTATACTTGCTGGTGACATTGTCACTCACCCTATTTTTCTCTCCAGAGGTGGCAGGAGACAAAGTAGAGTGGATTGATGATGAACCTAGGGTTCCCTACCCGTGAGTGCACTGAAGGATGGCCAGGATTAGAAGACCGAACTTGCCAGCTTTAAGGAAATGACTGAGTTGTGGAGCTGGAAAACAATTTACTTTTGTCGCTTTCTGCTACATTGATGTGGGTTGTAAACTTTAAGTGGTTGTGATGACGTTTTAATTTAAAGTTTTAAATTCTGCCACGGTTTCGCTTATTTGTTGAGCGTAAGCACGAAAATCCATGCATTGCTATCATGGATCACGACGCGTATGGATGACGCTTAGTACTCTCCTTAGTGAAGTACGGCGGATGCACCGACTTTGGCGGGGCCGGGGTGCGGGGCGCCACATATGGCGCAGCTACGCTAAGTTAGTATATGGGGACTCCGCATCCTTTTCTATATCTGTGCTTCGGACTTCCATTCATTTTGATATTGACATGTGGATCCAGACAATAAAAGGATCCAAACTTGCAGCAGGACCACCTTTTTCTCTTTCATGGATCCCACGTATTAGATCCCCACGTCTTCAAGTCGTTCGATGGCAAACTCCACCTTCTGGTAGACTCAAGTTAAATATTGATGCAGCAGTTGGACGACACTATGCCTCAGGTGGATCTATTTTGCGTGATCACTTCGGCACCTATGTGGACGCACTCTCTTTTCGCCTGCCTTCATGTACACCTCTGACGGCAGATATTCAGGCCACAGTCTTTGGTTTGCTATACTTTTCTCCCTTTATATCGTTCACTCATAATAGAATCCGACTGTGCTCAAATGTTGTCTCGTATGCGGCAACCACAGACTGTCTTTGGTAACTATCATCTCAGGCTCTTACAGACATTAATTAGCCTTCATCGCCTGGATATTACTCATACATATAGAGAGGCCAACATGGCGGCTCACTACCTTGCCCAGCATGCAATGATGTTTCCTCAGACATGTACTTCACCAGCAGCAGTCTGCCGTCAATGGTACGTGCTTCTATCACTTTGGACCTCACTTCAGCAAGCTTGCGGACACTTTGAGCTTATGGTCTTCCATATGGATTGGCACACTTTCGTTTACTCTGCCTGTACCGCTGTGGTACAGGCAGACTCGGTATGATTTGCATTCACTCGGTCTTCTGTTTTTTATTATGTCTCCTATGCATGACTGACACAATATCTTATTTCTATTGCGTATAGACGAGTCCGTACCTTCGGCGGGCATTCATCACTACCATTGGTATTTTTTCCTACAGAATGAGGCGACGCCATCTAGCTCAAGTCTTTCTGGTCTTCCATATGGATTGGCATTCTTTCGATTTCTCTTCCTGTACCTTAACGAGTACAGGCAGCATCGGGACGGGATCACAACTTCGGCTTGCCATTCTTGCTGACGCGGTTGCATTTTGCTACGGAATGAGATTGCACCATCACGCTTGGGATTTTCTGTGGTTTCTACATCATTCGTTCCCAATGTATCATATGTGGATTATCATAGTTCTCATTTTACACTGTAACGTCTATCAACACTCCAAACATATAAATATGTATGCTTTTTCCTTTGCCAAGGTTTTATCCACAAGGGTGGTTTTACTTGGCAAGGTTTTAATGCAGCAAATCATATATGATTTAGATGTTGATAACCATCCTTTTCTTTGTGCGTTATACTGTCATTCAATGTAATAAGGTTTTCCTCCGCTATAAGTGAGGCCTTATGATAATAAAATTGCTCTTTACATCAAATATATATATATATATATATATATATATATATATATATATATATTAAGAAAAGGAGATGGGAGCATGGGTAATATGAAATTGAGTTACATGCACACACATGAGTTTTCGGCCATAGGGTTTTAAGGAGTAACTAATGGGATAGGGTTCCTCATATAAACTCGAAAAGATGGGCATAATTAAGCCTTTAATAAATGAAGAATCTCCTCCATCCATCCCCATTATGGCCGCCGGGTACCATTTTGAGGTAAGACAAGAGGAACTTCATCAAATAATTATAGCAATTTTTAAGGTCTAGCAAATTCAACTTGGCGGAGGATAGGTTACGTGACACACTTGACATATGTGGACTTGTACCTAGAAATGTATGTATATGTGTGCATGTATAGTATAAGGTGGAAGCCACAATGTAATAAATGGCTTAATGGATTACAGTTCAATGAAAAGTTTACTTAAAGAGCCGTATATGGAAAATACACAAATTTGTGTAAGTGTAAAATAGATAGATTTGTGTATAATGTATGTGTATCTTGGCATATATATATATATATATATGCGAATCTAGGTATAGATATGGCAATGAAATGATTTTGGGAAAGTATGTTATACGTATATACATATACGGTCATATATATATATACACATCCACTTGGTATTTTCGGCCATAATGTGTATTTTAAGGTTTATGACTTATTTTAAATTTGTGAGAAAATATAAATATATATGTGTAGGATATATGTACATATTTCGGCCATAAGGCCTTATGAAGTAAGTCATGGAACCCAAGGCCATTAAGAAAACCTTAAAGGAACAAGGTAGTTGGGTGTAAAGGGATTATTCAATTAAGGATGCCTTTCCCTCTCCCCATAAGGAGAGCCGCCGGTTACCCTACCTAAGAAAAGTTAATCTCTTCTCTTTTAATAAAAAGCCTAGCTAACACCTCCTAAGTATTCTCTATCGAAGAAATTACTCCAAGTACTTCCCCTCCCTCTCAAGAAACCCGGCTGGAATGTGAGCCAAAGAAGGTCCAAGAATCGCTCCAACCTCAGGGCTTGTATAGGTAAGACAAACATCAATAGTTTTAGTAAGTTACACTTTAAAGGATGAATCTCATGTAGCCTCCTCTTCTTTGACAAAACCGTGAACATCACGGCTCTAGGTGAAGGTTTCCAAGACAACAAACAAAGGTAGTGCCTTAGCAAGAGTGGATTTCCCTCAACCCGCTCAAGAAGCAAGTGGTAAGACCCTTCAACCCTCAACTTAGTCGTATTATGTAATTAGAGAAGTGGCTAACAAGTGCCCCCATAAACTGTGTGTGATATGAAAAGGTGGGAGGGAGTATTCCTTGTGCCAACAAATTCAAGCAAGATCTAAGGACTAGGAAGGAAAGTACACTATACTTACTTGTGGCTTGAATGTGAAAGTGCTTGCATGAATGTCTAGATAACCTTAAGATTCAATCTTAGATGTGAAATGCTAAGCCTTGATGCATGAAACTTTCGGCCTAGAGATTAAGGGGCGTGTATGTGTGAGTTTTTGCTTAAAGGTGGATTCTTTGTCGATTTAGTACTTTTATGTGATAAATCCAAGATGAACATACTAAAGATCTCTTCTTTTCCATAGATGGAGGTCACGGTTGGAAGGGATAAAAGAAAGAAGGATAGTTTTGCGAGGAGTGATAAATTATGGGGTAAGGTGTGAACAAGATTTATGCTTTTGTGTGTTAAGCTTAATATGTTCTTTGTGGAGATGTGATTTTGCCTTGCATGGGCTGTTGGGGGTTAGGGTGCGTATGCACCGGATTTATGCTAAGGTTGTTATTTAGTGGGAACAAGTCGTGCATGGCCAAAGAGTGATGTGTGTGGCATACAAGCTGTTTTGAAAAGATTTGTATATGATGCTTGGAAACGTGTTGAATCTGTAAATTTCCTATGAAAAAGGTGAGATTGAAGTTTAATGAAGTGTTTATGTCAAACAATGCAAGTTAGGACCATTTAGGAATGAAATGTGACAAACTTTGAAATTTACTGGAGCAGGGAAGATTTTAGGCCGCTTTGTGAGACTCGAAAAGAGACCTTAGGGACCTTCAATTTAGTTGATTTTTGGTATGACACTAACCCTATGTGTATTTTAAGTATGAGAGTTGGAATTTCATTAAAAGGAGTTACGGATTATGTTTAACGAGATTCTTATTAAAACTGGTCATGCTGGAAAATTACTGGGCTAAAGAGATTTTAGATGACATAATGTGTGACCAGGAAATGGACCTTAGGAATATGCAATTGGGCTGATTTTTGGCAAGGTACTAGCCTTATGTGTTTACTAAGCTTGAGAACTTGAATTTTTGAAAAAGGATTCACGATATGGTCACACTAAAATTTGTAGTAAAAATCGACCAATCAAGAATTCAGCATGTAATGGTATTGGGAAAAGAATATATGACTCCTCTAGCGATATTATAAATCCGCGAAACTTTTATGTCAACTACTTAAGACGTACGTGAACCTTTTTATGAAAGCCATTTATCTTAGAATAACTAATTGAAGGAGAAACACCACAATTAATTGGGCGTCACTAATCTGAAATTTTGGGCAGAATTGAGGAACTTGTTATAAGGCTTTGTTCTAATGGACTTAGGCTTAGATATACGGCTTGGGCCTACAATCACCAATAAACGGAATGTTTATGATAGTTTTCCAAAGCCGGCCCAAATTAAAAAGGATTTTAATAGTCTTACAGGAGAAACAAAAGAAAGGGGCGCTGAGTTGCCTAAATTCAGCAGCCTTGTTTCGTAGTTAATTAGACTAAGTGTCTTACACATTTTACATCATTACGAGAATTCCATTATAGAAATGACATTTTTATGCATATGTATGACAAGTACACATGATAGTGGCCTAACCATATGGGATTGAGGCCGAGTATAAGGAATGATAATGCTGGAAATTTTTCCAGCGTACGTACGTGTATGTATAACGCATTATATCATGATTTGCATATTACATTTCATGCATTGCATCATTGTCATTTACATGATTTATGGAACTGATTTTTATGCGAAAGAAAGATGAAAAGCGTTTTAAAGAAAAGATTCTGTTTTAAAAAGAACGCTTCCCACCGGTACCGTGTGTGTGTGTTTCTGGTCAGTAAGGACCCGCCCAGATCCGGGGTTAATTGATCTGATGATATGGACCGTTCAAGCCCGGAGAGAATAGACCTGATATGGACCGTTCGGGCCCGGAGAGAATAGACCCAATAAGTGATGACGTTACCATTCCGAATCAGGGAATAATAGATTCGAAGGGGAGAAGTGACCGCCTCAGATCCGGGAAGATAGATCTGAACACTCTATTGTTTTCTTGACGATGATGTTTTAAAAGAAAGGCACGAAAGATCATATCATCATTTTTATCATGATGCATCACACGTACATATGCATGCATGTCACATTTATTGAGTCATCGTGTAGTGGCACATGATACTTAGACTAAGTTGTTATAACTTGGTAGTTCCTAAGTTATGATCTTATTAGGTGATGATCCTCGATATGTTACGAACTTATGCAAGTTTCAACCTTTTATTGTTATGTTCTTTAAGTAACGATCTTGCTTAAGTTATGATCTTGACGCATTAAATGTTGATCACTAACGGGTATTGGATGGAGGTCAGGTATGTTTCTAAACCGAAATTTTGGGGTTCGGTTCTTGTATGTACTTTCCATTTAATCCTCGATTATTTATATTATACTTTCTGGTGACTTTGTCACTCACCCCGTATTTTTCCTCCCAGAGACTGCAGGGACCAAGGTAGAATGGATTGAGGATGAACCTAGGGTCCCCTACCTGTGAGCATAGCGAAAGATGGACGAATTAGGAGACTTGACGTGCTGGTTGTGACTGATGACTTGTTATGTAATCGTGATGGGAAACAATTGCTTTTGAGAATTTTTGTACTTGTGATTTGGGTTGTAAAACTAAGAATGATTTCGTAGACGTTTTTAATTTGAGGTTTTAAATTATGCCACGATTTCGCTTACTTGTTGACATGTAAGCACGAAAGTCCATGCATTTTATCATGGACCATGACATGTTATGGATCGATGCCTGGTACTCTCCTTAGTGAAGTACGGCAGGTGCACCGTATCCGGCTGGGCCGGGATGCGGGGCGCTACACTTATGAGGTGAGTCACTAAGATATTAGTCCCCCAAGTGCAATTTATTAAATTCTATTTTATGGTATTTTATTATTCTTCGATAAAATTTCCTTAAAGTAAATATTATAAGAAATGGTATAATTATATAAGTATGTCTCATGAAGCAAGTGAAATGACAAAACTACCCTCTCAATTCTTTTAGAAAATTCGGCCAACATGGGAGACTCTAGAACTCTCCTTATTCTTAATATTATAATTGAGTCTTAAGACCACCATAAAGAAAAAAATAAAAACATGGGAAAAAGTAGTCAAAAGGGGGGTTCAAGACACAAAAGATACCTTCATGGCTTTCTATACATATGGAGAATCTTCCTCCTTTTTGTCTCAAGAACCGCCGGCTCTTTTCTTTTGGTGTTCCATGAGATTCCCTTAGCATATCATCAAAAGCAATAAGTAGTCAAATGGTTCAAAACACTAAGATACCCCCATGACCATGTTCTATACACATAAAGCATATTCCTCTCCTTTTCTTCTTGATGACCGCTGGGTACACTTTTGTGGTATCCCATGGAATTTTCTTGACTACACTAGATACTTCCTCTTATTTCTCTCAAAGACCTTCTCAAGAATTCCCGCCAAGCAAATTCCTTAAGGATCTCTCTTGCATACTTAGGCTCTGCTTCATCCTTCCATACGGCTAGCTTGAGGCATAGGAGGCTCAAGATCATCTTCTTCTTAAGCTCTAAAGACTCATCTAGGTAAATTGCATGCTAAACTTCCAAAGTGAATTCCACATTTGAAATTGTAAGCTCACATTGTTCCATTTCTTGTTACAAAAACTGTGACCTCCCATGGTCACTAGGTGAAGATCTTTCAAGCTATTAGGTGGCGTTAACATCTTGGTGTATTGGATTCATTTCAATGTCCTTCAAGCTCTATTTTGGTAAGGGAATTCTACCCTCAATCTAGCTCTCTTCTTCATTTAAAAAGGTAGCTAATGTTCATCTTTCTTCCCTCCCAAAACCGTATGCTTTTTGGTGAAGTTGGAGGAGACTTCAATCTATTTCAATTAATGCTCAAGCTAGGGGAAGTTTCTAAGCTCAAGAGAGGCAAGTATACTCTAGACATTCTTGACTTATTTGTGAAATTGTATGATTGAATGTCTAGGTATCTTAAGTCATGAATCTTAGTTGAAGTAATAAGTGCAAAACATGAGAAGGTGGATGTTTCATAAGAAAGATGGTTTGCATGCATGTGATTCTTACTAAGATGTGTTGTTTGCCTAATTTAAATTTGATGTGAGGACTATTCTTTACAAAAAGAGGGCTGTTTTGGATTGTTAGTGGAATAGTGAATTAATTCTTGTTAAGAATAGACTTTATGAAGCATAAAATGTATGAAAATGGCATGTTCTATGGGGCTGTTTAGTGTGAGGTTTGGTGAAGCTTAAAGAACATTGTGATACTTGAAATGCTCATGTTAAACTGTATAATTAGTGGTTAGTAAGTTATTTTGGTGGATGAAGTTGGTTAGGAAATGCTTGGACAATAAAAGGGATGAAATGAAGAATTCCTGAAACTGAACAGTTTTGAGTAGCAAATTGGTTGGCTTTAAAACGAATCTTAGGAATGTTCCAATTTGCTAAATTTTGGTGTGCCGGTATCTAGATGTGTTTAGTAAATTTGTGAGGTGGAATTTCTGTAAAAGAGTTTGTGCTTTGACCTCAATGGGATTTTTAGTGAAAACTAGTCACTACAGATTCTGCAAGTACCTAGACTTAGAAAGAAAATTAAATGACCCTTCTAAACATATTGGATTGCCTTTAAATTTTTATGGTAATTACCTAAGACATGGATGTACATGTCCATGTAAGGAAATTGTCTTGAACCACCGTTTTAAGGGTTAATAATTAAATTGAAGCTAGTGGCACAAAACTGAAAAACAGGACAGTTTGATGGCAGGAGTTGGGTTGATCTTGTTTAGTTAGGCTTGTATGTGATGTTTGGGCATATGAATATTGTTTCTTGGTATGTTGGCTATGTTTTTCAGGTGATGGCTCTATTTGAATAATGTTTTATG
The DNA here is from genome assembly GCA_036186865.1 of Eustoma russellianum. Lineage (NCBI taxonomy): Eukaryota > Viridiplantae > Streptophyta > Magnoliopsida > Gentianales > Gentianaceae > Eustoma > Eustoma russellianum. The sequence continues at coordinate 26,283,736 of AP025049.1, read as the reverse complement.
GCCCTTGAAACTGAGGTAAGGCGGGTACTGCGCTGCAGAATTCTGCAGTACCCCTTGATGGTAGTTTAGTGTTTTGAGGACTTTAGACATCTCAGAATGTTACGAAATTTTTATGACATGTGTCTAAGATTCCATTATGCATGTGTGTGGCATAAGTTGCTGGAATTAGGCTCTGAATTGATGATTTTGAGGCTGTATGAATAGGACAGTGCTGCTGGACTATTTTCAAGCTTAAGAGACAAGTCCGAGTATGCTTGTTATGATGTATTTAACCACTAATTGCATGTTGCATGTCATGCATTGCATTGTCCATGTTCATGCAATTTATAAGACAGATTTTTATGCCAAATAATGTTAAGAAAGATCCTTTCAAAGATAAGTTTTCAGTTTGGAAGAGCACAGAATTCTGCAGTACCCCTTGATGGTAGTTTAGTGTTTTGAGGACTTTAGACATCTCAGAATGTTACGAAATTTTTATGACATGTGTCTAAGATTCCATTATGCATGTGTGTGGCATAAGTTGCTGGAATTAGGCTCTGAATTGATGATTTTGAGGCTGTATGAATAGGACAGTGCTGCTGGACTATTTTCAAGCTTAAGAGACAAGTCCGAGTACGCTTGTTATGATGTATTTAACCACTAATTGCATGTTGCATATCATGCATTGCATTATCCATGTTCATGCAATTTATAAGACTGATTTTTATGCCAAATAATGTTAAGAAAGATCCTTTCAAAGATAAGTTTTCAGTTTGGAAAGAAAGACTCCTATGGTACCATTAATTCCTGGCAGGACAACCCGCTCCAAATCCAGGGTTAATTGATCTGACGATGATTATGACCGTCCAGGTCCGGAGATAATAGACCTAAAAATGATGATTATGACCATTCAGGCCCGGAGATAATAGGCCTGATGATAACGATTTATGACCGCCCGGGTCCGGAGATAACAGACTTGATGATGATAATTGATTGTATGGCCGTTTTCAGATCTGGAAATAATAGATCTGAAGGGAATGGTATGACCGCTTCAGATCCAGAAATAATAGATCTAAACTCTCTCTACTTCTTGATTTATGATGATTATGTTTTGAAAGAAAGAAAGATCGAAATTGGTTTTCACTCTATCATGTTGCACTACATTTGCATATTATTGTGAGTAGGATGCTTAGTCTATTATCGCTAAGTTATGATCTTATTTCCTTCTATCACTTAAGTTATGAACTTATTTCCTTTGCGGCTATTGAGTTGAAGGACAGGCATGTCGGAAAAGCCGAGATTCTTGGGATTTGGTTCTTGTGTACAGTTTCCATTTAATTCATGATTGTTTATGGTATACTTGTTAGTGACTTCGTCACTCACCCTTTTATTTTTCCCCCAGAGCCTGCAGGGAATGGTGTAGAATGGATTGACGATGAGCCTTGAGTTCCATATCCGTAGACGTGACAGTGGACTGCAACTTAAGGACTTTTATGCTGACTGATGTTTTGTGGACTTATTTTGAGGGACTTTGATTTCGGATTGTCTTTATATTACGAACTTGGGTTGTAAACTCTATGTTGGATATTCGGAATTGTTTCCTTTAAAAGTTTTTATTCTGCCTAAGTTTTGCTTACCTATTAAAATAATGACATTGTAGTCCACGAGTTTGGCATGGACTGTCATATGTTATGCATTGACGCCTGGTACTTTTCGTAGCGAAGTACGGTAGGCGAACCGTACCCAAACAAGCTGAGCACGGGGCGCTACATAATATCCTCTAAAGATAAACTCTCGGGTATATTTCATCGATCACGGGTAACCTATTGGGACTCCTCCTCAATAAACGTGTGCCGCAATCCCTCTTTTCTGCAATGTGATAAAGCAAGTATTAGCGATAAGAATAATCGCCCAGCAAGTATTCCAACTAGATATATCATGTGGATCAAACATGTGGAGACGGGGTGATAAAGTAATAAATGTGTACATAAAGAACGTAGCATGTCATCTATTTTAATAAATAAAGGGCATAACATAAATGTAACCAATTAACATGTAACACATATATAATTATTATCATTATCAAAGCAAACATTCTTCTATTCTCAAGAGCATTATACATGCCCATCCTTAATATTCTCAATCAAGATCTAAGATAATCATCTTAGTTAGTCTCATTATCTATATGCACCGAGTTCCTATATGAATCACGTAAATGCGATACTCTTACGATGCGATGTTTGTAAAATGATGCCATAAAAATTCTGTAACGATGAACGAAAAAACATGATATCCATATCAATTTTCCATTAACATGTCGTAACATATAATTTCCATAGCCTTTAAAACATGACATTTCATATGATGGCTATAGAACTTATCATAACGTAAGAACAATACCGCACGATATACCAAATGATTTCCCATATAACCGTCATATACAAATATAAATCCCGACGAGTCCACATGGTGTTACATCATATGTACATGGTATCAAATGGTGACGTCGATAGGACAGAGATCCCTTGTCCTAGACAAGGTGTTACCCTCGGCCAACATAAGGGTAGGGAAAATAAACTCATGCCATGCCGGCGCTTTGGTCATTGATAGTATACTATATGTCCATGATCACCACCAACTTTGGTCGGTGTCATGACGTCCTCCAAAACATATCATAACATGTGTCGATGGAATCAATTTTTTCGTCGGTATGGTTCCTTACGTATGAAAACTTTTTCAAAAACATTCCATGAGATGCAAATATAAATGCATATGCTCGGCCTCCTTATACATCTCAACGTATCAATAATTCCTTAAACATTCTCATATCATCCTAATATAAAAATCACACATATGTACACATAACCCATGCCTTAAATCATGAAAATACACCCTCTTTTCTATACCATAACTCTCGGCCATATCCACTCCAAAATAGCCACTTTTATTTTATTTTATCCATCAATATTTCCTCAAAATATACATTTTACCATTAGTTAGAATGGCCAAAAACCCTAATTTAACATTCATTTCCATATGCTTTCATATTTTATAAGAATATACATAAAGTACTCATATTTGCTATCACACTTTATTTTATTCATATTTATATCCGTAAACATGTAGAAAGCTACCTATTCCATATCAAAATATATGTATTGGCCATGCATGTGTGTGTGTGTGTATATAGAAGGAGGGGCAGTACCGTCTGGATTTTATTAGTTGAAACGCTCACTTGTGGCGGAAGAATACCGTGGTTACATATAATGTGGGAGACTCTCCCACTAAAATGCATGAGAAGAATACATGAACCTACATAATGAATGAAGTGGGACAACTGACGCAAACGAGAAAATAATAGAAACTATACAGTAACCAAAAATAACATGTGTTGGAAACTGTGCCCAATCGCCATATTGGATAAACCTCCAGCATAGCCCAACCGCCAAACCAGCAGCGTAGAGAGAACAGTGCAATGCCCGTGTATGCCACACAAAATCAATAATCAAACATGCATAATATTCAAACACGGAGGGAAGTAAGATTTAAGCCATGAACATACTGAGTTGCCTGTTTTCAAGTAGAACACATGCAACTTCAGGAAGAACCAGTCGTAAGACCTCAAGAGTGTAAGTTGCTCAACTAACAGCAAAGAAGAGACCACCGTGTGTGAAGCATTCGCCGCCCGTATGTGCCACACAAATGTAATGCTTAAAGGTGCGTAAAGTACAAGATGAGAGAACAACAAAACGTATGCCATAAACATACCGATGTTGTCTGTATTCAAACAGAACACATGCAACTGTAGGAATAAGTAGCCATAGGTGCGCAAAGGCCAAGAAGGGAGGAAGGAAGGAGCATAAGCTAAAGGACTGGTCATAACAGATAATACAAAAGAAATATGACATATCAGCGTTGCCTGCACCAATCAACAATGGAGGCAACTGCTAAATTATTGAGCCAACCCATTGGGAGACGACGGACCTCAGAACCTTAGATTAGGGGTAGTAATAACTGCTCAAGTGCTCCATGGACTTCACAAGGCAGCGAAGATAAAGATGTGTAGAGGGACACACCTGCCAAGTGAAAACCATGTCGTGATAAACTATGGGCGGCACTATTTGCTTCATGAGGGCAATACTGCAACAACGAATCATTAAGATACAAAAAAGATGTTGCACGTCGAAGGTCCCTATGAAAAGAGCATGTATAGTGATCAGGGTAGGCCAGATGGTGAAGCGGCAATCGACAATCCGTTTCAAGTATGATGCGATCATAATCCCTACCATAAAAGATTAAGGCATATGTCAATGCTAACTCTGTCCGTAAAGGTGTAATAGTGGGCAAGGCAAAACAAAACTCCCTTACGAATTCTTCAAAATAGCGCCGACCGCAGCCTTAAATCGATCGGCCGCAGCATCCACATTCAACTTGAACCTGCCAGTCGATAGAAGCTCCCAATGTATCACCCGAAGACGATGCATCTGCAGTGGGGAAGAGAAATGCTAAACTATGAACTAAGATATAGGTTGCGAGAATTTACGGCCCAGTGTGGCAGCACACTAAGTGAAAATGTGGTTGCAAACCCTCTCAAACTTTGTAAGAGAAATTTTCATCCCAAATCTAATGGCAGCATACTCTTTCCAAATAGCCCAAGCAACCATCGAAGGGACAATGACTCGCAATTGACCCCGCATAGATATACTGGAAGCAACACGCCACCAACGAAGCAAGTGCGCATAAACAAATGACTGCCAAGGCATTGGTCTGGCGAACATAATGTGTAAAACCTATATAGCACCACTAGAAGGGGGGTTTGAATAGTGGATGCGGTAAAAATTGGTTTTTAAAACTTTTTGTTGCCAATTACCCACTTCTGAAAACAGATTCTGTTTTCAGACCCGGTTTTTGATTAACTAAATGATCAAGTTATAGACTTCCAAAAATTGTGAACTTTGGTAACAAATTACTTTCAGATGTTATGTATATGTCATAAAAATTTCAGATTAAAACTCAAAGTAGAGTTAATTGCACCTGGTATCCATTCTTTTCCATCAAGTTTTAAGTAGCATCCAATCTTTCATGAAACTCACTTACCATCCAGACTTATAGGGAAACAGACACCTGGCATCCGGTAACCAGAAAATGACCTGATGTAGGCGGTTTTTATGAAATTTCCTTTTTTTAACTTTTCCCCCAAGTGACGCCAAACTTTTTCCAACCCTCGTTAATTTCATCTTCCCTCCATTCCTTCCAATAACAACAACCAAAACCACCGCTCCATACATTAGCCACCGTCACTATCCCAATAGCACCTCAGTCCAAAGTCACCGGCACCTCCGTCACTCGCTGCTGCCGACGGTTCTAACATGCCGGAGTTCACCAACGGCCCCACCCCCACCCCCACCCCCCACCCCAACCATCGACCTCCCTCAGATGGTTCTCCTTCATCTGTACAGTTCAATCTACCGGCACGAACTGAGCCGATGGACAGCCCAGGTGGCTTAGGTGGTTGATTTTTCTTCCTTCTCCATCAGATATAGTGGTATTTTTTCTTCTCTTTCCATTTCGCCATTCCATTTTTGCAATTTCAAAGATCTAAAATCCAACTCTCTTCCCTTTCCTTCTTCTATCTGTAGCATCTGTAATTTTTTTCCCTTTTTAGTTTGAAATGCTAAGCATTTTGCTACTGCTTCTTCTTCTATCTCACCCGAGGCAGCAAGCTTGCTGCAACAGCACTCCATGCTTTCACATGAGGAATAAATACAGATTCCAACATGGACTCAACAAAATCCGGTAATTTGGTGTTAATTGAATCAATTTTGACCACGTTTGGATGCCAACTGAGGTTTCGGAACGATTAAATGCTAATTGGAAAATGTGATAAACGTTTGGGTGCTAATTGCAATTTACTCCAGCAAGAAGTTACCCACTTCTTGTCAATGTGTATCCTTTCCTTGCTTAGGCCGGCAACCACGCGCAAGTCTCATTGGATTATGCTCTTTTCAAGGGCTCCTCTCCACCTGTATTTGATGGTCAACTTGTGTATCATAACTTGTTTGATGCTATGGTTGATTTAATTTACTCTGCTTTAGAGAAAGTTGTGGCTGCCAATGTTGAAGCCGTGGTATCGGAAACCGGGTGGCCCACTGGTGGAGATGTTGATGCAACCCTAGCAAATGCTCGAATTATTATGTGAATAGTTTGATAGCTCATCAGTTATCTGCGGATGGCACACCAAAAAGAACTGGCAAGCCAGTAGAGGCTTACATTTTTGCGTTGTTCAATGAAGATCAAAAGCCTGCAGGTGTTGAACAGAACTGGGGGTTATATTATCCTAACATGAATGAAGTCTACCATGTAAATTTTTAGGCTGGTGCTTAGGAAATTAGAACCCCATGAATAAGGTACATGCACAAGAGTATAACCAAATAGGTTATACCATGTAATCTTTTGCTTTAGCTGGTTAATACCCAGTTAAGTCTGAAGTTTTAACGTTTAAAAAAAGATTTGTATATGTCACCTAAATCTTTTCTTTATCACATTTCTTACTTATATCTTGGCTTTGATATTTGTTTCACTCTATACATACCAGTTTCCATCAACATAATGACTTAGCAATATCATAATAAAATACATAAACATACAAAATGATGGAAACTATGAAAATAAAATAATTAGGCTAAGAACACCTTATTTTAGCTGTGGTTTATGTATACATAAATAAACATAAAGATCATCAAGAAATATCCTTTTGTGAACTGGAATCTTAGACATGAATATGATTGCCTCATAACATGCTAAACAAAGGACACAAAAGTTCATGAAAGCCAAAATCATAAACAAACACACAAATGATGATCTTCATGGAAAAATATGAACACATGCATAAAAATGTCTTCTTAGTAAATTTTTCTTAACATATCATGTATCTTCATTTTCTTTCTTTAATTTCTATCTACATCACATATGAGTGTTCATTTCATTTCATTTATACATATAAGTCCCTTTTCGAACAAGATGCTTAAATTCATATATATCGTACATCATACTATATTCATCACTTAGAAACATAGCTTTTACATGCTCTTGATACTAAAGCCTTAAACATACAACATGCATGATCCAACTTTATTAATATTTATGTAGCATCTGCAAGGCACCACTAGAAAGGGGGGATTGAATAGTAGATGCGGAAAATTTGGTTTTTAAAATTGTTTTGAACCAAAAACCCAACTTCTGAAAACAGTTTGTGTTCTCAGGACCAGTTTTAAAACATTTTTAAAACTAGGTTGCAGGTCTTCAAAAATTCTGAAATTTTGAGAGAACTTAGCTTAAGATGTTATGAGTGTCTCCTAAAAATTTCAGATTTAAATTCAACCTCTAACCCCTTGAATATTCGTTGGTGGTCAGATTGCGCAAATCTGCCAGAAACGGTACACTGATTTGAAAAATTATTTCCTATTTGTACGTAACTTCAAATGCTCTGAAATTTTAAAGACTAACCCCTTATAAGTTTTATTTAAATGGATTGAAACAGTTTTGAAAAATTATTTTGGAAAGTTAGTCAAATACGATCAATGTCTCAACCTTTGCAAGCCTGAAAATCAGACTGCACTAGTCTCAGAACTTTGGACGTTTGGGTGACTTATACTTATCCAAAAGGGTTGAAACTTGCGCCAAAAGAACCCTAAGACTATGTTTCCTGAAAGTTTTGTAATTTTTGAAATTCGTTTACTATTTTTACGAATGTAATCAAAAATGATAAACAGTGCTAAAACTAAAAGTAAGTGCTGAAAGTAAATGACACCAAGAATTTTATACTGGTTCGGTTATAAACAACCTACTCCAGTCTTCGAGGACACCTTCCTCGGTTCACACTAATCACCAAACATAAAATAACACCTTACCATAGGGTTGATGGAGTTACACACCAACTCCAACCCTTTACAAACCTTGTATGAGTATAATTGTCACGAACACCACCACCTCGCAAGTACAAGATTGATCACACCATGATCAATCTTTTACAATGATAAAGAGAATATGTGGTGTTCTAGATGAAGCCTATTCAAGTATATGAATGTAAGTACAATAGGCTTTTAGAGAGAAGAAAGAAAGAAAGAGTAGAAAGAAGAAGTGGAAACGTTTTTGATCTTTTAAACTTGTAAGCCTTGTCTTCTATTTTGTTTCTTCTCCTTCTTCTCATTTTATCCACATCTTGGCCGCCCCCCTATGTTACGACCGAAAAAAAAGAAAAATAATAATAACAAAAAGAATAATTTTGGTGAATTATTAAAAAAAAGTTAAATAAAAAAATTTATACCATCGGTTTTTTGTGGGGGAATTCAAACCCCCACTAATTGCCCACTAACTGAACCCAAGAGTTTAGCCTTAAATCCCTCTCCTTTATCCTGCTGACCTTATCTCGCTTTCCTCCTAATCCTACGCCCACCTCTGCAAACCAGTATTGTAATTCCGCAGTCGATTTAAATACCAAATCCTTAAAACTTGATGAAATACTTTCAAGAAAACCTAAGCATTCCAAAATCTTCATTGCTTGAATCCTTCAGATGGCTACTGTCACAGATGTATCTTCTATAAATTGGCAACACAAGGTCAATAGCCTTAAAAGGGTGCTCACCGACGGCGGCGCATATGCGCGTTACAATGTTTACGGCGTCGTATGTGAAATTCCAAGCAAATAAGTCCCTCCTATTCGGCCCATTGGTCGTGGGGCTTACGGCCTTGTGTGTGCTGCAGTGAATTCAGAAACGCTTGAAGAGGTTGCTATCAAGAAGTTTGACAATGCATTTGACAACAGAATTGATGCTAAAAGATCTTAGGGAGAGATTATGTTGCTTCGCTATTTGGATCACGGAAATATTATTTTCGTCAAGGATATCATTAGACCACCAAATGGGAAGTCTTTTTATGATGTGTGTATTGTTTATGAGCTTATGGAAATTGACCTCCATCAAATTATTCGTTCTAATCAGCCATTGACTGAGGATTTTGATTCAATTGTACCTATATTTAAGTGGTGGATGTTATGTCTCAGAAGCTTGCTTTTTGGTTTGCGTTTGAGGTGGAAAGTGAAGGGAAAGGGTCTAGCAGAAAGCAGCATAATAACAGATAAAACCAGGCAGACACAGTGACTGGCTTGGTACCTTGATATACATGCAAGGTAAAGAAAATACATGTATATTACAATGATACAATAAGCAGCAAAATCATATACCGGAGAAAGGATAAACCTTATCTCTTGTAACACATTAAGGCTACCTGGATGAAATTGTTTCAACCTGCATTAATGTTGCAAAACCATAAGGAACCAGCAAAGTTGGTTCTAGTTGCAATTGAAGGAATTTATGCTACAGATGTTAGATGGGGAAGGAAGAGATTATGGAGAGTACTATTAGGAATTGTATCTTTTACTAGATCATCTAACTAAAATTTCCCTAGAAAGTCCATCTTCTGTGCAAGAACAAGCCCTGAAGCTTGCAACTAATGGAAAACCAACATGGCCACCATAAATTCATCGTAAGTGTTGGGTTGCTTGTATCTTTTGGCTTCTCTCAACTTGGCCTTTGCATTTTCTAAATCCCTGCTTGTGAGTTCTTTGAAGATTGCCGCTCAGTACCAGCAAACCCCTGAATTGTGTCATCTTGGTCTGCAAGATAAAGTTCCTGGTTCAAATTTTGGAGAATCCAGAGGATAAGTTGGACATGTAGAAGCAGATGCTTTTATGGTAACCTTCTTCGCGTCCGAGCATAGAATAAGAAAGCTAAGTGATTGATTCGAGGTAAGTGGTCTATCTATGCTCGTTATATTGTCATGCATCAGAGGTAAATAGTCTATTTGTGCTCGTCGTGTGGTAATGCATCAGATGTAAGTGGTCTATTTATGCTCGTTATGTTTATCATGCATCAGTGTGTTATTGTTGCATATCTGTAATTGAATTTCCTCTATATGTGAATTGTGTGCATATGTGATATATGTATCTACATGTGAACTGTGTGTATGTATGAGTGTTGATACACCAGATTAAAGGAAGATGAGAAGAACAGAAATGAGAATGAAAATGAAAGTGAGATGAAAGAAAAGAGAGTCGGGCCAGGCAGGCCGTCGAGCCGGGCCGAATGGCCAACGGGCCGGTTACGGTGGCAGGCCTCGACCCAGAACCTGATATAAATGTTACTTAATTAATAGTAATAATTATAGGAAAATATAAATAAATATCAGAAAAATTAGAGATAAATTCCAGAAATAATTGAACCTAGATTTGAGTGCAGGAGGATGGTGAGGATGGGCCAGGGGCCTCAGACGATTGTGTTGTTTGCATTCATGGCACGTGCATTGCATGATGGCGGGTCGTGACGTACGGGTCACGGGCGCTCAGGATGGTGTACGGTGGCGAGGTCACGACACTCAGGATGATGTGTGGTGGCGCGGCCACGCACACTCAGTATGGTGACTGTGGGGTGTACGACCACAGCCACTCAGTTAGGACCCGGGTTCATGCATTGCATGGTGGAGATATCGGCATTCCGTGTGACATGACTTCGTTGCGTGTGACATGCATAATAGGACATGCATCATGAAGTTGCGCATTATTATGTGGAGTGACTTACTTTCTGCGGCTTATCTACTTCGTTGGTATACATTGTCTTTTTTCTTTGTTTATGTGATTATTTGTTTGTTGTGTATGTCATACTTGAGGAGAGCATGCATCACGGTAAGGTAGATTGGGCTGATGAGTTATTTATTTTGTATTTATTTTTGAAGTCTTAACTGTTAAAGATAATCGAGTGAAATTATTGTGGACTAAGGACATGTATGTTATTTGTATTTGCTTCTGCATGTATGATTCCTATAACAAGTATAAGTAGGTTGCTTACTGAGCCCGTTGATTTTGGCTCACACCACCACTCACCAGTTTTGCAGGCATGAGAAATTAGGGTATGCTTACACAGGAGTTGGTATACCGTGGAAGATCGAGACGAGAGGTTTCAAAACTAAGGATATTCAGAAAAGACTTTCGAGAATTGGATGAGACAGTTATTTCGATATTCGAGGTTATGTATTTTCGAGATTAGTGGTTACATATATTTGACTATTGTATTGATTAGAAATTCTTAGACATTGTATTAAGGATGATGACTATTTTATCGAGGATTTTAGCAATGACTTCCGCTGACATCAATTTGCGTTATTATGCTGACGTGTAGTTGATTTGTATCGACGCCTTGTATTCTCCTTAGTGAGATACGGCAGGTGCACTGTTCTCGATGCTAGGGCTCGGGAGGGGGCGCTACAGTTGGTATCAGAGCATGGCTCTAGATCCACGGCGGAAGCATAGCTTTAGGCTATGATCTTAGAAATTAAGTTATGATTTTGCCCTAAATCACGATCTTAGACATAAGTACTGATTTTAGTTGTGAGCACTGATTATACACTAAGCATGTTATTAGAAATAAGACGCGGCCTTAGAAGTTAAGTGATGATTTTGTCCGTGAGTCATGATTTTAGATTTAAGGAATGACGATACATAATATCGGCTCTAGAAATTGAGTGGTGATCTGAACATTAGGTGATAATTTGAACATAAGGACTGATCTTAGTCATAAGAGAAGATTATAATAAGTAACGATTGTAGACACAAGCGATGATTATATTATAAGCATTGAACTTAAAAATAAGTAATGATTTTAGACGTAAGAAATGATGATACCGAGTATCAATCCCTAGGAATAAGTCATGACATTAAATCTAAGTGATGATCGGATAGAGGATATACCACGCATACCTACGGCACCCTATATGACTCTAAATTATTCGTCTTACCTAACTGTTGATTATAACCATTTGTATAACTCCTTAGGTCCGACCCTGCAAACCAGTACCATTATGATAAAGGAAACATGTTCATACCCCCTACATTTGACAGTAGTGTCGGAACGCGAATAGGTCTAAGTTGAGATCGTAGTTCCTAAGAAAGGATATGAAGTAAAACAAATTATTAAGAAAAGGATTTATTAGCAACACGATCCGTAGAGTGAGGCAAAGAATATTGTACAAGGGGGTTTATAGTTACAATTAAGATGCTGAATTTTAGAATATCAAATAACCCGAATACATTAGTCCCATTAGGGATACTGATTGATAGTGATAAGTGAGAACTACTAAAATAAGTACAGTGGAATGGCGAATCATTACAAATTTAGGTTAAGTATTGATTCATAGGAATGCGTAAGTATTGACGTATCGAGTAGGTTTGAATTGAAATAGAGTAAGTATGAACAAGAGTAGGTGCTTTTAAGGTGAGATCTAACTAAGTAAAAAAAAACGAAATTGCCATGTTAATATTTTTTTTCCGTGACTTTGATTGTGAAAAACTCTTATAAAGATCAAAAGTTTCCGATATTTCGAGTGATATAAATTTAGTGTTTATGAGTATATTATGAGTACACGAATATAAGACATTATAAAGTTTCGGTACGTTAAACGAAATAGCCACATATGACTATAGATAATAGAGATAGACATGATTATACAAGATACTAGTAGGCATAGACACATTGTTGATAAATCATTATTACGCATATTAATAAATAATATGACATCATAGGATATACAACCGCACATTAATGCGTGTTGTGGTATGCTAACAAACATGACGAGTATTTTATTGAGTAATACACAGTTATAATTTATACTATGTTGCAGTATAAGTTTTTGCTATTCTACATTATACTTGTAAACTAAATACACTTACAACCATAGTACGTAAAATACAACCACATAAACATTACATGCACGTGAAACAAATGGTTCTATACAGTTTTTTTGTATATGGCTAAAATAAAACAAAAAGAATAGAAGGAAAAAGGGACCTCAGTTATTAAGGGATGATTTATTAAGATTGTGACCACTAGATTTTAAGGAGTGATTTAATAGCCGACAATAGTCACAATGTACATTATTAGAGCTATAATGAGGACTCCAGCAATGGAGACGATTCAAGGAATCTATAATAAGATATTAAATTTTTAGAATTCGCAAAGTAGGTTCATGATACTAGTTTTCTTAGAGGAATTGAATGACATCATTAAGATAGCTATATGTGTTATTATTGTAAAAGCCGTAGTTAAGAGACCCTTTTGGAACAACGAGTTATTTGGTTTGAGCCTAATATGAATAAGTTTAATATTGGACTTGAGGTTATACTATAGTTTTAAGTTTCAGAACCAACATGCTAACGCGAGCGAGGAAATGGATGAATCAGGCTATGATCGGTAGATCTCTTTAAGTAATACTCTCTAAATGAGGTTCTAGTCGAGAGTTAAGATTAGAATCATATAATTTTCAAAATAAGCTGACGATACTAGTGTCGCCAGGAATATTGATGTTGGTATAAGTGCATACAAGTATGGTGGAGTCTAGTAAGCACGAAATGGAATAGTGTAAGCGTGAATGGTATTGCTTACTATTTATATGGGGTTTATGTGAGTTGACGTTAGGAAAATAATAATGAACCCATTTAAGTAAGGTAGAGCATCTCACAGAAGCATGGTGAAATAGGATGTGCTAAGTTGCATAAGGTGTATTCCTAGGATAAGGATAACGAGCACTATAGTTTAATCTTGGGACATTGAATTTCTGGGAAGAATAGTTTGTAGAGACAAGTAATTTGAACACATGTGATGGTATAATGATATTACCTAGGTGGAGGACTATAGAGAATTAAGTTAGGGACTGATGCATCTGTGTACAAGATCATCTTGGACAGTGGTAGAGTTGATTAAGCTGAATCGTATCATGGTGCAAGTATCCAAAAAACTACCTACTAGTTAATTGATTAGATATGTAAGTTAATATTATAGTATACGTAGGCGCTGATCCAAGAAGAGGATGATAATAAACATGAGTTCCTTATAGACTCAGGATTAAGTTGTGGAATCACATAGCGTGGCAATAACGCCCCTTAAGTTGAGTCTAGAAAATAGAAAGACTGAGTTATGATTTTAACAAGCGACTCGTTGTTGCTAAGAACAATGATCTTCGAAACTGCCTTGTAGGTGTACAAGCAATGATTTTGGAAACTTAGCATGTGTGGGAAGACGACTTGGGAGCTCAAGGGGCAAATGCGCGAACGATACCCACCGTATCTTAGCACGCAAGTTTCGAGGACGAAACTTTTTGTAAGGGGGATAGATTGTTACGACCGAAAAAAAAAAGAAAAATAATAATAACAAAAAAATAATTTTGGTGAATTATTAAAAAAAAAGTTAAATAAAAAAAATTTATACCAACGGTTTTTTGTGGGGGAATTCAAACCCCCACTAATTGCCCACTAATTGAACCCAAGAGTTTAGCCTTAAATCTCTCTCCTTTATCATGCTGACCTTATCTCGCTTTCCTCCTAATCCTACGCCCACCTCTGCAAACCAGTATTGTAATTCCGCAGTCGATTTAAATACCAAATCCTTAAAACTTGATGAAATACTTTCAAGAAAACCTAAGCATTCCAAAATCTTCATTGCTTGAATCCTTCAGATGGCTACTGTCACAGATGTATCTTCTATAAATGGGCAACACAAGGTCAATAGCCTTAAAAGGGTGCTCACCGACGGCGGCGCATATGCGCGTTACAATGTTTACGGCGTCGTATGCGAAATTCCAAGCAAACAAGTCCCTCCTATTCGGCCCATTGGTCGTGGGGCTTACGGCCTTGTGTGTGCTGCAGTGAATTCAGAAACGCTTGAAGAGGTTGCTATCAAGAAGTTTGACAATGCATTTGACAACAGAATTGATGCTAAAAGATCTTAGGGAGAGATTATGTTGCTTCGCTATTTGGATCACGGAAATATTATTTTCGTCAAGGATATCATTAGACCACCAAATGGGAAGTCTTTTTATGATGTGTGTATTGTTTATGAGCTTATGGAAATTGACCTCCATCAAATTATTCGTTCTAATCAGCCATTGACTGAGGATTTTGATTCAATTGTACCTATATTTAAGTGGTGGATGTTATGTCTCAGAAGCTTGCTTTTTGGTTTGCGTTTGAGGTGGAAAGTGAAGGGAAAGGGTCTAGCAGAAAGCAGCATAATAACAGATAAAACCAGGCAGACACAGTGACTGGCTTGGTACCTTGATATACATGCAAGGTAAAGAAAATATATGTATATTACAATGATACAATAAGCAGCAAAATCATATACCGGAGAAAGGATAAACCTTATCTCTTGTAACACATTAAGGCTACCTGGATGAAATTGTTTCAACCTGCATTAATGTTGCAAAACCATAAGGAACCAGCAAAGTTGGTTCTAGTTGCAATTGAAGGAATTTATGCTACAGATGTTAGATGGGGAAGGAAGAGATTATGGAGAGTACTATTAGGAATTGTATCTTTTACTAGATCATCTAACTAAAATTTCCCTAGAAAGTCCATCTTCTGTGCAAGAACAAGCCCTGAAGCTTGCAACTAATGGAAAACCAACATGGCCACCATAAATTCATCGTAAGTGTTGGGTTGCTTGTATCTTTTGGCTTCTCTCAACTTGGCCTTTGCATTTTCTAAATCCCTGCTTGTGAGTTCTTTGAAGATTGCCGCTCAGTACCAGCAAACCCCTGAATTGTGTCATCTTGGTCTGCAAGATAAAGTTCCTGGTTCAAATTTTGGAGAATCCAGAGGATAAGTTGGACATGTAGAAGCAGATGCTTTTATGGTAACCTTCTTCGCGTCCGAGCATAGAATAAGAAAGCTAAGTGATTGATTCGAGGTAAGTGGTCTATCTATGCTCGTTATATTGTCATGCATCAGAGGTAAATAGTCTATTTGTGCTCGTCGTGTGGTAATGCATCAGATGTAAGTGGTCTATTTATGCTCGTTATGTTTATCATGCATCAGTGTGTTATTGTTGCGTATCTGTAATTGAATTTCCTCTATATGTGAATTGTGTGCATATGTGATATATGTATCTACATGTGAACTGTGTGTATGTATGAGTGTTGATACACCAGATTAAAGGAAGATGAGAAGAACAGAAATGAGAATGAAAATGAAAGTGAGATGAAAGAAAAGAGAGTCGGGCCAGGCAGGCCGTCGAGCCGGGCCGAATGGCCAACGGGCCGGTTACGGTGGCAGGCCTCGACCCAGAACCTGATATAAATGTTACTTAATTAATAGTAATAATTATAGGAAAATATAAATAAATATCAGAAAAATTAGAGATAAATTCCAGAAATAATTGAACCTAGATTTGAGTGCCGGAGGATGGTGAGGATGGGCCAGGGGCCTCAGACTATTGTGTTGTTTGCATTCATGGCACGTGCATTGCATGATGGCGGGTCGTGACGTACGGGTCACGGGCGCTCAGGATGGTGTACGGTGGCGAGGTCACGACACTCAGGATGGTGTGCGGTGGCGCGGCCACGCACACTCAGTATGGTGACTGTGGGGTGTACGACCACAGCCACTCAGTTAGGACCCGGGTTCATGCATTGCATGGTGGAGATATCGGCATTCCGTGTGACATGACTTCGTTGCGTGTGACATGCATAATAGGACATGCATCATGAAGTTGCGCATTATTATGTGGAGTGACTTACTTTCTGCGGCTTATCTACTTCGTTGGTATACATTGTCTTTTTTCTTTGTTTATGTGATTATTTGTTTGTTGTGTATGTCATACTTGAGGAGAGCATGCATCACGGTAAGGTAGATTGGGCTGATGAGTTATTTATTTTGTATTTATTTTTGAAGTCTTAACTGTTAAAGATAATCGAGTGAAATTATTGTGGACTAAGGACATGTATGTTATTTGTATTTGCTTCTGCATGTATGATTCCTATAACAAGTATAAGTAGGTTGCTTACTGACCCCGTTGATTTTGGCTCACACCACCACTCACCAGTTTTGCAGGCATGAGAAATTAAGGTATGCTTACACAGGAGTTGGTATACCGTAGAAGATCGAGACGAGAGGTTTCAAAACTAAGGATATTCAGAAAAGACTTTCGAGAATTGGATGAGACAGTTATTTCGATATTCGAGGTTATGTATTTTCGAGATTAGTGGTTACATATATTTGACTATTGTATTGATTAGAAATTCTTAGACATTGTATTAAGGATGATGACTATTTTATCGAGGATTTTAGCAATGACTTCCGCTGACATCAATTTGCGTTATTATGCTGACGTGTAGTTGATTTGTATCGACGCCTTGTATTCTCCTTAGTGAGATACGGCAGGTGCACTGTTCTCGATGCTAGGGCTCGGGAGGGGGGGCGCTACACCCTATGCTTCTTCCCTTCTTGAAAATTATCTTCTAAGTCCTTGGAAGGGCATATGGCATCATTGTGACATGTCTTTGCTTACTTGGCATCTTCTCATTGGATGATCATTAAACTTTTGTTGCTTACTTGGCACTCATTGATTGGTTGGATGTTGTCATCACTTGATGACTAGGAAAATCTGAGAATACCACTTAAAACATATGCCAAAATCATCATAAAATAGTTACCATAACTTCCAAGATCATCACATAAATTAAGCAAGACAATATTTATCCAAGAAGTGGTAAACAATTCGGCCATAAGGATGCTGAAATTTCAGCATGTGAATCACTAGTATTTTTCAAATTGTTGCCAAATTTTCTTTGATTTATTTCTTGAAAATGAATCACCATTTAGTATGCAATATTCTCTTCTTTTATGGAATAAAATTTACAAACCAATAAGCCCTCAAAATCGGCCTAGATGCATTACACACATGCTGAAATTGTTAGCATGTGTGATATTCAAGAATATCACTTTCTTTAATCCATAAAATATTTAAAACACTTCCAAATTGTCTTCTAATTAATACATCTTAATCAAGACACAAAATATGGCTCACGATGGTGTAGAATTCGGCCAGCCTATTAGCACATGCTGAAATTTTCAGCATGTGTTACAAATGTGACATAAGTTTGAAATGTTACCTTGTGTAGCTCCTTCCTTTATGTCATCAACATTGTATGCTTCATTCTTGACAAATCAATATGCCAACAAGGCTCCACATAGGCTCCAAATCAGCTTGAATGGCGTGTGAAGTGACTTAGACATGTGCTGAATTTTATTTTTGCAACCTTTGTAAAATAGTGCACATTTAATAATACACACATGGTATTTTCCAATCAGCCCTGATGAGCTACAGCCTAACCTTGTGGATACAAACACTGACGATGACACCTCAATGCCCCACACAGGTCCCATAACAAGGAGTATGGCTAAGAAGTTATTACATTGTGTTGAATCATTTCTTTATAGGCATGAAGAGGATGAACCAAGCAAAGATGATGTCCATTGGGTTTATATGATACAAGCTTTGATATAATTGTATCAAAAACGTGTTGTACATATCTTTAATTGTTCTTTTTATTATTGTTGGTTGGTTAACCTTGTTTTAAGATAGTTTGTGTTGTATTATTGACTTGTCTTTCAGGAACACGTACCTAGCTTGGAAATGCAATTAGAATCTAAATTTTTATCCAAGCAAAGAGGTGACAAACAAGTAGCTTACAAACAAGGAGGTGATCTTACAAGCAAGGAGGTGACAAGCACTCATGTCAAATACAAGGCCTTGTCCTCCACGCAAAAAGTGAGCAAGACAAGTTGCTCCAAGCTTCAACCAATGAAAAGAAGTCTTGCAAATCTTCAAGCCAATCAAAAGCAAACAAGGAGACAACCAAGCAAGCTGCACAACAAATGAACCAATCAAATCCTTGAAGTTTAAAGCCTAGATCACGCAAAGAGGGTTGAAGATTCAAAGTCAAACTTGCAACCAATCAAAGGCATTTTCAAACCAAGTTGCTCAAAGTAGTATCCAATCAAAATTGATCTAGAATTATGGTTGAAACAAGAATGGAATCCACGGCAAACAACCAGCCTTTCTTGGAACCAAAAGTTGCTCAAACAAGTTCCAAGCAAGCATGTCATTTTTAGTCTTGTACTTTGTATTTTAAACCTTGTACTCTTGTAAATTTCGTTTGGTATAAATAGCTTAGGAAGCTGAATGTACAAAGACAACAATTCATATAGACATTTCAATCAAAACTTCCTTTAAGGAAATCTCAACTTATTCTAGTTGAAGTTCAAGACCACTTAACGGTTTTCTTCCAAGTTCATAGCCTAGAACTTGTTAGTATTCACTTCATTTTTTGTTTACAGCAGCTTAGGGTCTCAATGAGGTTTTAGATGTGTTGGAATACCAAAGAGGAAGAGGTGTTGGTATAAATTGAGCCAAGAACAAACGATTACAGTTCAAGGGGTGTCATTGTGATGTTCTTTGCCATAGCTGAGGTTCAAATCAATTTGGAATAGGAGACAAGGTCTTACAACGTTTATCTAGCCTTCGTTTGGCTCATCAATTGGTATCAGAGCTTTGGTTAGTCTTCTATTCATGTTTACATTGTTTAAACTTGCATATGATTGATGCTGCCCAAAACCGTTTAATAGACTGTTTTGTTGTTCAATTAGATTCTGTTTGTTTAGATAGTTTGTTTATGTTTTGAAGTGTTTATTAGATAGTTTACATTAGTTGGTAACTTAGTTCTTAGTAGCAAAAACCGAAACACCACAAAAAGAACATAGAATAGACTTAAGTATTGTTAGAATCTCTTTGTGAATCTAGATTAAAACTGTGTGTGGAACTGATTGTTCTTGTTCAATCTAGCTTAGATATTGATCATTAGACCCAAATCTAAAAGTTTAAGTGTTAGTTTAGTGATTCCTTAAAACAGAAAACTTTGAACACAAAAATAGATTAGTTGATAGTTTAGAAATCAAGTTGTTAAAATTCTGTTTTCTAGTAGTTGTGTGCAAACTGTTTAGGCGTTTTATTTGCTGCCCTATTTAGCTTAGTTAGACTAGTTTACAACATAGTTTTAAAGGTTTAGTTGGTTGTCTAGCTTAAAACAAGAAAACCGAAAACTAAAGAACCAAAACAATTAGTTTTAGTTAACTAAGTGTGCTGCCTAGTTCTAGTGTTACACATTTGATAAGTAGGATATAAACACTTGCATCTAGTATCATTTAGTTTAGAATCCAATTGCATCATACAAACAAAAACCAAACAAAAACAAAGTAGGATAGATCACTTAAAAACAGAACAAAACAAGTTAGCTTACTTTGCATCAAAAACTGATTTCCATTAGTTGTTAGTAATCAGCCTTTATAATTGCATTTAGATACAACTAAGCTGCATTTAGCTATCTTAAGAATAGATAGATCAATTGCATCAAAAACAGAAAAACAAGTGCCCAAAACCGTGTGATCTAAACCACTCTTTAAAGCTCACTTGAAATCTTGGTGAATGCTAATAGCTTTATCTTTTTGTTGATTTCAATTGCTTCAAACAACTTGTTGGACTTAGATACATTCTGAAAGTTAGGAATTGTTTAAGCCCCACACTGTTAAAGAGCTATCCAATTGTTGTTTTAGATCGATTTCTGAACTTACATTGCACTATATACAATTTGAACTTGTTGTAATTGTGAATTGAATTCTCACTACATAGTGTTTAGCCGTGTTGTGTACGAGGAACTTTCAAATTCCAAATACAACAAACCTTGTGCAATTAAAGGCCGTGGGCAATGTCTCATGTAGGCCGTGAGAAGTAGTCTCACAACAATCAAGCAAACCCCTCCAAAGAAAGAAAATTAAGCTTGATTGAGAAATACACGAGGGAAAAGCCAATATTTGTCAACAAGTAAGAGGCAAGACAAGAGAGAATTGCACAAGAAAGCCAAGTGAGGCAAAAGCCCAAAAATAAACATTGCAAAAAAGGAAAATTCCCGTGTAAAGCTCCAAAGAAAGAAAGTGCCCAAACAGAACCCCAAAGTGTTGTAGTTTTGAGATATTGAAAGTTTCTAAAGCAAACCCTTGCTAACACTTTGTTTGTGTGCTTTTACTTTCACTTTACTTCAATTGATAATTTCATATGCTGTAAAGTAATTGAGGGATTGTCTTAAACAACCCCGTAGATTTCATTCAACCCGAACAACAATTTGACTTCTGTGGTTTTCTTGAATCTTTAGGAGAAATAGTCCAAATTGCTGTTTTGAACAATTGTCAACATAAAGTAGAGTATTTGCATCTTGTCAATATTTTAAATTAGTTTTTGAGATTGTCTTTTGAATCATGGGTCCCCAACAGAAAGATAATGCACCATCCCCGTCCCCATCTACTCCTGTCCCATCCCTAGTCCCTGTTACCCTAGAGAATATACAGCAAACACTCACTTTCCTTGTTAATCAGTTTGGTTTAATGAGAAGTGACATAGAGGATAACAAACAAAGGATAAACAACGTAGAAAAGCCAACCTCAGATCAAAAGGAACCTAGTATACCTTTTCAAGAAGGCACCTCTTATGGTAATGAGTCTCATGTTCAACCTAGAAGAGTCACATCACATAGAGGTAGAAGTCGAGGTCGAGGTAGTAATGGTGGTCGTAGGAACATTTCTTTTGAGGAGAGATTTGATTATCTCCCTGAGTACAATGAAGAACACTATCCGGAAGAACGGTATGATGAACGTCAGCCTGATAGAGATGAACATCTTGAAGAAGAGTTCATTACTACTAAACTGACAATACCCTCCTTCCAAGGGAAAAGTGATCTTGAAACATATCTGCAATGGGAAACAAAAGTAGATCATATGTATTCTTGCACTAACTATTCTGAATTGGCCAAAGTGCGGTATGCAACTTTTGAATTTGTAGATTATGCTTTACTCTGGTGGGAGCAATTGCAGAACATCCGGAGAAGAAAAAGACAGCCCCCTGTTGTTACTTGGTCCGAGCTGAAACAAGAGATGAGGAAGAGATTCATATCTCCTTCCTATGAAAGAAGTGTTTTCCAGAAACTGCAACAACTTTCTCAAGGTAATAGATCTGTCGATGAATTTTATAAAGAATTAGAACATCTGCTTACCAGGGCTAACATAGAAGAAGCTGAGGAAGCCACAATGGCTAGATTTCTAGCTGGCTTGAACAAAGAGATTGCATTCAAGGTGGAACTTACACCTTACTCTGATCTGGCTTCTATGGTTCACATTGCTGAGAAAGTGGAAAGACAATTGAAGGTAAAAACTTCTAACCCTTCTTTTCGGACTAATCCTTTGAGTTTTCCTAGAACACAGCCCAGGACGCCTTTCCGTCCACAACAAGGTCAAGGCCGTGGATTCCAAGGAAAATCAACCAAGAACATCCAAAATCGTCCAAAGTTTCCAATCACTGATAAAGGCAAAGCCAAGGTGGAAGGTACGCCTAATGTTAAGACTTGTGATATTCAATGTTTTAAATGCTTAGGAAAAGGTCATTTTGCTAATCAATGTCCCAACCCTAAACGCATCATGTTTATTGAAGAGTCTAATGAGTATTATTCTGAGGAAGAATTGGAAGAGAGTGAGGAAAACAATGAAATTGAACAAACATGTGAGGAAGAAGAAGAGATTAGTGAAGAGACTAATGAGTGTGAAACAAAAGAGTTCTTAGTTGTCTGTCGAGCTCTAAGTGCCCAAATTAAAACTGAAGAACCTGATATACAAAGAGAGAACATATTCCACATTCACTGTATGGTTAAAAAGAAAGTCTGCACTTTAATCATTGACTCCGGTTCATGTACCAATGTGGCAAGTTTTGAACTTGTTAGGAAACTTGAGTTACCTTTACTGAATCACCCCCATCCTTATAGACTTACGTGGCTTAATGAGTGTGGTGAAGTTAAAGTAACAAAGCATGTCCTAGTTTCTTTATCAATTGGTGGGTATTTTGCTAAGGTGTTATGTGATGTAGCCCCTATGCAATCAAGTCATATCTTATTAGGTAGACCGTGGCAATTTGACAACAAGGTTACTTATGATGGTTACCTAAATAGATATTCCTTTAGGCATAACAACAAGCTGTTCAAATTAAATGCCTTGCCCCCGCACAAAGTCTTTGAGGATCAACAACGAATGTTAAAAAGCCATAAAGATCCAAAAGAAAAGGAACTGGAAAGGATTTTCATCAAGGAAAACCAACTGAAAAGTTCACATCTTAAAATTGAACCGAAAGAAATCAAAGTTTCTGTCGAACCATCTCTAAAGAAAAGCGCATTCTTTGCATCTCAAAGTGAGGTATTCCATGCTATCAATTCAAAGAAAACTGTTTATATCTTGCTTTACAAAGAAACTCTGTTCTCTTCATCTAAAATACCATCTACTTTACCAAGTGAAGTTGCATCTTTACTTCAAAAATTTTCTAGCTTGTTTCCTGAAGGAGATCCCCCAGGTTTACCACCTCTAAGAGGCATTGAACATTAAATAGATTTCGTTCCAGGAGTTGTTCTGCCAAACAGACCTGCCTATAGAGCCAATCCAGAGGAAACTAAGGAAATCCAAAAGCAAGTTGAGGAACTATTGACCCAAGGTAAAGTAAAAGAGAGTATGAGTCCTTGTGCTATTCCTGTTATCATTGTCCCTAAGAAAGATGGAACTTGGAGAATGTGTACTGATTGCAGAGCCATCAATAAGATCACTGTGAAGTATAGATACCCTATTCCTAGGTTGGATGACATGTTGGATATGTTGTATGGGTCTAGGTGCTTTAGCAAAGTAGATCTTAAACAAGAATATTTCCAAGTGAGAATTAGGGAAGGTGATGAATGGAAAACTGCTTTTAAGACTAAATTTGGATTGTACGAATGGTTAGTTATGCCCTTTGGTTTAACCAACGCCCCTAGTACTTTCATGAGGTTAATGAATGAGGTCTTAAGGAAATTCATAGGGAAATTTGTAGTAGTCTACTTTGATGACATTCTTATCTACTCCAAAACCCTAAGTGAACATCTGATCCATCTTCGAGCTGTTTTTGTCACCCTACAGAAAGAAGAATTGTATGCTAATTTCAAGAAGTGTTCTTTCTATCTGGAGAAGGTTACATTCTTAGTATTTGTGATTAGTGCTGAAGGAATTGAAATGGACCAAGAGAAAGTTAAATCCATAACTGAGTGGCCAACCCCTAAGTCTGCTGGAGATATTAGGAGTTTTCATGGATTAGCTAGCTTCTATAGACGTTTTGTGAAGGATTTCTCTACCATAGCTACACCCTTGAATGAGTTAGTCAAGAAAGATGTAAGATTTGAATGCGGAGAATCACAACAACAAGCCTTTGAGGAACTTAAGAAACGTCTAACTTCTGCACCCATCCTGAGATTGCCCAACTTTGATGAAATGTTTGAAGTTGAATGTGATGCCAGTGGAGTTGGCATTGGAGCTGTATTGCATCAAGGTAACAAACCTGTTGCCTACTTTAGTGAGAAATTGAAAGGAGCTTCCATAAATTATTCAACCTATGACAAAGAATTATATGCCCTTGTCCGTTCTTTACAAACTTAGCAACATTATCTGCAACCTAAGGAATTTGTGATTCATACTGATCATGAGAGCCTTAAGTATCTAAAAGGTCAAGGAAAATTGAACAAAAGACATGCCAAATGGGTTGAATTCATTGAACAATTCCCTTATGTGATCAAGTATAAGCAAGGAAAAGAAAATGTTGTTGCTGATGCATTATCTCGTCGTTATACTTTGATTACTACTCTTTCATGTAACATGTTTGGTTTTGAGTCTATCAAAAGACGTATCATTCTGATCATGACTTTAGTTCTATCTATCAAGCATGCATTGATTCACCTTTTGCTAAATATTACTTGCATGATGGTTATTTGTTTAAAGAACATAAGTTATGTGTACCAATGTGTTCATTAAGAGAGTTGTTGATAAAAGAACTCATGGAGGAGGTTTAATGGGTCATTTTGGCTCGTTAAAAACTTTGGAGACACTTAAGGAACATTTCTTCTGGCCGCATATGAGAGCACATGTTGATAAGGTCTGTGACCAATGTATTACTTGCAAACAAGCAAAATCTAAAACACAACCACATGGATTGTACACTCCCTTATCTGTTCCAAGCTCACCTTGGACTGATATTTCTATGGACTTTGTATTGGGATTGCCTCGATCCAAAATTGGTAAAGATAGCATCTTTGTTGTTGTTGATAGATTTTCCAAAATGGCACATTTCATTGCATGTAAGAAAGTTGATGATGCTATTCATATTGCTGATTTGTTCTTTAAGGAGATTGTTAGATTGCATGGCATGCCACGTACAATTGTTAGTGATAGAGATACAAAGTTTTTAAGTCATTTCTGGCGAGTTTTGTGGAGTAAACTTGGTACTAAATTGTTATTTTCTACAACTGCTCACCCACAAACCGATGGTCAAACTGAAGTTGTTAATAGAACTTTGTCTCAACTGTTACGTGTTGTCATTCAAAAGAATTTAAAGAATTGGGAAGACTGCTTAGCTTATATTGAGTTTGCATACAATAGAGTTGTTCATAGTGGAACCTTGCATTCTCCTTTTGAAGTTGTTTATGGCTTTAACCCTTTGTCCCCGCTTGATCTTGTTCCCATACCTGTTCATGAACGTGTTAGTTTAGATGGTGAACGAAAAGCAAAATTGTGAAAGAATTGCATGAAAAGGTTAAGTCACAACTTGAAGCTAAGAATAAAGTGTATACCAATAGAGCCAACAGGAATCGTAAAGTCGTTATATTTGAGCCTGGTGATCTTGTTTGGTTACACTTGAGGAAAGAAAGATTCCCTAAGGAAAGGGACTCAAAGTTGAAGCCAAGAGGCGATGGACCGTTCAAAGTGTTGAAACGGCTTGGTGATAATGCCTATGTTCTTGATCTTCCTGAAGAAAGGTATGGTCCTATCTCTAAAACTTTTAATATTGCTGACCTTTCTCCGTTTAGTGTTGATTCAGATTCGAGGACGAATCCTTCTCAAGTGGGAGGGAATGATGAGCTACAGCCTAACCTTGTGGATACAAACACTGACGATGACACCTCAATGCCCCACACAGGTCCCATAACAAGGAGTATGGCTAAGAAGCTATTACATTGTGTTGAATCATTTCTTTATAGGCATGAAGAGGATGAACCAAGCAAAGATGATGTCCATTGGGTTTATATGATACAAGCTTTGATCTAATTGTATCAAAAACGTGTTGTACATATCTTTAGTTGTTCTTTTTATTATTGTTGGTTGGTTAACCTTGTTTTAGGATAGTTTGTGTTGTATTATTGACTTGTCTTTCAGGAACACGTACCTAGCTTGGAAATGCAATTAGAATCTAAATTTTTATCCAAGCAAAGAGGTGACAAACAAGTAGCTTACAAACAAGGAGGTGATCTTACAAGCAAGGAGGTGACAAGCACTCATGTCAAATACAAGGCCTTGTCCTCCACGCAAAAAGTGAGCAAGACAAGTTGCTCCAAGCTTCAACCAATGAAAAGAAGTCTTGCAAATCTTCAAGCCAATCAAAAGCAAGCAAGGAGACAACCAAGCAAGCTGCACAACAAATGAACCAATCAAATCCTTGAAGTTTAAAGCCTAGATCACGCAAAGAGGGTTGAAGATTCAAAGTCAAACTTGCAACCAATCAAAGGCATTTTCAAACCAAGTTGCTCAAAGTAGTATCCAATCAAAATTGATCTAGAATTATGGTTGAAACAAGCATGGAATGCACGGCAAACAACCAGCCTTTCTTGGAACCAAAAGTTGCTCAAACAAGTTCCAAGCAAGCATGTCATTTTTAGTCTTGTACTTTGTATTTTAAACCTTGTACTCTTGTAAATTTCGTTTGGTATAAATAGCTTAGGAAGCTGAATGTACAAAGACAACAATTCATATAGACATTTCAATCAAAACTTCCTTTAAGGAAATCTCAACTTATTCTAGTTGAAGTTCAAGACCACTTAACGGTTTTCTTCCAAGTTCATAGCCTAGAACTTGTTAGTATTCACTTCATTTTTGGTTTACAACATCTTAGGGTCTCAATGAGATTTTAGATGTGTTGGAATACCAAAGAGGAAGAGGTGTTGGTATAAATTGAGCCAAGAACAAACGGTTACAGTTCAAGGGGTGTCATTGTGATGTTCTTTGCCATAGCTGAGGTTCAAATCAATTTGGAATAGGAGACAAGGTCCTTACAACGTTTATCTAGCCTTCGTTTGGCTCATCAAGCCCTTAATTGAATTTTATAGAACACTTTAAGATGTATGAAATATGTAAAAAGTGTCGAGATACATGTTGTATGATGTGCCAAAAACATTCCATGTGTTGTGTACGTAGAAAACCAAATTTTCGACGTTTATCGATTACCCGATTTTCTCTAATTAAATTCCAACTTTTTGCACATGTTATATATATTATGTTACACATAATATACATAAATTAAACTTTAATATTCAGCACTTAGCTGATCTTAAAGTAGCGCCTTACACATGTGACAAAATTGAAATTGGAATCTCCACAATTTGGCCTTAATGTGGGGTGATTTGTGTGTGCCAACATGGAATGATTTTATGGCTGCACATACCATGTAAGCCACAAAAATTATGGCTATTTTTGAAGTATAGGGGCTGGCCATCTATTTATGGCAAGTACGTGACACGTTGGCGAAATTTCGGTATTCGTCCGATACAACAATTTTCGGTTTAGAACCTTTTAACATGTCGTATTTAATTTGTCATCACCATGACTTATATCATATGATATAAGACCTGAATATACTCATAAATATGAGTTAAGTATGGTGGTGTGACGTTAACGTACGTACGTAAAATATATAACGTGTCGGTAGTACGTTGGAATAAATGTGTATGTGCCTTTTTCAAAAAATCTGAAAATATATGTATATATATATGTATATATATATATATGTATATATATACACATATGTTAAGGTGTGTAAATGAGTGTAGGGAAGAGAGTGGAAGACTTTCCTTTCTTCACCTTGTTGCCTTTGTGCTTTGTCCAAATATTGCTTCCTTTAATGAACTACTTAGTTTAATTAACTAAGTACTTCACTTAATGAACTAGTTTAGTTCATTAATGGTGGCACCTGAAAATAGTTCAAACACAACAAATGTTGCCATTTGATGTAAGCTTTGAAGCTTCATGGCTCGTTAGTACGACAACATTATATATGAACTATATAAGGCAACTTTCATGCAACAACGTGTTATGTCATAAAATATGTCATGCACTTCTTTGTAACACGTTATTTAAATCATGCATTTTGAAATCAATCAAACCCCTTTTTCTCAACAATTTATACATAGATCTTTGAAAAATCATGAAAAATCTAGGAAGAGTACTTGCCTTTCTCACTTAACCATAGCATGAAAGTGAAAATTTCTTCACTTGGCTTGAAGAAAACCTTCTCCTTCTTACCTTAAAGGAGCCAAGGTTGGAACCAAAAATGAGAGCGGTTAGTGAACAACCATGGAAATGGATATCTGGAAGAAATCAAACTTATCTTGGATGAAGTTTTTACCTTGCTACTCCTTGATTCTTGGCTCAACTAAGCTTGGTCTGCTTAGTTCTTGGATGAAGGAGGATGTTGTAGTTATTGTTTTGGATGTGAGCATGTGATGAAGAGAAGAAATTCTTCATTCTTGCTTGGTTAGCTCTCGGCCAAGAGGAGTGAAAATGGGGCTTGGAAGAATTGTTTCTTGCTTGGGAGAGGAAAGAGAGTGTTTTAGGAAGATGAAATTTTTTAAGTGTTGAAATGTGAAGAAAGAGAGAGTCCCCTCTTTCTATAGAGAGGGGGCAGGTGAGGGTGGTGAAAAATATGAAGAAAACTTCATCCTGAAATGAAGTGGATAGGGGAAGGTGGAGTTGTTAGATGTTTGATAATGTGCAAGGCAATGGAATGAAGGAAGAGAGAAAGAAAGAAGAAAATATCTCCTCTTCTTGGCTTGTAGTGGGCGGCCAAATAGAGTAGGAAGGGAATGGGTTGATTTGTTTGAAAATTGCAAGAAAGGTGTAAGAAGTGTTGGACCGTACACCTACAATAAACACCACTAGAGGGAGAAGGATGAATAGTAGTTAGCGGAAATTACACTACTACCCTTGAATAAAAATCCCCTACGAAAACATAATCTAAGACCTACTCAGATTCAGTATATGTTTTTGAAAAATTCAAAAGTCAGTGTACACAGCTCAAACAATTATGAAACTTTCTTACAATCAACTTCGATGTCTTTACTAGACTCTGTCCAAAAATGAGCGAAAAAATAAGATCTTTTGCCCTTCAAACAAATAAAAAGATTCAGATGGTCAATCTGAACAAAATTGGACAGAATAGTGCTGAACTTTGAAAACGTGTTTCTCTTTAATTACTCAACCTAAAATGTTAATCTTTATGTCAAAACACTCTTTAGTATGTCTAGTTTAAGTTTCAAAAAGTCCCTGACCTGAACCTCTTCTTGATGAAATCAGAATTCAAGTTTCCCTGAGACTGGTTAGATTGCAGCAAGAATGGAGCAGTTATTTTTCAATGACTGAAAGACTAACTTTTCTTTGCTTAAATCAAATGATTCTTATTTCAAATGAAAGCTAAAAGTCTGAACTATAGCTCCATCAAAAATCATGAATTTTGAAAGTGTTTTTCTATTTTTAAAGACGTGTGAAGTTGTGTGAAATCTACAGTGAAAACAGGTAGAAAATAGAAAAGTAGAAAGAAGGCAAGAACACCGAAGCTTTTTCCTTGTTCGGTCAATGTGACCTAATCCAGTTGCAAGGAATAAATTTTCTTGGATTTCATTATAAAGTGAACACAAATGCGATAAGATCCAAGCTTGATGTTTGGGTTAAACACCAACCCTATTCAAGACCTAGATGAACACCTCTATGCAACTTGTGGTTGTAACACCTCTACCACCTATTGATGTAGCCTTATAAATTTGGCTAATCAATCTTACAAATGAAACACAAGAGGCGTGTAGCTATACAAAAAATATCACAAGAATACTTTGGCTACACAGAGAATGAATCAAGAATGAAGAGAAGAAGATACCAAGACAATGAGCTTCAACGTTTGCTTTCAATTGTGTGTTCTTCTTCTTCACCTCTGCCTACTATTTATAGTGTGAAATAGGCCTTGAAGATAAGACCGCCAATGTCTCAACATCTTCATCATCAATTCTTAGTTATCTTCACATCAATTGTTGGCCACATCATCACCTTGTACACTTGGCAATATGGAGAAACATGATTGGTCCACCTTGGATTCATAATGTTGGCTGATTTTTGCTTCAAAAATGATGCGGAAATGGTGAAGACAATACTCAAGGATAAGATGACATATTCCCTCAACTTCTTAGCACAAGAATAGGGCATGTGAGGGCTGACCATTTTGGATAAAAATCAGCTCCAAGATCAGCTCCACCTAGCCATTTTTTAACTTTGAAAATTCCAAGTTGGCAATTTTGCCAATTAGCTTGTTTTTGGTTACTCCACTTGTACACATGTTATAAAATAAGTAATACACCTTCTCCACTTGTTTATGAATGTTTTTGACCCATACATATGTGTACAAATTAAGATTTAATGAAGAAAAATCCATAGACAAAAAGGTTGACAAGACTATGTCAACATATAATTTAAAATTCTCACATTTTTCTTCTTTGTATGTTGTGTTGAAATTTGCACCAAGAACACCTTATAATCTTTGCAAAATGATGAATAAGACTATCCAATAACATATATATAAGAAGGTCTTTAGGGAAAAATAGAATGCGACATCGAATACCGTCACATATACTGCCGATGTCGATAATATCATCAAATAAAGAAATAGAACGGATAACCACCAAATAACCTTCAAGAATGCCATGAATTAATTTCAGAATGCCCTCGGAGGGTAAAATGACGAAACTGCCCTCGGAGAGTAAAATGACCAAAATGCCCCTAGTGAGAGAAAACACCAAAAAGGTCCCGATGGTAAAAAATAAATATAATAACACCTTTGTGATAATAAATAGGATGAAGATAGGTCCTTGAATCATATTCACCATGTCAAGTACCTACAAAAACTTAAAATACTAACTTTGCCCTTTTTGGTAAGTTGTAGAAAATTCCAAGGCACATTAGTCACAAGGCATTATTATATTCATTAAAAACACATAATAACAACATAATAAACATATATGAAGCAAGTGAAAATGCAAACAACTACTTTATCATATTTTTAGAAAAAAGTTTCTAAAAACCCTAGACATCGATCGGTTGAAGTGTCTTTGCTTGAGAGATCGATATCTCACAGTAAGGTACAAAATTTGTCTCTGACCTACATCTATCGATTGATGTAATCAATCGATCGATGTGTTTTAGGTTTGGAGATCGATGTCTCACACTGAGGTCTTGGTTTTTTCTGCCTTACAAGGATCGATTGATGTGATGGTTTGATATACATCGATCAATCGAAGTACATTAACATGAGAGATTGATGCCATTTTTCTTCACTTATAAACTTTTGATCATTTATAACATCATGTGTGACATTTTTAAGTATTCAACACTTAAAATCATGACTTTGAAAATTATCCAAATATATTTCTCAACAAGAAGTGTGCAAGATGGTGTAAGCTTTTGGGTAGAACAAAATGATGTATTTCTTGTGGGGTGAAGATGAATAAAATTGTCTTCCTTTATTTATGGCGGGGCGGATTGGGTGTCCTAGTGCGGTGGAAGAAAAATTCTGATGAAGACTTGGATGTATTAGGTAGTAGATGTGATAATTGTATGGTTTGAGGTGTAAGAAAAGTGGGGTGTTTGGAATGAAATCTTCCTACCCTTTTGACTAGTGGGCTGCCAAAGATGAGAGGAAGAGGGTAGGGTTTGTCTTATTGTGTTGAGTGTGTAAGGAGTATAAGAAGGTTATAAGAAATAGTGAAAAATGTGGAAGACTTTTTGGTATACAATATGATTGCTTTCATGTGTGTTGAAGACAACAAAATCTTGTCCTTCCTTGCTTAGATGGTGGTTAAGAGGGGTGGAGAAGGGGTAGAATAGGATAAAATGCCATCTTTTGCTTTCTGTATAATTTTCTACACTTGGTATCTTTTTGGGTGTTTTTCTAACCACAATTTCTTCTTTCTTTTTCTACTTAAAACCGTGTCTATATGTATATGTATATACATATTAATTTTACTTTTCTTTCTTTCCAAGATATTTATCATGTCCTAATTTATTTTTCTTTTTTGTTTAAGTAGTGAAAATTATTGTATCATGTATTTTTATTGGATTTAATTTAGTCTAATAGCTTAATTTGTTGAAAACTAATTTATATAAATATCTCCTTTTCTTGGCTTGTAGTGGGCGGTCAAATAAAGTGGGAAGGGAATGGGTTGATTTGTTTGAAAATTGCAAGAATGGTGCAAGAAGTGTATAAGATGGTATAAGCTTTTGGGTAGAAGAAAATGATGTATTTCTTGTGAGTGTGATGACAAATAAAATTGTCTTCCTTTCTTAATGGTGGGGTGGGTTGGGTGTCCTAGTGGGGCAGAAGAATAATTCTGATGAAGACTTGGATGTATTAGGTAGTAGATGTGATAATTGTATGATTTGAATGTGTAAGAAAAGTGGGGTGTTTGAAATAAAATCTTCCTACCCTTTGGACTAGTGGGCTGCCAAAGATGAGGGAAAGAGGGTAGGGTTTGTCTTGTTGTGTTGAGTGTGTAATGAGTGTAAGAAGGTTGTAAGAGATAGTGAAAAAGGTGGAAGACTTTTTGGTATACAATATGATTGCTTCCATGTGTGTTGAAGGCTACAAAATCTTGTCTTCCTTCCTATGGTAAATATCGAAGTGCTCTTCTTCTTTTCTAATCAGTAAATGTGGAACTGCCCTTCATTTTTCCCTTCCACAATGCCCCTGTTCCTAATACTAAGAGGAGGTAAAGATTGTTACTTTCGTCATACCTATTATATCCCACAAACCTTGCGGGTAAAAGAAAAAAAAATATTGAAAGAAAAAGGAAGTACAATATATATATATGTAATATACTTAATAATTATCATTTGTATTAAGATATAGTAATAGATATTCTAAGTAGCATTTGGCTAGGAAAAGGAAAAAGGAAATAGGGATATACTCTATTATAATAGTTAACCTTACTTATGTTTCCTATACCTAATAGGAAATACATATACATATCTATTTATATATATATCTCCCTAAATCAAAAAATCAAAACCTACACCTCCGGCAAAGGAAGTCACATCAATCACTCTCAGCACCCACCACACAGCGGCGTCTTCATTGGAAAAAAAGGAAGAAATATTGCCCAAACAACAAACCCTATATTTATATATATATATATACGCATATACATATATATACACACAAGACACAAATTCCACCATCCCCACAACCCACAAGTCAGCCGGCACTTGCACCTCATGGAAGATTTTGGCTAGCCTTGGGTAAAGGAGAGGAAGTTTTGCATAGGAAATAATTCATCCGGAAAGGTAGGTTACCTTCTTCTCCTCTCGGATTGGCCACACTTGCAATAAATTTCTATGTGTTATGTTATATGATTTCATATGCATGATTCATATGATGTTGGTATGTGCATGTATATGTGCGTAAATTGGTGCTGATTGTGCGGTCTAAAATTAATTGAACAAAATTGATTTTTATCCGAGTAAATGAAGAATTGCTTGAATAGCCTTAGAAATAGGTCACATAGCCCGGAAATTAGGTCGGAATTGATCTAAAAGTTGAATAACAGCCCTGGATGGCGGCGCCTGTGAAAAACTCACGCGTTCACGCACGGCCCGTGACGGCGCCTCTGGACACGTGCTGGCGTGTTCAAGTGCAAAAGATGCATCGTATCATAATGAGTCCAATGCAACTAGTTTAGGATAAATCGGAGTTAAAACAAAGAAGTTATGCATTTTTGAAGAATATTAGAATTTTTTTAAAAAATTAGGGGAAAGTAGGCCTGGCGAACCGCAGGCCACCTGCCACATCAGCGGGCCAGGCCTGTTGCAGGCGCTGAGCTGGCGGGTAACTAAAAAAAATTTGAAAATAAATAAATAATAATTAATTAATTAAAAGTAGTTTAAAATTCTAGAAAAATATAAATAAATTACAAAAAATTATAAATAAATTCCTAAAAATATAAAATGCTAAAAATAAAATATTTTCATGTAATTTATGAAGTCGTGTTATTTTAAACTAATAATAATCAGAAAATAAATATGAAATAAATAGAGAAAAATAAGGAAAAATAGTATAAAGTCACGGAAAAATTAATAGAAGCTAGGAGAAAAAAGAATTGATGCCTAACAATAACTTTATGACATTTTCAATAATTAAAGTAAATAAAAAAGGGGGCAGTGAGCCAGACAAAAAATAAAAATAATAATTAATATTTTTTAAAGAGAGATATAGAAACTCATTAAATAAATTAAAATAAACTAAAATAAAAAGAAAAAAGGGAGGAAAAGGGGGAGAGAAGAAAAAAAGAAATTAAAGAAAGAAAAAAATAGTAGTGGAAGATAAAAATAAATAAACAAAAGGAATAAAGTGCTTGAAAGCCTAGGAAAAATAAATAAAGTGTATAAATCTAAAATAAAGTCTAGAAAGATAAAATAACGGTAGAAGATAAAATATAGTAATGAACCCAACACAATATAGGATAACTACACAATATAGGTAATACGCAATATAGAACTGAGCATGCAACATAGGATAAACGGAAGTGTGAAAGTGTGCATCATTCATGGCACGTGCATCCCTTCGGGGCAAGTGACTCCATGTTATGGAGAGTGTGTGCGCTGACTCAACGTTACAGAGCGTGTGTGCGATGATTACACATTACGGAGCGTGTGTGCGCTGACTCCACGTTATGGAGCATGTGTTAGGACACTGGGACATGCATTGCATTACATGGATAGAAAGGGCATAACGTGTGATTCGATGCGATTGGGTGTGTGGCACGATAGTGTGAAGGGGCATGCATCATGAAGTTGTGCATTGCATTTGGATATGTGACGATGTTATATTTGTTTACCGTATACTTACTTTGTAAGTCGGATCAGATATGTGCTATTTGCTTAAGGTTATGCTTACTTTGCGATTGGATAAGGTATGTTTTTTTTGTTTTATTTATTTGTACATTTATTGTATTTATATATCTTTACGCTGGGATCGGATCAGGGTTGTTTTATTTGCTTTGTTTATTTTTACATTTATTGCAAGTATGGTTCTTTCTTTGATTATACGAGTAGCCTACAGGTGATTTTCCAATCACTCACCCTCTACCTTCCCTCCATAGATGAGCAGGATTATGAGTATATTTTTATCGAGGATGGGGCATAGTATGCGAGCTGGGGAGAGTAAGCTGGACGTAATGGGATTTTGAGACCGAATACTCGTTTTCAGTGGGATAGTCGGATGGACATTTCTACCAAGACTCTGTATTTGATGTCAGTTAGTCCATTGTTGTACTTGACGTAGTGGGTCACGTTAGCCCTTACACTTGATTCTATTTCCGACGGATTTAATTTAATTGAGATGTTTATTTTTATTATCGTTTCCGCAAAAAGTTTCTATGTCACTTTGGACGTGTAAAGAAGTTTAAACGACTCCTTGTAGTTCTCGTAGCACGTTACGGTGGGTGTATTGTTCCAGATGCTTAGGCTCGGGGAGCGGGACGCTACAATACCGGTTAATGTCCTTTGAGTTTTAGAAAAGTTTTCTTTTGCATTAATTTGCTATAATGCATGCTTGGAGTTACTGTTACGAATATTGACAAAATTTCCTTCTGTTAGGATGGACTGCTTTCTCTGCTGAATATGCTATTTTAGCTTATTCTCTATCTATACTAGTCTTTGGCTTCTTGAGGAACATGTTAGCATCTTATGCCTGAAGCATATAATATTTAAGTCAAACTTGTAGTTTTCAGTGGATATATCATTTTCTAATGTATTTGATTTATGTATACTTAGACACATGGCAAACATCACAAAACTAGAATTTGCTGCACTTGACATTTCTGGAAGAAATTATATGGCTCGGGTCCTTGATGCCGAGATCCATTTGACATCCATGAATCTTGGGCATACTATCAAAGAAGGAGATAAGGCAAGCGAACAAGATAAGGCGAAGGCAATAATATTCATTTGCCATCACCTCCATGACGGGCTGAAAACCGAATATCTTGAGTAAAAGATTCATACGAGTTATGGAAAAATTTGGAAGAAAGGTATGACCATCAGAAAGTGTGATCCTCCCAAAGGCTAGATATGACAGGTTGCACCTGAGGCTGCAAGATTATAAGTGTGTGAACGAATATAACTCTGCAATGTTCTCCATAATCTCACAATTAAGGTTGTGTGGAGACAAAGTTACTGATGCTGATATGTTAGAGAAAACGTTCACAACTTTCCATGCATCTAATATTCTCATGCAGTAGCAATACAGGGAAAACAAATTTGAAAAATACTCAGCTTATTTCATGTCTTCTTATCGCTGAATAAAAAATAAATTGTTGAGGAAAAACTATAACTCTCACCCGACAGGATCACAACCATTCCCTAAAGCTAATACAAGTCACCATAACAATAACTGTGGTCCTGGTCGAGGAAGTGGTCTCGGTCGCGGTAAAGATCGTGGTCATGGTAGAAATTTTACACCATACCACCTGAAGTGGGAAATAAGGATAAGCCACATGAAAATACAAAGGAAAGTACACAGGTTAAAAACCACGAAGAGGTTTGTTATCACTGTAGTGGAAAAGGGCATTGGTCACATACTTTCTGTACCTCAAGATATCTGGTTGACCTCTACCAAACATCCAAGAAGGATAAAGGCAAAGGAAAACAAGTTAATTTTGTTGACTACGATACCGCAGACAATAATGTGAATTTCAGTGATTTCAACGATTTCAATGACTTGGATATTGAGGATTATCTTATGGGGACAAATATGGATGGCGAAGGGATCCAGATTGTGGATGATTTTGCAAACCAAAAGAATCAAGCATGATTGTTTAGATAAATTCCGTTTTTTAGAATTGCTATGAATAAGTTTTGTTTCTCTATTATAAGAATACAACTAGGTTAGAATTTGCACTACTGTTATCCTGAATAAATTTGTTTCGTATGGTTATGATTATTTTCTTTAAATGATTCCAATTCGCATTAATTGTCATATGGAGAGTTTCTTTTTTACTATTCTTTTCCTGATACTTGGAATCAAATAATAAGAGTCGTATATGTTATGCTAGACAGTTATCCAAGATGAATGGTGAAGACATATGTCTAATTGATTGTGGAACGCACACAATTCTTCAAGATCAAAAATATTTATCAACGTTAAAATTGGCAAAAGCAAATGTTAGTACAATTTCGAGTACTACAACACTAATTGAAGGCTCTGGAAGAGCAACAATTATATTACTGGGTGGTACAAATATATTGGTTAATAGGGCATTATTTTCTACCAAGTCAAAGAGAAACCTATTCAGTTTTAAAGACATACGACTCAATGGTTTCCACATTGAAACCATGAATTAGGGGAATATGAAATTTTTATGTATAACATCCAGTGATGCAGGACAGAAGCTTGTTAAAGAACACTTCCTAATTTTTTCATCTAGATTGTATTATGCGACTATACATCCTATAGAATCTAATATTGTGATGAACCAGAAGTTCAATGATCCAAAGCTATTTATGTTATGGCATGATTGACTTGGTCACCTGGGATCAGTCATGATGCATGGAATTGTAAAAAACTCACATGGACACCCTTTGAAGAATCAGAAGATTCTGTTACCTCGTGATTGTGTGTCTCACTTGTTCACAAGGAAACTGATCATGAGGCCATCCCCGATGAAGGTTCACATCGAATATCCCATATTTTTTACGATGAATACAAGGGGTTATTTGTGGACCTATTGATCCACCGTGCGGACTATTTCGTTATTTCATGATCTTGTTGATGCCTCCTCGAGATGGCCTCATGTGAGTTTGCTCTCGACAAGAACAATAGCTTTTGCCACGCTTCTTGCTTAGATTATACGCTTAAGAGCACAATTTCTGAATTATCTGATCAAATCTATTCGTCTTGAAAATGCTGGTGAATTTACTTCACAAGCTTTTAACGATGAAAGAATGTCGATTAGGACTGACGTTGAGCATTCAGTGGCACATGTGCACACTCAAAATGGTCTGGCAGAGTCATTTATCAAACGTTTAGAACTGATTGCTCGACCTATGATCTGAGGTCTAATTTACCTACATCAGCCTAGGGACATGCAATCATGCATGTATCTGCATTGATCCGGCTAAGACCTACTTTGTTTCAACCATACCCGTCATTACAAGTGGTATCTGACCAGCAACCCAATATTTCACATTTAAAGATCTTTGGTTGTGTGATTTATGTTCCGATTGTCGCACCACAACAGATTAAACCAGGTCCTCAAAGACGTCTAGTGATATATGTGGGTTTCGATTTCCCCTCTATTTTGAGATATATTGAGCCCATGATGGGTGATTTATTCAAGGCACGATATGCTGATTGCCATTTTGATGAGCATGTTTTCCCGCCGTTAGAAGGAGAGAAAGCACCGCTACTTGAACGATGTGAAATTACACGGAATGTTCCTTCGCTTTCTCATCTTGACCCATGAATAAATCAATGCGAGCAAGAAGTAAGAAGGATAATCCATTTCCAAAATATTGCAAATCAGTTGCCTGAAGATTTACTGATAGTACAAACGTAACAAAATCCCACGTACCGGCAATAAATAGGTTTATTCGTCTTCATGTCTCTGACAAACATGATGATGGTATATCAAAAGCAAATCTAAAACATGGACGCCCAATTAGTGCAAAAGATAAAAATCCTACAAAGAAAAGAATATAAATTAAAACTCTAGAAGAGAAAAAATGTTCACAACTTGAAAGCGCTATAGAAATAAGAACTGATCAGTCTAAAATTGTTAAACAAGTTGCTCCCAAAGTAGCGAATGTACAAAATTTTGAAGAGATCTCTTTGAATTATGTAAGTACAGGAGAAAATTGGGATAGACAAAAGGTTATTTTTAATCATGTTTTTTCTTATAGAATTTCATGTGAAACACTGAATGAGGATACTGAACTAAAATCTATTGAAGAGTGTCGACACAGAAATGATTGGCCAAAATGGAAAGATGCAATCCAAGTAGAACTAAAATCGTTAGTAAGTTGCAAAATATGTGGACTCATATTCCAAACCCTTGAAGGGACCAAACCTATTGGATATAAATGAGTTTTTGTACGAAAACGCAATGAGAACAATGAGGTTGTGCGATACTAGGCGCATCTGGTTGCGCAGGTTTTTCATGAAGACCTGGGCTTGATTATGATGAGACATATTCTCCTGTAATTCATGTCATAACATTACGATATCTAATCAGCCTAGTAGTCACTGAAAACTTTGATATGCGGTTAATGGATGTGGTTACTGCATATTTATATGAATTATTAGACAATGATATTTATATGAAAATCCCAGAATGACTTAAATTGCCTGAAGCATGTAATCAAAGGACGAATAGATTGTACTCAATCAACTTACAGAGATCCTTGTACGGACAAAAACGATCTGGCAGGATGTGGTATAACCGCCTTAGTGAATACCTCGTAAGAGAAGGATATATAAATAATCCAATTTGTCCATGTGTATTTATCAAGAGTTCTCATAGTGGGTTCTCTATAATTTCTGTATACATTGATGATTTAAATCTTGTTGGAACTCTTAAAGAGCTTACTAAAACTGCTAATTATCTCATGAAAGAGTTTGAGATGAAAAACTATCAGAAAACCAAATTTTGTCTTGGCCTGCAGATCGAGCATTTACCTAACGGGATCTTTCTCCATCAATCATCATATACGGAGAAGATTATAAAATGATTCTATATGGATATGGCTCATCCATTGAGTAGTCCCATGGTTGTATGGTCGTTAGATGTGAATAAAAATCCATTTCGATCCCCATAAGATAATCAAGAATTATTAGGTCCAGAAGTACCATATATTAGTACTGTTGGTGGTTTAATGTATCTTGCCAAGCTCGAGGCCAGATATTGCATTCTCAGTGAATTTATTGGCAAGATATATTTCAACTCCAACTAAAAGACATTGGAATGGTGTCAAGCACATTTTGCGTTATCTTCGTGGAACACAAGATGTGGGTTTATATTACTCAAAGAATTCAGAATCGTAATTAATAAGTTAAACTGATGCTGCCTATATTTCCGACCCTCATAAGAGAAGATCACAAAGTGAATACGTCTTTACTTACGGAGGTGCAACTATATCATAGAGATCAGCAAAACAAACCTTAACTGCTACATCTTCAAATCAATATGAGATTTTGGCATTGCATGAAGCAAGTCGTGAATGCATATGGTCGAGATCGATGATTCAGTATATCCAAGAGTCATGTGGGTTACCTTCTCTAAGAAAAATTCCAACAACATTGTTCGAGGATAATGCAGCATGTATTGCTCAAATTAAGAATGGCTACATCGAAGGAGATAGACGAAGCATATATCATCAAAGTTCTTCTACACTAATGACCTCGAGAAGAATGGTGATATTAATATCCATAGGTACAATTAAGCCAGAATTTTGCCGACTTGTTCACTAAAACACTACCAACGACAACATTTAGAGAGATGGTCTACAACATTGGAATGCATCGACTCAAAGATATCTTGCCAACATCAGGGGGAGTGTGATTAGTATATGCACACTATACTCTTTTTCCTTCGTCCAAGTTTTTTATTCTACATGGTTTTTCTTGGCAAGGTTTTAATGAGGCAGTGTATCACACTTACCGATTTTTATGAATGTGTACTCTTTTCCCTTCGACCAAGTTTTTATCCCACTGGATTTTTCTTGGCAAAGTGTCAACGAGGCATATTCCATAAAATTTGCATATCCAAAGGAGAGTGTTATATATATCTTTTGTATACCATGTATATGATATTAGATATGGATATCTAAAGAGTTTGTACAGCTTCAATGTATCTTCACTCCATGAGTTCTATAAATAGGACCACCTATCATATATGATTTTATTTTGATTTTTTCTCTCTAAATCATAAGTCTATTTAAATGTCGACGAAAAGAATATCGTTAAT
Source organism: Eustoma russellianum (assembly GCA_036186865.1). NCBI lineage: Eukaryota > Viridiplantae > Streptophyta > Magnoliopsida > Gentianales > Gentianaceae > Eustoma > Eustoma russellianum. The sequence goes on along the minus strand of AP025049.1, from coordinate 26,242,663 downwards.
GCTACCAATTTTATATTACTAGAATTTCGCACAAAATTTATAGAAAAACAAGTATATTCAATTTGTGAATGTCGATTCCCCTCATTTCTTTCTATAAATACTTCAAATTCATCTTGCATTTCTTTCTACTCACTAGACGAAGAAAGAATGTTTGGAGCAACCGCCGAAGGAGATAGGCCGCCGTACGAGGTGGATGAATGCAGAGGTGTCCTGAGTCTGTAGCGACGGCTAAGTAGTCCGCTCCAACAAGCCAAGCTTCTCGGTGCCAGTAATTGATGATGGATCGGTTCTCAGAAAGATATCTTTGACGCCGATCACAATCTTCAGCTGTACAAGCCGGCTTCCCCATCTTCATCAAAATTGCCAATCTTTTATTACATTTACTGCGGCGGCTTCTATATCGGCTCCATGACATGGCCGAACTGCCAAAACTATTGTTTCAAACTAGCTTTAGTGCTGCAAGCCGTGATAATCGCATTGGATTATCGGCTGGCTCCGGATAATCGGCTTCCAGCAGCAATAGAAGACGGTTACGCGGCAATGAAATGGCTGAAAAATCAGGCCTTGGCGGAAGAACCGGACACGTGACTGACGGAGGTGGCGGATTTTAGCCTTGTTTTTATTTCGGGTGATTCGGCGAGGGAAAATATAGCTCATAATCTGGCGGTGAAGCTTGGGGCTGCGTGGTCAGGATTGTCACTGGCGAGTGTGAGGGATTATGTACTTCTGTCACCGTTAACTGTTTTGAGTAAATCTGAAGCTGATAGACCAAAAGATGTTTTTTGAATTGGGAGCTGATTGACAGGTCTGATCTCCTCCACTCCTTTGTTTTCAAAATTACATACAAGGCAAAGGGAGGCTAAGAATTAGAAAAGAGATGCTAATTACGCTTAACATTAATTTTATTTACTTTGTTAACAATTACTTATTTTGATAAAAATGGCATCCAGCTAATTAAAATTAAATTATTTTGCTATTTTTTAGACTGAAATTGATTTTCTATTTAAAGCACTATTATAGACTAGTAAATAAATAGACACTAATTAGTTCTAACTAACCATCACCAACTAAACAGTAAGCTTGAAATTCTTACGTTATAGGAATCTAGTCTTCCGAAATAATTTAAAATATTTGATGCTGCGGGGCGATGTAACTCAAACACTAATCCTCACTAAACCGCCAAATATGTCAAACGGATCTGTCAAATTAAAATATTTAGAAATGACATATTGAAGTTTGAGTCTGAAAATTGAATCATGTTAATTTGATGGGTCATTCAAGCTCCGTCTTCAAACCCGCCCATCGGAAAACACACGCTTAACAAAGTAAATGATGTAAGTTGATAAAAAGTAAATGATGTAAGTTGATAAAAATAATGCAAAGACACATACATTTTTTTATATATATATTAACATGTTATTTGCATGTTATAATTTTATGATGTTAATTGGAATGATTTTATTAATTAGCTCACATGTATGATACTACTTGTCCGTTATAATTTTACAATTTAAAAAAGGATTATGATCATAGTTTCGAATAGAGATAGCAACTTAATGTTTTTAATGGGACATTTCATCACAAATTTAGGTAGTTGGGGAGACGACTAATCATCCATTGATAAATCCATTTGGCCCAAACATGAAAGTAATGAAACTTGCGATCGACTGGATTTTGTGGTGGCTGGGGAAGCTGATCTCCTCAAAGACAGCGCGGAAGAGTATGCCGTGAAATTGAAGAATTGAGGGAAATGTTTAGTACTTGGAGTTTGAAGGTCAACAACATGGGCTTTTCACGATAGATCCAAATTCAGAATCTTCAAAGGCTTTGATACAAGAAATCAAGTGTTTTATTGCAGAAAATTGAGCAATGCTTTATAGCCAATGCTGTTAGAAATTTGTATTTTGATCGGTGTGACATAATTTAAATGAATAATAGTACAAGTCCAAGTCTGGAAAGAGAAAACATGGAAGGAGGCATCATACACATGTCTTGAAACATCATAAAATTATTAGTTGAACCATTATTTTCAGTTTTATATGTCGTCACTCGTTATCTATCCAATCTTATAAAAGTGATGTCATGTAATAAACACATGGCAACATATGGAGAACATGAACACTAGTCATGACAGCGTCTACTTGCAAGGTGCACCTCAAACGAAAATGGCACCTAAAATGAGAGAGAATTTGGCAATAGTGAATTTCAGCCACAAGGAGGTATGATTGACTTATTTTTTTTTTGGGATACAACTTGCGATCTCATCGGGGAAAAAGGATAATCTTTTCAGATACTCTATTTGATGAAAAGACAAATTAGTTAAGGCTGTATGTCCCAACTTTTGTAGCCCGATTACTGGGAGGGGAAGTTTAGGTGACACTAAAGATGCTTTACTTTGCCTGCTACCTAACGCGTTGTTGCTCTTTTGTTCAGAACTTCTGGAAGAGAAACATATTGTGATGTACTTCAATTTTTTGTCAATAATCATTTTTCTTTTGAATGCTTGCAGGTTGAGTTTGACCTTTGAGCAGCTCTGAGATAACTTTGCAAGGACATAATTGTTATTACTGTAATCAGAAAAGTGCACTGTGTGCATGTGAATAAACTGAAAACAAAAACGCAAGCAAAACCGAGGCGAGCGTAAGGACTCTGTCCTTAAGACGAATTGCTCCGGTATACTGTGCCCAACCGGATGGAACAAACGTCTCCCAGGATACAACGGTTTCAGTTCATACGAGCGGCACTACAGCGTAAGAACTTCGACGAACCTGTTAAAGGTGTACTGATTTCTCGAGAATGCAATGCAGAATGCTTGTAGAAGAAAGATTGCTTTACTGTTTGTAACAGTGTATCTCGTATGCATGCATGTTGCAGTATATATAGATAGAGGGTGGTTAAAGGAGGTTGAAGGAGGTTGAATGTAAGAACAAATCTGGACCGTTGGATCAAAACAGTTACGATCTCCACCGTTAGATCGTAATCTTTGTCTGAACAAACGTAAGCCGTTGGATCAGTAAACCGAAGATAAGATCAAATCTGGAGCGTTGGATCAGCAACCGCGATCAACCGCAGATAACCGTAGGATCAGACTTGATCTGCACCGTTGGATCACGCGATCAACCGCACCATAGGATCAGACTTGATCTGCACCGTTGGATCACCGCAGATAAATCGTAGACCGTAGGATCAAGTAATTATTTTTCTGGAAAAATTTAAAAGAAATTTATCCAAAAAGATAAGAACCGGACGAGCCACGAGCCGAGCCAGCCGAGCCGGGCGGGCGGCGGCGGCGGCGCGCGCGCGCGTGTGTGGTGAACCTTGCCTGAGCTGCGTCCTGACTCCGTCAGAAAACTTCTCATGCCCAAGGGCACATTTTAGAAAGCTCCAACTTGTAACTTATATGGTGGCCTTTCTCTCTCAAGTGGGCAATGTGGTATACAAGCAAATTGGTGATGTGTTCACTCCTCAAGAGGCCATATCACCAATTTTTCTAATTTCTACCAATTTTACTCCAACTTTGAGCATTAATTTCTCATTCACCCGGTATCGGAATCGAGTGATTCAAAAGCCAAAAATCATTTACTCGTTACGTAGATAATTTAGAAATTTTTATTTTCTGTTTTTGATTAACGAACACTAATCATAATTAAGCTCAAAGTATGGTGGTTGTCAACTTTTGACAAACCCACTTGCAATCCAACCTTTTCCCATTTCATTTCTCCAACAATCTCCCACATGAATGAAAATTAATGCAAATGTGAATGCAGACTCTATCGAGAAATCAGACAAAGAAATGTTGCATCAGAAGAGGTAGCTTCTGGCCTTGAACCTTTCTTAGTGATGTACCATCGGATCCACTCAGCTGGGTAGTGACCTGATGTCTTGAACTATCAGCCTTTACTATGAACCTAGACAATGATACTCACACAACATTTCCTTTAACACCCCTTTTGGTTCTCATGGTTGTGTTCATTATGGCCATGAACAACCCCGGTTTCAGAAAGTGTTTTTAGAGAATTCTTGCCTATCAGAATTCTCATAGAAGCGGCCCCACTTCACACTTACATAGGTGATTCCTATCAAGAGTATTCTGCCATACCCCACTTGATTTATCAAGATATAGGACATCATTAAAAGCATTAGCTTAACCTAACGGTTCTCTGCAGATAGCACTTTTGTTTAACGAAATGAGTAAGTGCTAACTGAATCCTCATAACTTAGTTTTCCCATTGAACCAAGATTCTGGGATCTCCAGTCAACAAGGTTGGGTTACCGTTACAAAGATTCATGCTTTGTAGGCTTAAGTCCCATTCCGTTTGTCAACTTTGACATTTGATCTCTAGGTAAAGCTTTTGTAAGCGGATCCGCAAGATTCTCCTTTGATTTTATGTAATCAATGGAAATCACGCCATTAGAGATCAACTGCTTAATGGTATTATGTCTCCGACGTATGTGTCGTGACTTACCATTATAGATGCTGCTTTGAGCTCGTCCTATAGCTGACTGACTGTCACAATGTATGCTGATAGGAGCAATTGGCTTAGGCCAGCATGAATGTCTTCTAGGAAATTTCGAAGCCATTCAGCTTCTTCCCCAGCTTTATCGAGTGCTATAAACTCAGCTTCCATAGTTGACCGAGCTATGCACGTCTGCTTTGTAGACTTCCATGACACAGCACCACCACCTATAGTGAATAAGTATCCACTGGTGGAATTTAGAATCCTTACAATCTGATATCCAGTTTGCAGTCGCAATATCCTTCCAATACTGCTGGATATCTTGTGTACTGTAATCCAAGATTCATTGTGTATTTCAGATATCTCATCACTCTATTTAGAGCTTTCCAATGTTCGTCACTTGGATTACTGGTAAACCTACTCAATTTGTTTACTGAACAAGCCAAGTCAGGTCTTGTACAGTTTGTTATGTACATCAGACTCCCAATGACTTGTGAATACTTTAATTGAGCTACAGGTTCACCTCGGTTCTTCCTCAAGTGTATACTTAAGTCCAGTGGGGTCTTTACAGGTTTTACATCAAGCATATTGAATCGTTTAAGAACAGACTCAATGTAGTGACTTTGAGACATGACCAATCCTTCAGCTATCCTAGAAATTTTAATTCCTAGAATAACATTGGCAACCCCCATGTCTTTCATGTCAAAATTTCTCGTTAACATCTTCTTGGTATTCAAGATGATGTCGTGTGTATTACCCATGATTAGCATATCATCTACATAGAGACATACTATCACATAGGCGTTTGATGTGTTTTTGATATAAACACACTTGTCACATTCATTGATCCTGAAACCGTTTGACATCATGGCTTGATCAAACTTCAAATGCCACTGTTTTGGTGCTTGTTTAAGTCCGTACAAAGACTTAACAAGTCTACAAACTTTCTTTTCTTGTCCTGGGACAGTAAACCCTTCAGGCTGTTCCATATAAATCTCTTCTTCCAGCTCGCCATTCAAGAAGGCAGTCTTTACATCCATTTGATGGATCTCTAGGTCGTAGACTGCAGCAATAGCAACTAGCATTCTTATGGAAGTAATCCTAGTTACTGGTGAATAAGTGTCAAAGAAGTCAAAACCTTCCTTTTGTCGATAGCCCTTAGCTACCAACCGGGCCTTGTACTTATCAATGGATCCATCCTCTTTGAGTTTTTTCTTAAAAATCCACTTGCATCCAAGTGGTTTACTCCCTTGAGGAAGATCTACCAGCTCCCACGTGTGATTTTGAAGAATTGATTCTATCTCACTGTTTACTGCCTCCTTCCAGAAGGGAGCTTCTGGAGTTGACATCGCCTCTGAAAACGTTCTTGGATCGTTTTCTACCAAGTATGTTAGAAAATCTGGTCCATAAGATGTAGGTATTCTAGTTCGTTTTCTTTGACGCAGTTCCTCACTTTCTTGAGGAGTCGTCTCACGCACTCGCTTACTAGTGCTTGCTTCTTCGCTGTTTTCGTCTTTCTTTGGAAAGACATTTTCAAAGAACACTGCATTTCTTGATTCCATGACAACATTCTCATGTATGTCAGGAATGTCGGACTTGTGCACCAAGAATCGATATGCACTACTGTTAGTTGCATATCCTATGAATATGCAATCAATTGTTTTAGGCTCAATTCTAACTTGTCTTGGTTTGGGTACTGCAACCTTTGCCAGACACCCCCACACTTTCAAGTATTTGTAACTAGGCTTAATGGCCTTTCCAAAGCTCGTATGGGGTCTCATCCATCTTCTTTGGTGGTATTCTATTTAAAATGACGTTGGCGGAGAGAATTGCTTCCCCCCACAAGTTCTGCGGTAAGCCCGAACTTATCAACATAGCATTCATCATCTCTTTCAGAGTACGGTTTTTGCGTTCAGCAATACCATTCGATTGAGGTGAATATGGTGCAGTCGTTTGATGAATAATGCCATGTTCTGAACAGAATTCATTGAACGGTGCATCATATTCGCCACCTCTATCACTACGAATTGACTTAATTCGTTTGCTAAGTTGATTCTCAATTTCATTTTTATAATCTTTAAAAGCATCTAAGGCCTCATCTTTGCTACTTAGCAAATAAACGTAACAGTATCGAGTGCAATCGTCAATAAAAGTCACAAAGTACTTTTTACCGCTTCTTGTTTGCACAAACTTTAAATCACAAACATCTGTGTGAATTAAATCTAACACTTCAGTGTTTCTTTTGATTGAAGGAAATGGTAACTTAGCCATTTTTGCTTCAACACAAACTTGGCACTTTTCATTATTGAAACTTAGTTTGGGTAATAAGTCGAGATTAATCATTCTTTGTAATGACTTATAATTAACATGACCCAAACGTAAATGCCATAAACATGAAGACTCAAGCATGTAAGCAGAAGTAGAAGCAGTCTTATTAGCCTCATCGGGCGTAGTCTTCGTAGGTACAATAGTTATAACACTAAGTTTAAACATATTGTCCATCAGGTACCCCTTCCCTAGAAATACACCATTCTTAGTCAGAATACATTTGTTACAATCAAATACTAGCCTAAATCCATCCCTGACTAGTAAAGCACCAGAGACTAAGTTCTTGCGAATGTCGGGAACATGCAGCACATCCTGCAACGTCAATTCTTTCCCGGAGGTCATCTTCAGAATCACTTTGCCCGAACCTTCAATCTTCGAGCTATCTTTGTTTCCCATGTACAGCCTTTCATTGTCTTTCGCATGAGAATATTCCTTGAACATTCCCCTGTTTGCACAAACGTGTCTAGTGGCGCCAGTGTCCACCCACCACTGGCTAGGATTACCTACAGCATTACATTCAGAAACAACAGCACACAAGTCCAAATCATCCATTGCACTTACAAGGTTGGCTTTGGCTTTCTCTTGCCTTTTCTTGGGCTTCCTGCAGTCAACACTACGATGCCCTTGAATTCCACAATTGTAACATTTTCCAGTGAACTTTTTGGCAATCTTCTTGCCCTTCGCGTTCACTCCGACAGAATTTCCTCTCTTCTTTTTCGACGCCTCTGCAACATGAGCTTTTGCATGGCCAGAACTGGAAGACGGCTTCTTGTCTGCCCTTCGATTGTCTTCCTCTATACGGAGTCGGACAATCAAGTCTTCCAAAGACATTTCCTTTCTCTTGTGCTTGAGATAGCTTCGGAATTCCCTCCACGAAAGAGGAAGCTTCTCAATCACAGCAGCAACAAGAAAAGATTCACTGAGGGTCATACCCTCCTCTTTCATCTCAGCAACAAGCATCTGAAGTTCCTCAATTTGAGAAACAACAGTCCTGGAATCTGTCATCTGAAAATCAAGAAATTTTCCAATAATAAATTTCTTAGTACCGGCATCCTCAGTCCGGTACTTTTTGTCTAACGCCTGCCATAAGGATTTCGCAGTTTTATAAGTAGAATACAATCCATACAATGAATTATCCAAACAACTTAAAATGTGACTCAAACAAACATAATTGCTGTAACTCCACGCTTCAGCAATCAGATTGTTTTGCATGTTCACATTCTGGTCTTCCACCGGCACCACCTCCGGAGGATCCTCATTCAGCATCTTAGCCAAACCCAACGTGGTCAAGAAGAACAACATCTTCTGTTGCCAGCGTTTGAAGTAACTTCCTCCAAACTTCTCTGGCTTTTCAACCTGTCCAACAGCAGGAACAGGAGCAGTGACTGGAGCAGCGGGTGCAACAGGAACAGCATTGTTCTGTTCCTCAGAAATGCCCAGATGCACACCGTTGAACGAGTTGGAACTTTCGCCTTCCATATTTCAGTTTCTGTTACACGCAATACAGAAAACAGAAGCAGAAACCGATTAGTTTCGTACAAACAGACGCAGTAAACGCAACGAGAGAACCGAAACAGATTACAGTATATATCAAAATACAGAATTCGTCTTAAGAATGTTATTACTGTAATCAGAAAAGTGCACTGTGTGCATGTGAATAAACTGAATACAAAAACGCAAGCAAAACCGAGGCGAGCGTAAGGACTCTGTCCTTAAGACGAATTGCTCCGGTATACTGTGCCCAACCGGATGGAACAAACTGTCTCCCAGGATACAACGGTTTCAGTTCATACGAGCGGCACTACAGCGTAAGAACTTCGACGAACCTATTAAAGGTGTACTGATTTCTCGAGAATGCAATGCAGAATGCTTGTAGAAGAAAGATTGCTTTACTGTTTGTAACAGTGTATCTCGTATGCATGCATGTTGCAGTATATATAGATAGAGGGTGGTTAAAGGAGGTTGAAGGAGGTTGAATGTAAGAACAAATCTGGACCGTTGGATCAAAACAGTTACGATCTCCACCGTTAGATCGTAATCTTTGTCTGAACAAACGTAAGCCGTTGGATCAGTAAACCGAAGATAAGATTAAATCTGGAGCGTTGGATCAGCAACCGCGATCAACCGTAGGATCAGACTTGATCTGCACCGTTGGATCACGCGATCAACCGCACCATAGGATCAGACTTGATCAAGTAATTATTTTTCTGGAAAAATTTAAAAGAAATTTATCCAAAAAGATAAGAACCGGGCGGGCGAGCCACGAGCCCGAGCATGAGCCGAGCCGGCCGGCCGGCGGCGGCCGCGCGTGTGTGTGGTGAACCTTGCTTGAGCTGCGTCCTGACTCCGTCAGAAAACTTCTCATGCCCAAGGGCACATTTTAGAAAGCTCCAACTTGTAACTTATATGGTGGCCTTTCTCTCTCAAGTGGGCAATGTGGTATACAAGCAAATTGGTGATGTGTTCACTCCTCAAGAGGCCACATCACCAATTTTTCTAATTTCCACCAATTTTACTCCAACTTTGAGCATTAATTTCTCATTCACCCGGTATCGGAATCGAGTGATTCAAAAGCCAAAAATCATCTACTCGTTACGTAGATAATTTAGAAATTTTTAGTTTCCGTTTTTGATTAACGAACACTAATCATAATTAAGCTCAAAGTATGGTGGTTGTCAACTTTTGACAAACCCACTTGCAATCCAACCTTTTCCCATTTCATTTCTCCAACAATAATAAATCTGTAAGGTAAGAGAGTCCCAAAACAATTACTTGGATAGGGAATCTAGAGTCACGTTTTACCTTTGATCTTGTTGCATATGAAAATGTTAGCTAGGTAAATGTGGATTCTGCTTTTTTCTATTTTTTAGCCTCCTTGTACTTTAATGTGCATACCTTGAACAAGAATGAGTAAACAGGAAATGCTATTCAAAGTGGATGAAGTGCCCCTGGTGGAAAATTGCATGGGGGGGGGGGGGGGGAGGTACAATAGTTGCGTGTTTGCTTATGGCCAAGTGAGTTACTCTCTACTTCCTAATATATCTCTAATTTGATCTCCATTTGAAATACAGGATGCTAAGATTTGTATATCTGAGAGGTATATGATAGAGTTTTAATTTGATGAAAGTTGATCAATCTTAAACTTGGAAGTTTACCTCTTTATTTTCATCTCAAATAGGCAGAAAAGCTTCGGAGCATAAGAGAAACGGCTGAAGGAAGCTACCAACATCAACAAGTCCCTCTCAACTTTAGGGTATGTCATTTATGAATGTGGTTCTGACAGTGTAAACGAATTTTACATATTTTTTCTTCTTCTCATTTTTCTCTTATGTTTATTATCTCACTGGTTCATATGCAATACTGAACTTGTTTTGTGCAGACTGTTAGAATTTACATAGTAAATTCATTATCCGAGGATCACTTAAGAGAACACAAAAGCAAAGTAAATAAATACGGAAGTATACCTTGCTCCATTAGTTAACGCGGTAAGGGTTCTGACACGTGTGACAACTGTGTCTTTCAAGGAATTGCACGAACCCACTAGTTGTTGAATTCACTAACAAAATATCAACAACTGCTAGCACTACTATTCCGATGAAGAGAATAGATAGTTTATTTTTCCTCGGAAAGTGCTTTCTAAATTAAGATATATATATATATATATATATGTGTGTGTGTATGCAGCAACGTTATTGGAATTGGTTTAAAAAAAAACTTTCGGCAGAAAAGTTTTTCTTCTTTCAAAATGTTTTCCAACTTTTTTCCGTCATCACTATTCTTCACCAATTGCACATGTATATATGCAATGGTGAAGCTACACGGTTCACTTCCAATTTGTTGGAATTAACATATTGAAAACTGAAATGTCTGCATTTAAAAATGAACAGTTTTCATCAATTCCCGTTTTTTAATTAAAACACTTTGAAGATAATATTCGTGGGCTCTTGTCTCTCGGGGACCAGATGTCATTAATAATACGGTATCGACTTTATGAGTCCTACCATCTGTAACCGTACGATTATCTACATATTTAGTGATCCATTCAGATTATACCGTGTATCCATTAATATACTGAAGTGATCACTTAACGTCTGTATATATACAAATATTACGTGACATTAGTAACATATAATATATAACATACATAAGTCCACATCTGTTTGATATGTAACTTAAGTCACACGTGTCGTGCACTACACGTATGAGCATATCAAACTCAACAATCTTCCACTTGGACTATGTATGTTTATGTTACTTGTTTGAGCTCCTTTACTGAATGTCTAATAGTGTAATCAACTTAGTCCGGTCCTGTAGCGCCCCGACCTAGCCAGCGAAATCCGAACCGGTGCACCCATCGTAGCTTACTGAGAAGACTACAAGACGTCTCATCTTTCGAATACACATCAGCAATGACGTCAGAGAAATAAGTGTGGAAACGCGTATCTCATAAATCTAAACCATCAAAGGTGAACTTCAACGTATAACGTAATTACAAAAGAGTTCCTTGAAAGCCAACTAAATCCTCAAACGAATGAAAGAAACGGAAACAAATGACAACGGCCTCAACTGTCTCCCAAAATGTCTCTATGTATCCCATTCAGCCCACTCGCCATCGTCTTCTATGAAGATCATATCGTAGCTAGGCTCATCTGCAATGACAAATGTAGTACCCTTAGCGAAAACGCTAGCAAGTAACCCGCTTATAAGACATACGGGATCAACACATGGCAAGACATGAGTAATACATAATTCAAGGGGTAGTGGGGCACATGTCTTGTATACTTTCAAGAGCATATAAATATTTAACAATACCAGAACATAAATCAGTAATTCTTATCCATTAACAGTTAACAACCATTCAAGTCACATGGCAATCATCCCAACTGACTCACGTGATGCATGTCAAAATATGCACTATACTACTCAGTCACAAATGCATGGACAATTTCTTTTCAAACAGTGCAATGCATGTCACAATGTCCGTCACATAACTTTATACCCTGTAACGCACCTCGGCTTATATTTTCATCCCGATTAACGTTACAGACAACTTTATACCCTGTAACGCACCCCGGCTTATATTTCCATCCCGGTTAACGTTACAGACAACTTTATACCCTGTAATGCACCTCGGCTTATATTTCCATCCCGATTAACATTACAGACAACTTTACACCCTGTAACGCACCCCGGCTTATATTTCTATCTCGGTTAACGTTACAGACAACTTTGTGCCCTGTAATGCACCTCGGCTTATATTTCCATCCCGATTAACATTACAGGTCACCTTCGCAAATCTGTGCCGTAGCACAGCTCTTTTCAAAACAATATGCAAATGCAAGTGCCATGACGCACGACTCCTCATTTCAAACACATTCTTCGATCAAGTAATCAATTCACGTTCACATATTCAATTCACATTCAATATCACTCAATCACACGAGATTCCCCTCACTGACCCATCAATACTTAAGCTTCAAGCTTGGTCGTCAACACTTAACCTTGATTCTAAAATTTACAAACCAATGTGAATTCCCCCACATTCCTCCAGTGATCTTCATAAAATCTCATACGTTCATTTCCTAACCCTCTTAGCTCATTCACGTTGAAATCAGATTCGAATACCCTTCAAAGTCTCTAAATTTGGTTCACCATCTTAAGTCATGTTCCCAAGACTTAGACTAACATCAATCATGTCCTATGAAGTCCCTAAGGTCACACAAAAGGTCCCCTAGCTTCCTTCTTTCTTCACTTATTTTCCCAAAAAACTGCAGGACGTCATACCCTAACGTCGATCGATCAACGTACGTCATACCCTGAGGTCGATCGATCGACGTCCATCTGAGGGACGTCGAACTCTCACTCAATCTACGTCGATCGATCTACGTCCTTCTGAGGCACGTCATCCCCTCACTTACTATACGTCGATCGATCTATGTCCTTCTGAGGCACGTCATCCTCTCACTTACTATACGTCGATCGATCTATGTCCTTCTGAGGCACATCATCCCCTCACTTACTATACGTCGATCGATCTACGTCCTTCTGAGGCATGTCATCCCCTCACTTACTATACGTCGATCGATCGACGTACGTCATACCCTGACGTCGATCGATCGACGTCCTCGTTCCAGAATCCCATTTTGCAGTTTTCTGCAGAAACTGCAGAAAACACCCCCAATTCGATCCCAACTTCCTTCCAACCCATTCCAAGCCAATTTCCCACTATCAATCCATCCTTAATTCACCCAAGACAACACCTTTAACATACGATTCACGGATTCAAGCCTAGCACTCAAAGTATTCATCAAATCAAGCCCAAAAATCTAATCTTTTCACTCTCCCTCCCCTTCAACCGCAATTATCAACAAAGTAGGGTTTAAGGGATTGGGATTTATATGATCTCACATAAACAACACAACAACGAACAGTTTTCCAACATATAATGGCCAAATCTCAAAACCAAAACACATAAGTCACATATAGATTCACGGAAAGAAACTACTGCATGGTGATCCATTTTGATATCAAAAATAGGCCTTTTTCTTTCGCAAAACGTAAGAACTTATAAGTAGATTACTTGTCTTTGATTACTCGAAAACGGATTAGAAAACGAACAAAGATTGGACCAATTCCTAGAGGATGTCTTCCTCTCTTACTCCTTGAAGGAAACGGCTAGGGTTTGGGGAATGGAGGAGCGACGTCTGTTGTGAGGGAGTAGGAAAAACTAACGCTTGTCAATTTTTATATGGACAGGGGAAAATTTGGAGTTTCTAAATTATATCCTATTTTCTTATTTATCTTAAAGGATAAAATTCTAATATTCAATTTTAAAATTAAATGCTACTTAATTCTATATTTAATCCTCTCAATTAATTCTCATACTTAATTCTAAATTCATTATCATTATTTGCCCTTAATCACCTTTAATTCTCGTTTTATCCTGTAATTACTCTACGGAGGGTGCGGGTTGTAACATTCCACCCCCCTTACAAAAAGTCTCGTCCTCGAAACTTGTACATTACGGAATCAATGATTTAGTATAGCCCCTCATAATTTATTGACTTAGATCATGACCGAAATTAGTATCCCATGCGTATTTCGGTATGGTACCCCTTTCCCTTCCTCAGTACAGGACTAAGTTCTCAAATCATTCAGTGTGTATACACACAATTTACTCTTTAAATCTATTGTCCTCCGTCTGATAGATCGTGACCTATTCTTGTATAGTTCTCGAACCAACCTTAACGGTAACGTCAATATACTCGCTCCATGACTTAATCTTCGGTCTATATCATACTTATATTTGCCATCCTGACCAACCCTTTAAAATCAGTTCATAAGTGTATTACAATCTTTAACTTAACGTCTTGCTCACAAGACTCATCCCTGAAGCCATATGTATTTTTCGAAATACGTTGTACTCTAGTACGATTTAATTTAGTCAATACTAACCTCCCTCAAGGTGATCTCGTCCTTATGAGATTCAATCCTTACTTAGTTCTCGATAATGAGTGATTACAACTTCTACTTACACCACTTGACGTGTTTCACCCTACTTATTACAACCTACAATACCAGATTCATAAACTTATCTCATATGATTTATCACTCAGATGTTCAACCATACTAACATCCTTGTGTATGCCAGAATGGTAATCGTTACCCCTCCTTAACACGACTAAGTCTTCAAAAGAAGTTCTTATATACTTACCAACCAGCTCTATGATCCTGCTCTTAATTTCTCAGAGATACCGTCATAAGCCTGGTATACAAAATATATGTATGGACATGCTTCCTTTTAAATAAAATGTAGTTTAAATGGCTATAATTCAAAATATAGCTTCAATTATTTATACAGTATCTCTAATTTTTTTTTTGTAAACATACGAGCTAAAGTATTATAAAATCGTTCTCGCAGGTGTTGTTTCGCGTGACCTCTTATAAAAGGAATGACTAACTTGTTCGCAAGAGTGTCTCGAACAAGGAAAAAAAATATATGAGTATAACCTACTCACAAAAGTGTTTCAGGTAAGACCTCCTTAAAACCATTTGGAACTTAACGACGTAAAGTTTTATAAAGCGATTTGGAAATGGCATATCTCTTTCTCTGAAAAATGTATGTTTTGAAAGTATTTTTGTTTTGCAAAATTAGGTAACTTCATTGCAAGCGGTTGATAATTCCAAAATTAAAATGCTTGCAATATCCATAGTCGACAACTCAAATTATTTTAACAAAATAAATATAGCTACGAAAATTTGTAGAATAATATAAGAAATATATATAGACATATTGCTCGTCAAATCATCAGCATTTTAAAATGTATCCATTTTTTAGAGTTGTCAGTAGTAGTTGAAATTCCATCACGTTGAAATACGAATCCGGAAGAAAATATAGCATTGTTACGTTAGCAGACTGAATAAATAAACAAACTAGTTAAAATACTTAGAAAAATTGAGAAATCCTTGAAATATATGGTATATCTTGGTGTACGTGCTCATGTATAAATACTTAACCGTTTGAAAAATATTTATCCATACTTCGTATAATTTTTATAATCCACTCCTACGGTCAAGGATAAATCTACCTAAGTACCGTAACTTACTGGTTTAATGTTCGTCTACTCATACTAACATCTTTAGCTGAGACTGTCCAATCCTAGCATGGCAACTAAATATTACTCGTCTTATGGTATTCTCCTTCACCATGCTTCCGCACGCCATACTGATCCATTGTATTTCTTTACTTGGTTATTTGAACCGCTAATTATCCTAACTAAATCTCATCCGCACAAGCAACCGCTATTGGTTCATGCTTACTCTATTTTAATTTAAACCTACTAGATTCAACACTTAACTCACAATTTTGTAATGATATAGTATTCCAAGACACATACTATAGTCGATTTTTTTTTGCATATCGCTACTGTTCAATATCTCTAATAAGACTAATATCGTCGACCTATTTTGATTACCCTACATTCAACATCTTAACCCTAGACCATAAATTCTTTTGTACAATATCCTTAACTAAACTCTACTGATTATAACGCTAATTGTTATTTAGTTTCTATCATTCTACTATAAATCATTCTTTAGTGGCTATGATTTCAGCTTAGACCTAGTCGTGTTCTGAAGCTCCCGTCAAAAGTAAAGGCATGAACTGCTTCATGGCACCGGGTCCCATGCTGATGCTGTGGGAATGCAGCCCTAGTAATCGCCGTGCCTATCTAAATTCATGCATCAACCAGCGCCAGCAGTAAGGCGTGCTTGTTAATGTTGCAGTTTATGTAATTTACTTATATACAATTCACTTAGGTTTACTAAATTCAAGGCTAAGGTAAATTGCAAAGGTTATGATTAACCTAGATAATATAAGTACTCAAACTCACAGGGACATAATATCGTTCTTGATACGTGATCCCCTCAACTGATTTTCACTTAAGTCTAAGTCATTCCTTGATTTTTTTTAAGATCATGCGTAGAATATAATCATCGCTTACGACTAAGATCGGTACTTATGTTCAAATCATTGCCTAATATTCAAATCAACTTCTAAATCAAAATCGTCACTTCTACCTTAAGATCGTGACTTAAAGCAATCAAAATCGTAACCTATGTCTAATGTCAAACTTACTTCTAAAATTGATGCTTAATATCATCCCCTTTTTTTGAAGCCTAAAACCATGACTTAGGGGCAAAATTGTAACTTAATTTCTAAGATCATGACCTAAAGCTACGTTTCCGTCATGGATCTAGAGCCATGCTCTGAAGATCGTACTGTCGGCATGTAATAACTCTTGGACTCATTCTAAAATTAGATCCAAGCGATCGGCGGTGTCAGTTGTACTGCACCACCACTCTGCATCCGTTTTGGAAGAGTCTCAAGTCCGAGTGCGATGGTGGTGGAGGAGGTTGCTGCTATTGCTGAGCAACTCCTTGTGCGATCACCGTGATAGCGTCCATTAGTTCTTGGGGAACTTCCATCTGCGGTGGTGGGAGACTCTCGTTCCCGTTGCCACCATTCCCTTGGTTTTCCCTCTTAGGAGGCATCGTCTGCAAAATAAACGCTTATTAGCATTCAGTGATTCCAAATCCTGAAAGCCCATAAGCGTTGTACAAGGCGGAATTCGTAAACTAAAATAAAAGAACATTTATTGATTACGTTTTATCGTGCTCGTACACACCCATCCCAATCAAACTTACATCTAAGATCATGTACTTAGACCTAAAGATCAACTTAGGGTCAAAATCATAGCTTAAGACTCTACATGCAAAACCTAGGTCTCCGAGGTAGATCTGAAGCCTAGGCTCTGATACCACCTGTAGCGCCCCGACCCGGACAGCGAAATCCGAACCGGTGCACCCGTCGTAGCTTACTGAGAAGACTACAAGACGTCTCATCTCTCGAATACACATCAGCAATGACGTCAGAGAAATAAGTGCGGAAACACGTATCTCATAAATCTAAACCATCAAAGGTGAAATTCAACGTATAACGTAATTACAAAAGAGTTCCTTGAAAGCCAACTAAATCCTCAAACGAATGAAAGAAACGGAAACAATTGACAACAGCCTCAACTATCTCCCAAAATGTCTCTATGTATCCCATTCAGCCCACTCGCTATCGTCTTGTATGAAGATCATATCGTAGCTAGGCTCATCTGCAATGACAAAGGTAGTACCCTTAGCGAAAACGCTAGCAAGTAACCAGCTTATAAGACATACGGGATCAACATATGGCAAGACATGAGTAATATATAATTCAAGGGGTAGTGGGGCACATGTCTTGTATAATTTCAAGAGCATATAAATATTTAACAATACCAGAACATAAATCAGTAATTCTTATCCATTAACAGTTAACAACCATTCAAGTCACATGGCAATCATCCCAACTGACTCACGTGATGCATGTCAAAATATGCACTATACTACTCAGTCACAAATGCGTGGACAATTTCTTTTCAAACAGTGCAATGCATGTCACAATGTCCGGTCACATAACTTTATACCCTGTAACGCGCCTCGACTTATATTTCCATCCCAATTAACGTTACAGACAACTTTATACCCTGTAACGCATCCCGGCTTATATTTCCATCTCGACTAACGTTACAGACAACTTTATACCCTGTAATGCACCTCGGCTTATATTTCCATCCCGATTAACATTACAGACAACTTTATACCTTGTAACGCACCCCGGCTTATATTTCCATCCCGGTTAACGTTACAGACAACTTTGTGCCCTGTAATTCACCTCGGCTTATATTTCCATCCCGATTAACATTACAGGTCACCTTCGCAAATCTGTGCCAAAGCACAGCTCTTTTCAAAACAATATGCAAATGTAAGTGCCATGATGCACGACTCCTCATTTCAAACACATTATTCGATCAACTAATCGATTCACGTTCACATATTCAATTCACATTCAATATCACTCAACCACACGAGATTCCCCTCACTGTGTTAGTGTATGTGCCCTAGGCCATGATTTGGATATTTATGTTATGCATTTATTATTAATAAAAGAGGTTTTATTATCATTATTGTTGGTTAGTATGTTACACAATTTTGATATATGTCCCTGATTCATTATTGTTATGGAGATAAAATAATTTATAATCAGTATGAGTATTGATTTGATAATCATGAGATGATTATGCGTATGGTGATATGAATCAATCTCATAGATACTTGTTAGAGAACAGTGTATTGGATAGACCCATCATGAGATTGCTACATGGATTAGCGTCATAAGTAAATCTCATGATAGTCATGCTTTAATCCTTTGACTTGAGATTGTCATAGTTTCCAACATAAGGACTATTATATTTTGACATGATCAAACGTTATCCGTAACTGGATAATAATAAAGGTCATGATTGAATGTGATAGAAATTATATAGAGGATATTGAACAATCAAGATAGAATTTGTCCCTCTCTTTTGAGAGAGATATCTTTGGGCCCCTCGATTAGTGAGACTGTGAAATGCCTGGCCGTGCTCAAATGAATTGATAGTGTGATCAATATCATTGTTTTATCAGTCTACTTAGAGATCGAGTAATCATATGTTTGAACTATATAAGTATGACGCTGACCATGACTTATGTTCAAACTAGATATCGTATGACAAAGGGATTAATGCATGTACTATTATTAGGCTAGTTGGACTTTACTCGTATTAATTGGGTAGTTGTAATGCCTTGCTAGAGGCCAATTACGACTTGTTGGTTTAATAGAGATTTAATCAACTGTCAATTAATATGGGCCTATCGGGCCACACACAAGAATGCGTATGGCTGAGATTAATAATATTAATAATATTAATATTGGATATTAGTTATTATTGTTATTATTATCGTTTTTTTAATATTAATAATATTAATATTGGATATTAATTATTATTATTATTATTATTAATTTCGTTTTTTTTTATGTATATATATTTATATCATCGGATAATAACAGAGAATCCATATTTGATATGGATTTTGATTTGTTTTATCTAATCCTAACAGAATCCGTATCTGGTACGGATTTTGATAGCGTTAACAAATCGATCTGCAATCGGATTTTGATATCTATATATATGTATGGAGCTTGGCGTATCTCATACACCAAGCGATTAGAAAAACGAAAGAACAGAAAACGAAACCCTAGAATCGTCTTTGAGAAAAACGAGTTCTTCAGCCGCGCCGTTTGAAGAGCTAGCACTCCGGCCGGAAGCGTTCGTGTGGATACCGACAGAGGGTGTTCGTGATTTCGCACCTCTTCCATCTGCAGACTTCGAATCTACGGAGGTAGTTTTTGATTTCTTTTGTCGAATTAAACGAACAACATGGATCCTTGGTAGGAAATCGGAGATCAAGTTTTTGTTTTCCGCTGCACGTTTGGCAGTGATCTCGGTTGATTTCCTAACAGTGGTATCAGAGGCACTTGTTGATTTCGTTTAAATCGATTATATCATGCTTATGTGATTATATGTTTATTGTTTTTTGTATGGCATGATATGTACAAAACCCCAACTCGGATTTCATATGATGAGAGAAGAATGGTGTTTTTCAAATCGTTTTCATGAGATGATTTGTATACGGCGGTTTTCGTTTGTCATGTGATGATCAAAACCGATTCTGTTTATATTAGATATAAACATACCCTATGTGTAAAACCCTATTCGAATCTCATCTGGTGAGAGCGGATTGATGTTTTCAATTCGTTTTCATGAGACGTTATGATTCGAGATGTTATATGTGATATAAAGTTTTCGTTTTTCATGTGATGATCAAAAACGATTGTGTTTATATCGATATGAACAACCGATAATGATTCTGTAAGAGTTATGCATATTCAAAACAGACAGATTATCAATTCGATTGATGATTCTGTTTTCGGATTTCGAATGGCAGATTGATTCTGTTTCGGATTTCGAACAGCAGATTATCAATTCGATTGATGATTCTGTTTTGGGTTTTGAATGATAACTCTCGGTTCGATCGGTGCTTCTATAAAGGCTTACACGTATTCAAAACAGTAAGATCGTTAATATGATTGACGCGTCTGTGTTAGGGTTTCGAAAAGAAAATTATCAATGCGATCGACCCCGCCTAGGGGCTCTGCCCCTCGGACCCCGCCCAGGGGGCAGCGCCCCTCGGAACCCTGCCCGCTAACTGGCTAGCGGGACCGCCGTATGCGTACGCCCTATAATTCGTCACCGTGACATTAAGAATGTCAGTATATATTTATTATAATATTTTTATGTAAGGTATATTATAATTGTTGATGTCTTTGCATGGTGCATAGCATGGCCTCATGACCTATATGATTGACTTAGTCATATTTTTGTTTTGGGTTATTATGGCCTGCGTGCCGCTGTAGTTTTTGTTGTATTTTATTATACAAGTAGTTAGATTTTTCTTTGTTATTGTAATAAATGAAGAATCAAGCTACAAAATGGTGATAGCGACACACACCAAGGACGAGTGGATTCCATGGAGATGGAGGCACGGGCTCAAGACAAGAAGATATGTATCATTGCAAATGTTGTAATAGGAAGTCTTTCACATAGGGTTTCCTTTATGATCTTCATCTGGTCTCATGAAGATCATATTTAGTTTGGCCATGCTATGTCATGTTTACATATTTATCATTTTGTATGAGATGCGTGGATGATATATTATATATGCATATAGGATGCTACGATATAATGATATGCAATGCAAGACATAAACTAAGTTGAACCCTCATTAATAATTTAAGTCTTGGTGCCATCCATGTCTTAAACACCTATTAAAAGTGGGATTGTATTAAAGTAGGTATTGCCAAAGCAATGTGCTTTAAACATTCCTAGCTACGTAGGATGAGTAATAGTGCTACTCATATGTTTAAAATTGGTTAGACTTAATTGGGCTATCAAAACAATTTTTGGGCCCAAGGCATTAGATGGAATCTAACATACAATGATATATGATGTCATTATTCCATAAATTCTAAGAGTTACATGAGATGTAATTGGTAAAGATGTTGCCTACCTAAATAACTTAATTTTAAGTGTCATGCCAAAGCTGAGTTTAGAATTAAGTCAAATATGGATCTTAGCTCACTAAATATTTCTTTTGAGGGTTATATTTTAGTGGGAGTTTTATAAATTTTAACCTCATTATTAATAAAGTGTTACTTTGCATGTTTTATAGATCATAAATGGCTGCTAATAACAATTCCACCTTATCGCTGCGATCTATCCTTGAGAAGGAAAAACTAAAAGAATGTGGGGACTAATTTTGTTGACTGGTTTCAAAACTTGAGAATTGTTCTCAAGCAAGAAAAGAAGTCCTACGTGATCGATGACCCTGTCCCTGAACCCCCTCCTGCTGATGCTTCTGTTGCTGTTAAGAACAAGTATAAGAAGCATGTTGAAGATTCCAATGACATAGGATGTCTAATGTTGGCAACTATGTGTCCAGGACTTCAGAAAGACCTGGAACACTTAGAAGCTTATGAGATGAGTGTGCATCTCAAAACAGCTTTCCAAACAACAGGCTAGGCAGGATAGGTTCGACACCGCTTTCATGCACTTTTTGACTGTAAGATTCTGAAGGTGAATCTGTTAGCGCTCATGTTCTGAAGATGAAAGGCTATATAGATTCACCTTGCAAGACTTGGATATCCCCTGAGTTTGGAACTCGCCACGGATTTGATCCTACACTCTTTGCCTAGCAGTTTGTCTCAGTTCGTCATGAACTACAATATGAATAATGGAAAAGTCCATTCATGAGCTACATGGTATGCTCAAAACTGCTGAGGGGAATATCAAGAAGCCTACCCATGTATTGAGTGTCAATACCAAGCTAATGAAAAAGAAAGCTAGAGGCAAGGGTAAGGCTAAAAGTGCAAAGGGTGTATAAAGGGGCAAAGGGTCAAGCTAAACCGAAACCTGGTCCCAAGGCAAAGGTTCCTAAGGAAGGAACTTGTTTCCATTGCAACAGCCTGGGCATTGAAAGAAATTGTGATGTTTATTTGGAGGAGTTGAAGAAGCTGAAGGGTTAGTACGACTACATCTTCAGGTATTTATGTTTATAGAAATTAAATTTATCTACTTCTTCTTCCTGGGTATTAGATACTGGATGTGGATCCCATATTTGTACAAATATGCAGGGGCTCAAAAGGAGTAGGATGCTGAAGAAGGGCGAGGTGGACCTACGTGTTGGCAATAGAGCAAGAGTTGCTGCTATAGCTGTAGGG
>AP025049.1:26208267-26220030 GCA_036186865.1 Eustoma russellianum | reverse complement strand
TTTCTTCTTCTTCTTCTTCTCTCAAGCCTATTGTTCATATGTTCTACATATTGTATAGGCTTTCAATATACCACCCACACTCGTTCATTGTTGTAAATTGATCAAGGTGTGATCAAACCTTCATTCGTTCGGTGGTGGTGTCCGTGATTCGTTTGCTTGATTGTATTGATTGTAAAATAGTGGAGTTAGTGTTTTAATCGAGTCTCCATTGTGGTAAGGTGTTTTTTGTGTTTAGTGATAACCGGAGAAGGTGTTCTCGAAGACCGGAGTAGGTTGTTTTAAACCGAACCAGTATAAAATTCGTGGTGTTCTTACTTTTCAGCACTTTATTTTCAGTTTCCAGTTTTCTGCATTGTTTTTATTGCAATGGTAAATATAGCAAACGATTTTAAAAAAATCATAAAATTTTGCAAAAACATAGCCACACGTCCTAATGTTCATTTGACACAAGTTTTACCTCATTTGGATAAGTATAAGTCAGTCAAACATTAATAGTTCTGAGACTAGTGCAATCTGATTTTCAGATCTGCAAAGGTTGAGAACATCAAAGTGGTTAACATACTTGCCAAAAGAATTTTGAAACACTGTTTCAACCCTTGAAAGTACATATCCTAAGGGTTATATCATAAAATTTTCAGATCATTTGGATTTTTAAATTAATAGGAATAAATTTTTCATTTTGAAGAACAGTTTATGGCAGATTGATACAATCTGAATAAAAATATTTTTCAAGGTCTTGTACTTTGAATTTTAATCTGAAATTTTTATGACATATACATAACATCTGAAAGTACTTTGGCATCAAATTTCACGATTTTTGGTGGTCTAGAACCTGTTCATTCATTTATTCAAAAACTGGGTCTGAAAACAAAATCTGTTTTCAAAAGTGGGTAATTGGTAACAAAAAGTTTTAAAAACCAATTTTTCCGCATCCACTATTCAATCCCCTTCTAGAGGTGGTATACAAGTCCTACAAGTGGTATCAGAACGCAGACACACTCACGACTATAAGATAAAACATCTTTGTGAGATAGCATCTGTAGGATCTGCAAGGCACAACTAGAAGGGGAGGTTGAATAGGTGGTGCGGAAAGTGTGGTTTTTAAAATTTGTTTAAAACTAAACAACTCAACTTCTGAAAACAGCTTATGTTTTCAGGATCAGTTTTAAAACGTTTTTAAAACAAGGTTATAGGTCTCCAAAAATTCTGAAATTTTGAGAGAACTTAGCCTCAGATGTTATGAGGGTCCCTTAAAAATTTCAAATTAAAATTCAACCTTTAACCCCTTCAAAAACTGTTGGTGATCAGATTGCGCGAATCTGTATGAAACGGTAGACGGTTTTAAAAAATTTATTCCTATTTGTGTGTAAGTCCAAATGCTCTGAAAATTTAACCACTAACTCCTTATATACTATATTTAAGTGGGTTGAAACAGTTTTACAAAATTCTTTTGGGAAGTAGGTCAATTACAATAAAAGTCTCAACCTTTGCAAGTCTGAAAATCAGATTGCACTAGTCTCAGAACTTTTGATCTTTGAACGACTTATACTTATCCAAAAGGGTTGAAACTTGTGCCAAATTAACCCTAGAACGTGTGGCTATGTTTGTGGAAATTTTCGTGATTTTTGAAAGTCGTTTACTATTTTTACGAACGCCAACAAAAAGAGTAAACTGTGCAGTAACAGAAAGTAAATGCTGAAAGTAAATGGCACCAAGAATTTTATACTGGTTCGGTTATAAACAACCTACTCCAGTCTTCAAGGAACACCTTTCTTGGTTCACACTAGTCAAACACACGCAATACACCTTACCACAGTGTTGATGGAGTTACACACCAACTCCAATCCTTTACAAACCTTGTATGATGAATACAACTCCCACGAACACCACCACCTCGCAAGAATGAAGATTGATCACACCTTGATCAATCTTTTACAAAGATATGGAATATGTGGTGGTCTATAACAAGCCTATTCAAGATTGAAAATATGAATACAATAGGCTTTCAAGAAGAAGAAAGAAATATAGAGTAGACGAAGAGAGGCTAGCGTTTTTGATCACTTGATTTTGCAATGCTTGTGCTTGTCTTGTTTTTGCTCCTCTTCTTTCCTTTTATGCTCATATGGCCGTCCCCCCTAGGTATCCTTCCCCTCTTGAAAATTATCTTCTAAGTCCTTGGGAGAATGTAAGATATCATCGTGACATGGTCTTGCTTACTTGTCACCTTCTCATTGGATGATCATTTAAGCTTTGCTTACTTGGCACTTCATGATAGGTTGGATGTTGTCACCATTGATGACTTGGAAAAATCTGAATATCTCTCTCAAAACATGTGCCAATATCAATCATAAAATTATTTTCATAATACACAAGATTGTCACATAAATTGCAAGACAAAATTTCTTCCTTACTAAGCAAAAAATCGGCCATGATGAATATTTACCATGCTGAATTTTCAGCATGTGATACATGGAGTTAAAGTTCAAAATAATTCTATTTTGCTTTGATTTTTCTAATTAAAATGAATCATCAATTGATGGCAATTATCTTGATCAATTTGGAAATGAAATTTGGTCTCCCACATGGCCATGAATTCGGCCATCATTCATCCTACACATGCTGAAAAATTTCAGCATGTGTGATATATAAAATATCACTCTTTATGGCTTTGAAAAATATTCAAATTGCTTCCATTTCTTTTTCCAATCAATCGCATAATTCAAGACACAAAATATACCTCATTTACTTGATAAAATTCGGCCATCCTTAGTTCAACATGCTGAAATTTTCAGCATGTATTTTAAATGAGACAAAGTTTGAAATCTTACCATTTGTAGCTTCTCTCTCTTTAATTCACCAACATTGTATGATTGATTCTTGACCAATCAATATGCCAACAAGGTTCCAAGTAAGCTCCATCTCAGCTGTGATATGCGTGTATAATGTATATACATGTGCTGAAAATTATTTTTGCTAACTTTGTAAAATAGTGCACATTTAATAATACACACATGTTATTTCCAATCAGCCCTTAATTTAATTTTGTAGAACACTTTAAGATGTATAACATATGTAAAAGTGTCTAGATACGTGTCATATGATGTGCCACAAATATTCCATGTGTTGTGTACGTAGAAAACCGAATTTTCGATATTTATCGATTACCCGATTTTTCTCTAATTAAATTCCAACTTCTTGCACATGTTATATATTATGTTACACATAATATATATAATATACTTTAAATCTCAGCACTTGGCCGGTCTAAAGTGGTGCCATTAACATGTGACAAAATTAAAATTGGAATCTTCACATTTTGGCCTTAGTGTGGGGTGATTTGTGTGTGCCAACATGGAAAGAATTTTTGGCTGAAAACATTGCCATATGCACGAAATTTATGATGATTTTTGAGGTGTAGGGGCTGGCCAACTATTTATGGCAAGAACGTGACACGTTGGCGAAGTTTCGGTATTCGCCCGATACGACAATTTTCGGTTTAGAACCTTTTAACGTGCCGTATTTAATTTGTCATCACCATGTCTTATATCATATGATATAAGACCTGAATATAATCATAAATATGATTTAAGTATATTGGTGTGACGTTAACGTACGTACATAAAATATAACGTGTCGGTAGTACGTTGGAATGCATGTGTATGTGCTTTAAAAAAATCTGAAAATATATGTATATATATGTGTGTATGGCGTGTATATATTAATGAGGGGAGGAGGAGAAGACTTTCCTTCCTTAGCCTTGTTGCCTTTGTGCTTTTTTCAAATGTGGCTTCCTTTAATGAACTACTTAGTTTTATTAACTAAGTACTTCACTTAATGAACTAGTTTAGTTCATTAATGGTGGCACCTGAAAATAGTGTAAACACAACAAATGTTTGCCATATGATGTAAGCTTTAACTCTTCATGGCTCGTTAGTACGGCAATATTATATATGAGCTAAATAAGGTAAGTGATGAGCAGTGTATCATGCATACATGTCTATCATGCACACATTTTGTGTATATCATGCATGTTTTACGTCTTTCATATAAATCACATATTTTGAAATCATTCAAACCCCTTTTTCTCTACAATCTCCCCCATTTGATGATTTTCAAAATAACTTATGCACATGATTTAAATACTATCGCTCCCCTTCAAATATGCAAAAATTTGAAATTTGAATTTCAAATTTCAAATCTGGCTCCCCTTGATTTGCACAATCAGTATCAATTAGTGTCTCTCTCCCCCTTAAATCATGCTTTGAATTTCAAATTTCAAATCCGACTCCCCCTTGATTTATATAATCAGTATCAATTAATGTCTCTCTGCCCCTTAAATCATGCTTTCTCTCTCCCCTTTTATTTTGGAAAGTAAATCAAAAGATTCCTGTAAATAAGGAAAGGAAATCAAATCACGTCAAATCAAATCATATCAACCAAAATCATGCCTAATTTAGAACGAAGAGATTCATACGTGGCTTGATTTAAGGCTTTTGTAAAGATATCCGCTACCTGTGCTTCTGTACGTACGTGATCTATGACGATATCACCATTGTTTACGTGATCACGAAGAAAGTGATAGCGTACTTCTATATGCTTAGTCTTAGAGTGTAACACGGGGTTCTTAGACAAATTAATGGCACTCATACTATCACAATATATAGGAATTCTATTTATGGTAATTTCAAAGTCCGAGAGTTGTTTTTTATCCACAACAACTGTGTGCAACAAAGGCTAAGTGTCATGTACTCAGCCTTAGTAGTGGACAAAGCAACGCTTGCTTGCTTTTTGGAAAACCATGAAATGAGTGAGTTTCCTATAAATTGGCAAGTCCCACTCGTGCTCTTTCTATCTATTTTGCAGCCACCATAATCTGCATCAGTATAAGCATGTAAGTTAAACGTGGAATCCTTATCGTACCAAATTCCTAAGGTGGGTGTGTGCTTAATATAACAGAATAATCTTTCTTATAGATAGGCGATTTACAATATAGCATGCACAATCTACGACTTCCGCCCACAGAAATCTAGGCAATTTATTTTCACATAACATAGTCCTAGCTATTTCTTGTAAAGTTCGATTCTTTCTTTCTACTACTCCATTTAATTTTGGAGTTCTAGGTGGCAAAAACTCATGCTTAATTCCCTTTTCTTTGCAAAATGAAATCATCTCTTTGTTTTTAAACTCACCGCCTCTATCGCTTCTTATCTTTTCCACATTTACACCGTATTGATTTTCAAGTTGTTTAATTAATTTTGCAATCTCAATGGCACTATCATCCTTATGTGCAAGGAATAAAGTCCAAGTATAACGAGAAAAATCATCAACAATCACGCATGCAGTGGCGTCCACCAAGGCTTGTAGTGTGACTAGGACCAAACAAATCAATATGTAATAGCTCTAAGACTCTAGGCGTGCTTATTTCATTTTTAAGCTTGGGTGACTCACGTGTTTGTTTACCTTTTATGCAAGATTCACACAACTGAAAGTTGTCTAAATCAAGCGTAGGCAATCCTCGTACTAGGTTCTTTTGTTGAAGTTTTTCTAGTGTGGAGATACCAATGTGTCCTAAATGTCTATGCCATAAATTTACATTGGGTTCATTTGACATAAAGCACTTAACTTTAGCGTCTACCACATCATCCATAGACAGCGTAAAAATATTACCTTCTCGTTTTCCTTTTAAAACGGTTTCTCCATTTTTATTTATTATATTGCAATAAGGGTGAGTAAAACACACATTAAAACCATTGTTGACAAATTGAGAAATGCTAAAAAGATTGTAGGATAAGTTTCTTACCAAAAAGACGTTGGAGATTTGGAGAGTGCTTGGATTTCCAATCGTACCTTTTTCGATTATCTTGCCTTCGTTGTTGTCTCCAAAAGTCACGGATCCGCCTTTCGTGACCTTCTTTAATTTGGTGAACAAGCTCGGGTCACCCGTCAGGTGCCTCAAGCATCCACTGTCAAGGAACCACTTTATAGTTGTTTCTTTTGATGTGTGGGTTCCCTGCAATGTGTAAGAATGACTTAGGTACCCTTTTAACTTTGGGTCCTTTCGAGTTAGTTAATCACCTCTTGGTAAAAGTACCTTTCCGTACCAATACTTGGGTGATCCTTATCGGTCTATCAAGTGGCAAGAATGTAGATGAAGGTGCGATATAGTAGACATGTGGTGAATGCATTTTGGACCTTTGTCCAAGGACTCCTCTATACTCATTGTATGAAGGACGTTTTTGATATGTCCCTGTGTGTGTGTGTGCGTAGTGCGTGGATGAAACGAATGCCGTGTATGCATCACTCTTTTCTTTTCATATCTATATGGTACAAAATTGTATTTCACGTGATATGAAGATGTAGTGGGACGTGATAACGGAAGTGACGGTTTTTGCGTCATCTTAGACGCCACTTGGGGCTTTGGAGTGTCTACTTTCTTAGACATCACAAACTTAGTTGGTTTGGTTGATACTTCATTAGTATCAACGTATCCCAAACCCGTTTTGTCACTGTCATGCTTTTGTGATAATATAATGCGATGCAGCATGTTGGATCCCGTATCAAACTGTTTCATCATTTTCTCTAAGTCTGTATTCCTTGATTTCAAACTTGAAATCTCGGATTTTATTTCAATTTTGAGTGGTCAATGATGAAATCTCAGTCTGTATTGCAGTAATGACACATGATGACTCTTTCTTTGAATCGCTTAATTGAGCGACAAGATTCTCGTTAGAAGATTCTAACAGTTTCTTGTCCTCAATTAATCGCTTCTTTTCCTTAGCGAGAGTCTTAGTGAATTTATGCAATTCTAAATACTGACTAAAAAGATCATCATAAGAAGGTTCAGAGTCAGAATCAGAATCAGATGATACCTCATTAGATGCTTTGGATGCAAAGCATACTTGTGCAGTCTCCTCTTCGGTCTCAGTTTCAGATTCCGATGAATCGCTCCAGGTGGAGGCCTTTAGAGCACGCTTCCTTTGCTTGGATTCTGAGACGAGTCTATTTTTGTTCCGCTCCTTGTCAGGGTATTTAGTTGTTTGCTTTTCTTTATTGGGGCAGTCATATGATAAGTGTCCGAGTTTGCCACATTCATAACATTTAACATCGTTATCATTTGACTTGTTCTTATTTCTCTTAGTTGTAGTACCCTTATTTTTGTTTCTAAATGACCTTCTCATAAATTTTCTTAAGCCTTTAGCTAATAGAATTAGGTCATCGTTATCCGATTCAGAATCACTATCATCTACGTGATCGGAAGTAGAAGAGACGTATTCATTTGATTTAAAGCAATAGCTTTACTTTGTTTAGATGATTCCGGTTTCCGTATGGTGAGTTTATTCTCATAGACCTTAAGTGATCCGATTAATTCTTCCATCTTTATTGACTTAGTTTCCTTGCTTTCTTCTATTGCGGTCACTTTAGGGTCCCACTCGGATGGAAGGCTTCGTAAGACTTTCTGTACCTTTTCCTGCGTGGTAAAAGCTTTACCAAGAGACTCAAGAGAGTTGTAGATGTTAGTCAAACGAAGATCCATATCAACAATAGACTCATTAGGCAATAATTTAAACGACTCAAGTGTGGACATAAGCATGTTTATTTTTGACTCTTTTACTTGACTCGTGCCTTCGTGTTTCATTTCTAGTATCCTCCACATTTCTTGTGCACTCGAACAGTTTGAGACATAATTAGACTCACTTTTACTTAATCCGTTTAGGAGCAATTGCATAGCCCTAGCATTCATACTAAGTTTTGTTTATCATCACTCGTATATTCTTGTCTAGATTTAACGACTTCTAATGTGACTCCGTCTACGGTAGATAGCTTAGATGGGACAAAAGGACCATCTTCTATTACTGACCAATGATCTATTTCTATAGCCATAAGAAAAAGCTTCATCCTAAGTTTCCACTGAATAAACGACTCACCGTCAAAAAGTGGAGGCCTTTGGCTTGACATACCTTCTTGCTCGGTTTTGAGATTTGTGGTTGCCATCTCACTGAATCGTTGGATTCTTTGAAGTGAGTGTTCCTTCACTCTGATACCACTTGTAGGATCTGCAAGGCACCACTAGAAGGGGGGGTTGAATAGGTGGTGCGGAAAGTGTGGTTTTTAAAATTTGTTTAAAACTAAACAACTCAACTTCTAAAACAGATTCTGTTTTCAGGATCAGCTTTAAAAGTTTTTAAAACCAGGTTATAGGTCTCCAAAAATTCTGAAATTTTGAGAGAACTTAGCATCAGATGTTATGAGGGTCCCTTAAAAATTTCAAATTAAAATTCAACCTTTAACCCCTTCAAAAACCGTTGGTGATCAGATTGCGCGAATCTGCCAGAAACGGTAGACGGTTTTAAAAACATTATTCCTATTTGTGTGTAAGTCCAAATGCTCTGAAAATTTAACCAATAACTCCTATATACTATATTTAAGTGGGTTGAAACAGTTTTGCAAAATTCTTTTGGAAAGTAGGTCAATTACAATCAAAGTCTCAACCTTTGCAAGTCTGAAAATCAGACTGCACTAGTCTCATAACTTTTGATCTTTGAACGACTTATACTTATCCAAAAGGGTTGAAACTTGTGCCAAATTAACCCTAGAACGTGTGGCTATGTTTCTGGAAATTTTCGTGCTTTTTAAAAGTTGTTTACTATTTTTACGAATGCCAACAAAAAGATTAAACTGTGCAGTAACAGAAAGTAAATGCTGAAAGTAAATGGCACCAAGAATTTTATACTGGTTCGGTTATAAACAACCTACTCCAGTCTTCAATGAACACCTTCCTTGGTTCACACTAGTCACACACACACGCAATACACCTTACCACAGGGTTGATGGAGTTACAAACCAACTCCAACCCTTTACAAACCTTGTATGATGAACACAACTCCCACGAATACCACCACCTCGCAAGAATGAAGATTGATCACACGTTGATCAATCTTTTACAAAGATATGGAATATGTGGTAGTATATAACAAGCCTATTCAAGATTGAAAATATGAATATAATAGGCTTTCAAGAAGAAGAAAGAAAGATAGAGTAGAAGAAGAGAGGCTAGCGTTTTTGATCACTTGATTTTGCAATGTTTGTGCTTGTCTTGTTTTTGCTCCTCTTCTTTCCTTTTATGCTCATATGGCCGTCCCCCCTAGGTATCCTCCCCCTCTTGAAAATTATCTTCTAAGTCCTTGGGAGAATGTAAGACATCATTGGGACATGGTCTTGCTTACTTGTCACATTCTCATTGGATGATCATTTAAGCTTTGCTTACTTGGCACTTCATGATGGTTGGATGTTGTCACCATTGATGACCTGGAAAAATCTGAATATATCACTCAAAACATGTTCCAATATCAATCATAAATTATTTCCATAATACACAAGATTGTCACATAAATTGCAAGACAAAATTTCTTCCTTACTAAGCAAAAAATCTGCCATGATGAATATTTACCATGCTGAATTTTCAGCATGTGATACATGGAGTTAAAGTTCAAAATAATTCTATTTTTCTTTGATTTTTCTAATTAAAATGAATCATCAATTGATGGCAATTATCTTGATCAATTTGGAAATGAAATTTGGTCTCCCACATGGCCATGAATTCGTCCATCATTCATCCTACACATGCTGAAAAATTTCAGCATGTGTGATATATAAAATATCACTCTTTATGGCTTTGAAAAATATTCAAATTGCTTCCATTTCTTTTTCCAATCAATCGCATAATTCAAGACACAAAATACCTCATTTACTTGATAAAATTCGGCCATCCTTAGTTCAACATGCTGAAATTTTCAGCATGTATTTTGAGACAAAGTTTGAAATCTTACCATTTGTAGCTTCTATCTCTTTAATTCACCAACATTGTATGATTGATTCTTGACCAATCAATATGCCAACAAGGCTCCAAGTAAGCTCCATCTCAGCTGTGATATGCGTGTATAATGTATATACATGTGCTGAAAATTATTTTTGCTAACTTTGTAAAATAGTGCACATTTAATAATACACACATGTTATATTCCAATCAGCCCTTAATTTAATTTTCTAGAACTTTTTAAGATGTATAACATATGTAAAAAGTGTCTAGATACGTGTCATATGATGTGCCACAAATATTCCATGTGTTGTGTACGTAGAAAACTGAATTTTCGATATTTATTGATTACCCGATTTTTCTCTAATTAAATTCCAACTTCTTGCACATGTTATATATTATGTTACACATAATATATATAATATATACTTTAAATCTCAGCACTTGGCTGGTCTAAAGTGGCGCCATTAACATGTGACAAAATTAAAATTAGAATCTTCACATTTTGGCCTTAATGTGGGGTGATTTGTGTGTGCCAACATGGAAAGAATTTTTGGCTGAAAATATTGCCATATGCACGAAATTTATGATGATTTTTGAGATGTAGGGGCTGGCCAACTATTTATGGCAAGTACGTGACACGTTGGCGAAGTTTCGGTATTCGCCCGATACGACAATTTTCGGTTTAGAACCTTTAATGTGTCGTATTTAATTTGTCATCACCATGTCTTATATCATATGATATAAGACCTGAATATAATCATAAATATAAGTTAAGTATATTGTTGTGACGTTAACGTACGTACATAAAATATATAACGTGTCGGTAGTACGTTGGAATACATGTGTATGTGTTTTAAAAAAAATCTGAAAATATATGTATATATATGTGTTTATGGTGTGTATATATTAATGAGGGGAGGAGGAGAAGACTTTCCTTCCTTAGCCTTGTTGCCTTTGTGCTTTTTCCAAATGTGTCTTCCTTTAATGAACTACTTAGTTTTATTAACTAAGTACTTCACTTAATGAACTAGTTTAGTTCATTAATGGTGGCACATGAAAATAGTGTAAACACAACAAATGTTTGCCATATGATGTAAGCTTTAACGCTTCATGGCTCGTTAGTACGACAACATTATATATGAGCTAAATAAGGTAAGTGATGAGCAGTGTATCATGCATACATGTCTATCATGCACACGTTTTGTGTATATCATGCATGTTTTACGTCTTTCATTTAAATCATATATTTTGAAATCATTCAAACCCCTTTTTCTCTACAGCATCCACTAGCCAGAAAACCGAACAAGAAGGCATGTCAAGCCAAAGGCCTCCACCGTTTGATAATGAGGTAAATTTTGATTCTGATTATGATTTATCTTTTAATGATTTGTATGTTGAATATCTTGAATTACATAAGTTTGCTAAGGCTCTTGCAAAAGAAAAGAAATGCTTAATTGAAGACAAGAAATTGTTACAATCTTCTAATACAAATCTTGTATCTCAATTAAACGATTCAAAAAAGAGTCGTCTTGCATGATAAATTTATTAAAATTTGAGATTTCCTCCTTAAAATCCGAGAACACTGAGATGAAAGTCGAGATTTCAAATTTGAATTCAAGAAATGCAGATTTAGAAAAGACCGTAAAACAATTCGATTTGGGTACGAACATGCTAGACCACCTTATTTCCTCACAAAAGCATGAAAGTGATAAAACCGGATTAGGATACGTTGAGGATAATGAAATACCAAATAAGTCAACGAAATTTATCTTATCTTCATCTAAGAAACCGCATGCAATTATACAACCTAAGAAGACGACTAGTACACCACTCATCTTATCTCATCGTGCTTCTTATTCTTCATACTATACAAAATACAATCATGTGCCATATATATATAAAAGAAAACTATTGATGCATGTGCGACACTCGTATCATACTAATGC
>AP025049.1:26150791-26201997 GCA_036186865.1 Eustoma russellianum | reverse complement strand
CTCTATTCAAACCTCCTAGATGTCTCTCTGATCACTCTCCTTAAATTCTCAATATACAAGAGGGTGGTTCACTAACCATGTTCTCCTTCAAGTTCTTCAATATATGGACTGGACACAACTCCTTCCTTACACTAATAAGACAAGGATGAACTGTGCACATATATGTCACCTCAATGTATGTACTGTGTAAAAAGCTCAAGGCATTCAATGCTCCCCTAAGAGAGCTTAACAGAAAGGCTTATTCTCATATCTCTTCACAAACGGAAAAAGCTATAAAGAAGCTTAAAGAATTGTCGGAACATTCTGCTAACCAATGGGGTACAACTGAATGGAAGTCCAAGATGCAGACTCAAAGGAAGTTGGCTCTCAATTCGTTGGAAGCACAAAGGATGTCTTTTGCGCAGCTTGCAAAAGGAAACTATATCTTACTGAGATGATGGAAATACAAAATTCTATCACTCGATTATCAAAAGAAACAGGGCTAAAGCAACGTTCGAGGAAACATTAGAAGACAAGGGAAACTTCGCGTCCAACACGTATGAAAATGGTATCAAAGACAGGTTTTCCTTGTTTTAATTCTCTATTTCCATTCTATCAATTCATTATCACAATCTGCACACAATCATCAAAAACACAGCCGCAACAAAACGCATCAAACCCTAAATTCAGCCGCACAAAAAAAAAATCATCTTCCTTGGACTGTTGATTATTTTGAATATCCTGTGTATGTCTCAATCCGTACAAAATAAAATAGAAAGAACCATACACAAAATCCATAATCGGTCCACATAAAACCCAAACAAACAGTCCGCACTAAACCCTTGAATGAATTTTCATCTTCTTGATTGTCTTGTGTTGCTTTGTTATTTCTAAGTGTAAACAATATACATATTTATGTGTGAATTCTATGTTCTTGAACACAAGGAATCTTGCATCTAGAAGGTTACATCCAGCCGCACTAAACAGTTTACTATTTGCCTAAAAAGCTACCGCGTCTTGAATTGGTTCTTGTTGTGTAAAGTTTTTTGTTGAATTTGTTTGTGATTGTGATTGAATATTTGTGACTCATGATGTGATATTTGCATTTAATTATTTTCATATACGTCACAGCCAAAAATTGCACAAAAAAACAAAATTTCAACCCAAGAACAAACCTCATACTGTGTACATCAATAAACATATCAGAACCCCGAAA
The DNA here is from genome assembly GCA_036186865.1 of Eustoma russellianum. Lineage (NCBI taxonomy): Eukaryota > Viridiplantae > Streptophyta > Magnoliopsida > Gentianales > Gentianaceae > Eustoma > Eustoma russellianum. The sequence continues at coordinate 26,200,802 of AP025049.1, read as the reverse complement.
TCATCCAAAAACTGTATATAGACTACCAAACGACCAAAAACCTGTTAGGTCCCTTAGAACACACTAGAAGGGGGGGTTGAATAGTGTGTTCACCAAGTATGGATATTTTGTGGCTATTTTTCGTTTTTGAGTGCAACCAATACTTGGATGTGTTCTTTAGAAAGAATAAAACTTGAAAGACAGTAAAGAACACAAGTATGTATAGAGGTTCAAGTCAAGAGACTCTACTCCTCTACCTTCTTGGTGTTTCACAAGAAGGATTTTGAAATGGGGATTGTTATTTCTTTTGGGGGAAACAACAACCAAAAACAAAATCAAAAGAATACAAACTAGGCACCTTGCCTAGACCACAACCAAGAGTTCTAACACTTTGAAGTTTTGCCTCCAAAGATCTTCTTTGCCCTCAAAGAAATCTTGTAGGGAGAATAGTGCACCACACACTATCAACAAACCCTTCAAAGTTTAGAAAACTTAAACAAAGAGCACCCTTGCTCCTTGACCAACAATCTACCAAATCTCTCACAGAAAATCTCTCCAAGAAGAAGACTCTTCTTCCTACAATAATCACTCTCAACAATAAGTAAAGATGTACAAAGATTACAAATATTTTGAGAGCTTGAGCTTGAGAGAACTTGAGAGCTTGTGTAGTAGAAAGTTAGTGAAGAATGTGGAAGAAACCCTATTTTATCAACTTCAAAGTTTCTTCCCGTTTGAAACCCTCTGCACTGACATTAATGGGTTTTGGCATCATGTGTTGGTGAGTCCTCATCATTGGAGATCTCCCTTTGGCATGTAGCAACATTCTTGGAGAGATTTCAAATTGAATGCCAAGAAAGGAAACCTGAAAAACTTCAACAGAGAGGAGCCTGCAAAAAAGACACTAAAAAGAGAGGGTACAAAGAGTCAACTGATGTTAAAAAGTGGAGTTCAAGACCTTTGTAACGTTGATCACATGAAGCGCCTAATGTGCAAAAGCTCAGGCGTTCGATGTGACATTGAGCGCTTGATGTGAGAATGAACAGTCGTTCGAAGTCACATCAAGCGCCTAATGTGGGCTTCTTAAGGCGTTCGAAGTCACATGAAGCGCTTAATGTGGCACTTCATGCTTGTTCGAACTAACTCTGACTTTTACTCAGAGAAAGTACTTAGGAGTACGTACCCAGCCAGGGCAAAAGTACTTTTGGCATCGTGGACTGCATAAAGCGCCTAAAGAGGCGTTCAAAGTGTTCGCACTTTTCAACAGGCCACATAAAGCGCCTAATCAGGCGTTCAAAGGGTCCTGTTTTACAGACACTTCACATAAGGCGCCTAATCTAGGCGTTCGAAGTGTACTGGACTCCACCAAGGTACATTAAGCGCCTAATGTAGGCGTTCGAAGTATACTGACTTCAAACAACTAACATGAAGCGCCTAATGGGTTGTTCAAAGTGCCAAAATTGTGCAAATCATCAAAACTCAACATGTTCTAACATTCTCCCTCTTTTTGATGATTTCACAACATGCATAACTTGTTAAAAACTCCCCCTTAATATATGCTCCCCCTCACTAAGTGCATTGAATGAAAAACAATAACTTGAACAAGATGAGATGATGAAACAAATTTAATGAGCATTAACAATAAGATCAAGTTATAAAAATTTCATTCAATAAGTTCAGGAATATTAATTAACACCAACAGAGAAAGAAAGAAAAAAAAATTACATCGCACCACCACTAGGTGGTGTAAATCCACTAAAACCAAAACCTATACTGGCGGCAAAGTCAGTGAATCCACCCATGGATCCACCAGCACCACCAGCAGCATCACCAGCACCTCCACCAGCAGCACATCACCAGCACCATCACCAGCACCACTACCACCACCACCACCACCACTTTCTCCCCCTAAATCATCAAAATTAGGAGGAAGAGCCCATGGACTGATCTGCATGAATGCATTGCGAAATGCAGTCATGCGCAGTTCATTTCGCGCATGCCGGGCTTCATGCTCAGCATCACGAAGATGCAACTGCTGAACGGTTTGTTCAAGGGCAGCAATGCGTGATAGTAATTCCGAAGAATCACTACCACCGGTGGCATCATGAGGTCCTTCTGCGCCCTCATCTTCGTCAGGAATAGTGGTGGCCTTCCTTTTCTGCGAGTCAACGGCCTGGGCGATGTTATAGTGATCATAAAGATCGGATTTGACAACTGGGGACAAATCATCATCATTAATAGCAATGCCTTTTGATTTGAGCAAAATCGTGACGATGTTGGCAAAAGGCAGAGCTTTGGACCCCTTTCGAAGAGCCGCAAACATGACTTCGATGATGATCCAGGCCAGATTCAGTGAGTAAGGTGCTTGAGGCGGTAAGAGACATAGAAATCCATGTTGCTGGGATTTCTAGTGGCCTTACCATTGATGCAGTAAGTGACAACCGCGAGCAAAATGCGATCCACCAACGGCATGTTCTGAGTCTTCTTAGAGGGGTAATACCCCAGATCAAATTTAACGTCCTGCTCGGAGACGCCGTATTTGGAACTCCAGTCAAATACGGAGAAATCTGTCAAGCCCTCATTTCTGATACGCAAAACTTCACAGATTTCAGGGACAGTGAAGCTAAGAGGAGTACCATCGATGAAGGAGTTGAGAGAGAATGGTTGAGACTCAGATTGTGGGGTGACCCACAAGTTGGAGTAGAACATCCGGGTGTGCTCGCGGGAGAATTTTTTCATATCAAGTCTGGACCAAAGGGACGTCCAGCCTTGATGTTCTAGTAGAGGAACGATTTCAAGTGCACTGCTCTTTTCAGGAACGTTGCTAAGGTTGAGCAGTTTCAGAGGGATGATCAAACGATTGTTTGCGATCCATTCCTGGTATAGCATACAGGAATGATAGGAAACATGAACCCCTTTATCGATGGAGCGTGGGGGTTTCTTGATTTCGGGTTCGAACTTCTTCAACCAAGGAAAATTTTCCTTGGTGAATCCTTCACGGATGGCTATGAGTTCTTGAGGCTCGACAATTCCTTGTCCAGCCGTTTGTTTTCTCTTTTGGGTTCTTGGGCGTTTGGAAGGACCAGAAGCCATTGAAAAAGAAGTTTTGAGAAGGAGATGGCTTGAGATTTCAGGGTAAGAGGAGGAGTGATGAAGAAGGGAGAAGAAGTTGGATTTTAAAGGGTGAAAGGAGGAAGAGGAAGAGTTTGTGGAGTAATGGTGGAGATGAAAAAGAGGAGAAGTGGGAGAGTGGGAGAGAGGATAGAGATAGAAGATGAAGAGTTTGAGGAATGGGGAAAAGGAAATGCAGATCGTGGGGAAGAGGGAGGAGTCAGACGTGGGAGAGAGAGGGAATTGATGGTCCTTGAATGGCGCGAAAACTGAAGAGGCGGCGAAAAGACAGAGTGATAATAGGGTTAAAGCGCCTATTGTGACATAGAACGACTTCATAAGTAAGGATGAAGCGCCTAATGTCACATTGAACGAGAGTGAAGATGAGGATAAAGCGCTTAATGCTACATCGAACGAGTGAACAAAATCAGATGAAGCGCTTGATCCTACATCGAACGCCCTAACAAAGGAACATAAAGCGCCTGATGTCACTGAACAAGTGACATCCTTAACATCAGGCGCTTGATGTGACATCGAACGCCTGAGGAGAGTATGATGAAGCGCTTTGTGTACTGATCTTGAAAATTTTTGAAATTTTCATGCTCAAACTCAAGATGGTTTTATCAACCCATATTGAGCAACCCCAACCTACTTCTTATGATACAAAGACATCACTAGGTAAGGGTTTCGTGAAAATGTCCGCAAGTTGGTCATGTGTAGGAACAAATTCTACACTTACCAAGTTCTTTTGTACACAATCACGGATGAAATGATACCTCACTTCAATGTGCTTGGTCCGACTATGTTGGACGGGATTTTGTGCAATATTTATGGCGGACGTGTTATCACACAAAATTGGCACCTTTGAGAAGTGAATGTTATAATCATTTAACGTGTTAGTCATCCATAACAATTGTGCACAACACGAGGCGGCCGACACATATTCGGATTCCGCCGTAGAGAGAGACACACTGTTTTGTTTCTTGGAGAACCAAGAAACGAGACAATCTCCAAGAAACTGACAAGTTCCGGAGGTGCTCTTTCTATCAACTAGACTCCCCGCATAATCGGAGTCACAATAACCTCTTAAATCAAAACATGCATTCTTAGGATAAAATAAACCAAATTTCAAAGTACTTCTAAGGTATCTAAGGATGCGTTTTACCGCAATAAAATGCATCTCCCTAGGATCACTTTGAAATCTAGCACATAAGCATACCGCATGTAAAATATCGGGTCTACTAGCCGTTAAGTAAAGTAGACTACCTATAATGCCACGATACAAGGTTACCTCGACATGCTTTCCCTTTTCATCCTTGTCAAGCTTTGCACTTGTGCTCATTGGAGTGTTCACCTCTCTTCCTTCACCAAATTGTACTTTTTGAGCAAGTCTCTTGTGTATTTGGCTTGGGAAATGTACACACCATCTTTGGTTTGCTTGATTTGTAATCCAAGGAAATAATTTTCGCCCATCATGCTCATCTCGAACTCACCTTGCATAAGACTAGCAAATTGCTCACAAAGACAATTGTTAGTAGCACCAAAAATAATATCATCAACATATACTTGAACAATTAAATGATTCCTACCTTGTTCTTTTATGAACAAAGTAGTGTCAACTTTACCTCTTGAAAAACCATTATTAAGAAGAAAAGTACTTAACCTCTCGTACCAAGCTCTTGGAGCTTGTTTGAGGCCGTAAAGAGCCTTTTTAAGTTTGAAGACATGATGTGGTGAATCATGACATTCAAACCCGGGAGGTTGTGCAACATACACTTCCTCTTGAATAACACCATTCAAGAACGCGGATTTAACATCCATTTGGTAAAGTGTAAAATCTCTATAACAAGCATATGCTAATAACATTCTAATAGCTTCAAGCCGTGCTACGGGTGCAAATGTCTCATCAAAATCAATACCTTCTTCTTGACGGTATCCTTGAGCAACTAACCTAGCCTTGTTTCTAGTGACATTACCTTGATCATCCATCTTGTTACGAAAAACCCATTTCGTACCAATAATAGGATGATCGTTGGTTTGGGAACTAACTCCCAAACATCACTTCTTTCAAATTGGTTTAATTCTTCTTGCATAGCCAAGATCCAATTTTCATCAAGAAGTGCGTCTTTAATATTTTTAGGCTCTATAAGAGAGACAAATGCATTCTCTCTATATTGCCTTCGTGTGGTGATACCTCTATTTAAATCACCTATGACTAACTCTTGAGGGTGAGAACTTTTGTGCTTAAATGATCTAGGAAGATTGGATACATCACCTCCAACTTCCTCTTGATCATGTTCCGGAAGAGATGAACCTTCATCATTATCATGAACCTCATGTTCCGGAAGTGTGATGCATTTTCTACATTTTGTGAATCAACATGAGTAGAAGACATTTTTACTTGACTCACTAAGTTCATTTACACAAGGTGGAGGAGTGCCTTCAAGAGGTTCAACTCTCAAATCAACGAAGATGTTTCCATTTGGAGGATCATCAACGATCTCTCGTTGAGGAACAACCATAGGAACATCCTCAAGAATTTCTTCTTGAGGAGTCACATCTTCATCCTCTTCACAATCCTCATTAAGTTTAGGTTCATCACTAAGTGACTCATTAAACTTAACATGGATTGATTCTTCCACCTTTTGACTCCTTTTGTTGAAAACACGAAATGCTTTACTATTTGAGGCATAACCTAAAAAGATACCTTCATCCGCTTTGAGGTCAAGTTTGTCCAAAGTATCTTTGGTATTAAGTATAAAACACTTGCAACCAAAGACTTTGAAATACCCAATGTTGGGAACTTTTCCATTCCAAAGCTCATAGGGTGTCACATTTAGGTATGGTCTCAAATAGACACGATTGATCACATGGCAAGCGGCATTAACCGCTTCGGCCCAAAAATACTTGGGCAAACCGAACTCATTCAACATTGCTCTACACATTTCTTGTAGAGTTCTATTCTTTCGTTCGGCCACACCATTTTGTTGAGGAGTTCTAGGTGCCGAAAGGTCATGAGAGTATCCTTTGGATACACAAAACCTTTCGAAATCACCATCGAACTCACCACCACGATCACTACGGATGGTTTTGATGGTGTCACCCACATGATTTTCCAATCGTTTACTTAGACTTATAAACTCACTACATGCATCACTTTTCTTAGCAAGAAACATCACCCATGTATAACGAGTATAGTCATCTACTACCACGAAGGTATAATGTTTACCACCCAAGCTTCTTGTTCCAACATCCCCATACAAATCCATATGAAGCAATTGTAGGGGCTTGGAGGTGGAAATATTTGTCTTGGGTTTGAAACTTGTTTTCACAAGTTTCGCCTTTTGACAAGTGTCACATAAGTCATTGTTTTCGAAACTCATTTTTGGAAGGCCTCGGACTTTATCATTTTCGCAAATAAATTTAAATGTTTTGAAACATACATGTCCGAGACGTCTATGCCATAGTTGCGTCAAATCATTCTTAGCAACTAGACACGATACATTTTGAGAAACCAAATCATTGATGCTAACTTTGTAAATATTTTTGAAACGCAAAGCCTCAAATAAAATCTTTTCTTCCTTTTTCACAACACACTTTGTTTTCAAAAACGTTACCTCATAGTTAGCATCACAAAGTTGACTGACACTTATCAAGTTAAACTTAAGACCTACAACATATAAACATCACTAAGAGAGAAGGAATCGTTACCCACAATACCATGTCCTTTGATTTGGCCTTTGCTACCGCCAAAGTGGACAACTCCTCCGTCTTGCATAGTGAGTCTATGGAAGAGACGTTTGTCTCCCGTCATATGGTTGGAACACCCACTGTCCACGACCCATTTGACCTTCTTGTCTTCGCTTTCTCCATTGAGTGCTAGGGCCTACAAAAGAACCATATGAAGTTGGTACCCTTTTTGTTTTGGGTCCTTGAAGGTTAGTTACCTTCATCTCGCCTTTCGGCACCCACACAAGATTCTTATTATTTTTAGCTCTACATACTCTTTCTACATGACCTTTCCTATTGCAATAAAAACATGTAGGAGTATGCTTGTGTTGGTGCATGCTTGTGCGAATGTTTTGCATTGGCACATGTCGTGTTTCCTTCTTAGGAACCACCTTCTTTGGAATTGAAGAAGGTTTTTTTTCACAACATGAACCAAAGGTTGTGATACCTTTGGTGCATTAGCCTTTTGTTTAGGCATGTGCCTTTGCTTCTTCAAGGAGGTTTTAGACTCCTTGATCACTTGTGCTTGTTCCTTTTTATTTCCCTTCTTAGATGCATACATGACACTAGGTTTGACTTTCATGCTTGGCCTAGATGCATCTTTGATCTCTACTTTTTAGCACTTACCCTTGATCATTTTTCTTATCCTCAAGGGCTTGAGCACATGATTTCATCAAATCATGTTTCTCTTCAAGTGCAATCACATGCATTGTTAAAAATATGTCATGCTCAAGTTGCAATGCAATGTGATTTTCTAACGTGTCATTATACTCATTTATGCATGCTCTAAACTCTTTCTTGACACGTTGATATTTAAATCAAGGAGATCATTTTCTTGTATTAAATCATCTCGTCATCAATAATTTATAATGAGATGAAATGTTGCATACCTCCTTGTCATCGTCGATGGCCATTAGTGCAAAGAATTCCTTGTCAAGATCATCTTCCACCACCCCCGTGAGTGCAAGATCATCTCGATCGCCATTGTCGTCTCGGACCGGAAAGAAACTCTCCCAATGGGCTACTCCGCTTGCAAAGCCTTCTTCCTTTGGTAGATGGCCTTCTTTCTTTGAGTTGCGGCTCCTTCACCCGACAATCCTTCATGAAGTGACCAAGCTTCCCACATTTGTAGCATTTATTCTCTTGGTCCTTCACCTTGTCCTTGGATACTTTCCTTGACGAATCTCTTGCTTCGTCACCATTCTTTCTCAATACGTCGGAATCTTTTGACAAGAAGTCCGACTTCATCATCCGAGTCCTCCGACTCAACTACCAACGCCTTTGAAGATTGGCGAATAGGATCATTCTTCTCTTGTGCATCCAAATGAATCTCATAAGTGATGAGATTCCCGTATAACTCGTCCAAGGTGATTGTTTCAAGATCCTTGGACTCCTCAATGGCCGTCACTTTCGCGTTCCATTCTCTTCCTAAACTGTTTAGGAAGCAATGGTTTAGATCCTCTTGTTCTATCTTCTTGCCAACCGCTTTGAGAAGGTTGACAAGCTTGGTGAATCTTTGGATGGACTCTTCAATCTTTTCACCTTTGGGGACAGTGAAGTTGTAAAATTGTTTTATCAACTGTCTCCTTTTGGCCTTTCTTACTTGAGATGTTCCTTCGTGGATCATCTCAAGCTTTGTCCAAGCCTCATGTGCGGATTGGACACCTTGAATCTGAGCTCTCTCATTTGTGGAAAGAGAGCTATTTAAAATAGCAAGAGCTTTGCTATTTATGGCCAACTGAAACTCCTCCTCAGGAGTAGGATCATCAATATCAATGGGAATCATAGATCCTCTTGAGACCTCAACCCATATTCTGTGAGAACAAGAACGCAAGTAGGTTTCCATGTTTGACTTCCACAGTGGGTAGTTTAAAGGGTCAAACATGGGAACTTTAACATGAACATTTGAGATAGAAGGGAATAGGGTTTCCTGCCTCCTTCTTCTGGAGGTTCAGCACTAGGAGAACCCAAATCATCAAAAACAAAGGGATCCATACTAGAAATGATCAAATCTTGTATTTGACTCAAATAAGCAAGATGAGGCTCTGATACCAATTGTTAGGTCCCTTAGAACACACTAGAAGGGGGGGTTGAATAGTGTGTTCACCAAGTATGGATATTTTGTGGCTATTTTTCGTTTTTGAGTGCAACCAATACTTGGATGTGTTCTTTAGAAAGAATAAACTTGAAAGAAATAAAGAACACAAGTATGTATAGAGGTTCAAGTCAAGAGACTCTACTCCTCTACCTTCTTGATGTTTCACAAGAAGGATTTTGAAATGGGGATTGTTATTTCTTTTGGGGGAAACAACAATCAAAACAAATCAGAAAATACAAAACTAGGCACCTTGCCTAGACCACAACCAAGAATTCTAACCCTTTGAAGTTTAGCCTCCAAAGATCTTCTTTGCCCTCAAAGAAATCTTGTAGGGAGAATAGTGCACCACACACTATCAACTAACCCTTCAAAGTCTAGAAAACTTAAACAAAGAGCACCCTTGCTCCTTGACCAACAATCTACCCAATCTCTCACAGAATAATCTCACCAAGAAGAAGACTCTTCTTCTTACAATAATCACTCTCAACATAAAGTAAAGATGTACAAAGATTACAAATATTTTGAGAGCTTGAGCTTGAGAGAACTTGAGAGCTTGCAATGTAGAAAGTTGGAGAAGAATGGAAGAAACCCTATTTTTATCATCTTCAAAGTTTCTTCCCGTTTGAAACCCTCTGCACTGACATTAATGGGTTTTGGCATCATGTGTTGGTGAGTCCTCATCATTGGAGATCTCCCTTTGGCATGTAGCAACATTCTTGGAGAGATTTCAAAGTGAATGCCAAGAAAGGAAACCTGAAAAACTCAACAGAGAGGAGCCTGCAAAAAGACACTAAAAGAGAGGGTACAAAGAGTCAACTGATGTTAAAAATGAAGTTCAAGACCTTTGTAACGTTGTCACATGAAGCGCCTAATGTGCAAAAGCACAGGCGTTCGAAGTGACATTGAGCGCTTGATGTGAAAATGAACAGTCGTTCGAAGTCATCAACGCCTAATGTGGGCTTCTTAAGTCGTTCGAAGTCACATGAAGCGCTTAATGTGGCACTTCATGCTTGTTCGAACTAACTCTGACTTTTACTCAGAGAAAGTACTTAGGAGTACGTGCCCAGCCAGGGGAAAAGTACTTTTGGCATAGTGGACTGCATAAAGCGCCTAAAGGCGTTCAAAGTGTTCGCACTTTTCAACAGGTCACATAAAGCGCCTAATTAGGCGTTCAAAGTGTCCAGTTTTTCAAACACTCACATGAAGCGTCTAATCTAGGCGTTCGAAGTGTTCGCAGATCCAGACACTTCACATAAAGCGCCTAATCTAGGCGTTCGAAGTGTACTGGACTCCACCAAGGTACATTAAGCGCCTAATGTAGGCGTTCGAAGTATACTGACTTCAAACAACAAACGAAGCGCCTAATGGGTTGTTCAATGTGCCAAATTGTGCAAATCATCAAAACTCACATATTCTAACATATATATCCTTGCTATGCTTATGTGGGAGTATCTAATTGTTACGGAACATCAGTTATTAAGATGTAACTGTTACGTCAAATGGAGTAATTATTTGGTACAACTCTTTTACTTATTCACGGAGGTCGTAGTGCACAAAGGTCTACCCAAAATAGAAGAATTATTCGAGTGAAAGTAGTAGTTGATCTAATAGTTGTAACATAAAATTTGTTGTAGTTTTTGATATAATGGATGATACACATAACGTAACATGTTGTATACACTATGCTAATTATTTGTGGGTGCAGGCATTTCAGAAGGGTCAGATAAGCATAGTGCTTTTGGCTTTTTGGATGATGCCTTTGACAAATACACAGGCTGATATTATTGCCGCCCAAAGAGCTCAAGACTTTTTCTATGGATGGTAAATATATGCTTCAATATTTCATTAATAAGATGTGACATTTTGGTAGCATGTGACATATGTTTGGTGGTGCAAATATATTTTCCTTTGTGTCTAATGATAGATAATACTCCGTAAATCTTAAAAATATTTTTTTAATAAGTTTTTAACATAATGTAAACTACACTATTGACTATTTTTTTACCATTGAGAAAATAATTAGACCATTAAGAAATATTTGAAAATCAATTTTACCCCTTAACCCCCAAAACTATCATAACACTAATAAGATATAGTTCCTCTATTTTAAGACTATTGTTCTAGTTTTCACTTTTGTTTATCCCAAAAGTATTATCCACTCCATAAAATAAAAATATATTAGTAGTCAAAGTTTTTATGTTATCCTTTCAGTTAATATTTACATGATTTATCTAATTTACATCAATTAATCAACTAATGGTAGAATACAAATAGTAACCAAAATAGTTCAGCAACAACAAAAATGTTACCTCATTGCCTTAGGCTCCCGTCTATGGCGAGGTATGAGGGGTTCGGATGTACGCAACTATACTCATGTCTCAGAAACATACATAGATTGTCTCCCGATGACCCATAATGAAAATTGCGTCAAGCTGTGTTAATCAACTGCTACTTTACAATAGAAAAGCGCAGTCAATTTAATGAGTTATTTTTCCATCATATTCCAAAGTCAAGGAAAGTGTTTCTTTGACTCTATTGAAAAGAAAAAATAACCAAAACTGGTTTGACTTCATTAAATTATACTCAAGTTAAACTATAACGGTATTTTTAGACAGGAAGGAGTAACACACAGTGATGTGTTAGATTGACTTAGCTTCATATAAAACAATCATTTGTACTAATCATAAACTAACTAACTACTAATTCTTACTTCTATGATTTTGATAGGTTTTTGGATCCAATTACTTTTGGAGACTACCCACAAGTCATGCGTATGAGTGTAGGAAAACGTTTACCAAAATTCACAGCTGAGCAATCAAGAATGCTGAAAGGATCCATTGATTTTCTTGGAATAAATTACTACAATGCATTCTATGCCTCACCTATGCCTGTTTCTGATCCTATTTTCAAAAGCTATTCAACTGATGTTCAAGTCCTTATCTCAAGTAAGTTCAATAAGGAAGGAGAGGGGAAGAAGAAAAAAATTAAAAATAAATATTAGTTTTATAGTAGTTCGGTAACTACTAGTTATCGTCACGGTTATTTTTTATAACTAGTAGTTATTATCGCAGATATTTCTTAACCAATAAAATATACACAACTAAAACAACTTCCCTGGTGTTGATGTAACGGACTCAAAATACGAGGTTCATTTGTTAATTTTCTATTTAGATATTACCTTTTGCCTTCCTAACGTTTGGTATAATTTCAATACCTCTCCTAATGTTTAAAAATACATATTACATCTTGATGTTTGAAAATACACCATTACATCCTTTGATTAATTAAACAATGTTATTTGAATATATATATATATATATATATATAATATATATATATATATATATATAACAAGAATTGCCATTTTTGCCCCTTATTAATAACTGAATAGACAATATTCCCCTTCTACTCTTCAAAGGACAATAACACTTGCCCTCTTCATCTTCTTTCTATCAACTCTTCTAATCCCACTATCTCTTGTCGCCATCCGGCCTCTGCCACTACCAACCCATCATATTCATCCCCAAACACCTAATCCACCATCAAACTCCCTCCAACACACACATCTCCACCAGTTTTGCCCTTATGTTAGTTTTATTATTATTTTCTTAAAAATAACTTTATCTTTCTCTTCTCAATCCTAGAGCCCCCTCTCCCCTGCCCCGCCCAACAGCCGCCGCCTCCTCTCACCCAACCACTAGCATAGTATTTCCTCTTCATCCTTCTCCCTTTCCGCTATCTCCATCACCCCTCCTCCCTAACTTCTCTAACAGCCTGTTGCCCGAAAAGTGCCTTGGATTCACCATAACGAATGATAAGTGAGGATCTTTGGCGAAGAATGATGACCAGAAAGAATGTAGTGCCACCAAGAAAAGATGAATAGTGAAAAGGGGCATTATTGACTTTTTCTTAAAAATTTTTAGTTTTATGTTCTAAATTGCATTTTACCTTTTAGTCCGAACGTCAAAGGGGTAAGGATGTATTTTTCATGCCAAACATTATGGAGCAAAGGTAATTATCTTTTTCTATGTTTTATTGGATTTGAGGTAACTGCTATAGATAACTAGTAGTTAATATAAAACCATTTTAAATTTTGATATCTGAATATTCCACAATTAAACTAGAATTTATGACATCCTTTATTTTTCTTTTACTTTTTTGCCTGTAACATTACAGATGAAAGAAATGGAACACCGATCGGGAGCTCAGTATGTTACTATCTTTTCTATGTTGAGAACAAAATCTACCTCTAAATTATTTTTCATCATTTAATTTCGTTTCAATATTTAATTTTGGGAGCAACATAATTTAAAATTTCACATGACAAAATTTGATTTGCATGTATTACAGACGGGTACGTTTTTCATGTACCCGGAAGGACTGAAAGAGCTTCTTCTCTATACAAAGGAAAAGTACAACAATCCTGTCATCTACATCACAGAAATGGTAAGAATAAATTATGCTAACCTTGTTGAGAATATTCTACATCATCCCATTTGAGGAAAAATATATGGGTTATATGAGATGAGTACCACCACTCTTTGCCTTAAGATTTTGAGTGTATATGGGTCTCACCTCATGTAAAACCAAGTTCAACATGGTGTCAAAGAAGGTTTAAAATGTAGACTCACATTTTGCCTGTCACATGGTTGGCCGTTTATTGTCTTCCCTCATCCAAGTCCAGATATTCATGCCTAGCTTGTGTTTATGATTGAGGGCGGGTTTTAAAGCGCGTGTGTATATCAATCTATGTTTGTACGTGAGGGCGGGTCTTAAGAATATTGTCCCACGTCGTCCATTTTGAGAAAAAATTATGGGTTATATGAGAATGAGTATCATCACTCTTTGTCTTAAAGTTTTGAATGGATATGAAACACACCTCATGTAAACTCAAGTTCAACGAACCTGTTTTATGAAAGTTTATGCTTATAATTAAAAATAATATTATGGTTATAATAAAAATAATATTCTTGACGCCAGTTGGAAGCACAGAATGGATGAATTACGTTCCTTTGCTAATATTAACATGATCATTCAGTCTTCTAAATTGTAGATATACCCCATAAATTCAAGCACGTCCCGAAGTACAATGCATGCTTGGTTTGCTAAACAAAACATATTGTTGTATGAAAGTCGCGTAGAAGTGACTTACACTCAAGCATGAAAAAATTAATAATCATCGAGTTTACTTAGATAAATAATGCGTAAAGATCTTCTATTCCTCTTATGCTTATTTTCTAAGTCACATGTAATGAGATATGATATGTGTAACAATTTGAAATAAATTAAATATATGTGACATGATATCAAGATATGCGATAAAGAACGAAACAAGAATGAATTAGAAGATCCCAACCTATACATAACATGTGTCGAGGCAAAAATCAAGTGTATGCCAGTTCCACCAACCGAAGATGCATTCGATGGAAAAGCTATATATATATTTTTTTAGTTTTTATACATGCCACATTGATACCGTGGACACGTGATTTCATTATGTGATGAAAAATAGATAATATTCATACATGATATATGGATTAACGTTATATCATTTTTGTGTCACCATATGGCGAGAATAAATCTTTATCATAACACATTTATAATAGAGAAACTTATATCTTTACCATTTGTTAGTTCTAGACACTTAAGCTAAGTCTAGTTGCATATTTTGAACAAATTATAAACGGGTCAAACGAGATTCATCTAGTAATTATAAAAACTTTTCCAATACAGTACTTTGCAACTAATCAAGTGGAAACATATGAAGATGAAAATTGTTGACAAGCCTTCCGTCATAGTTCAGTTTGGTACTTGAGTTGAGATATTGTTTTAGACAATTAACTCAAATAGTAATAATCGGCAAACTTTGAGGCACCAAAAGTAATTATTTCTTTGTTTATACAAATTTGCATTTATTTCAGGTTACGGAGATTATATTTTTCACAACATTAAGGAAAGAATGGATGACCACCAAAGAATAAAACTCTTTCAACTACATCTATCAGCTGCCAGGGCAGCCATTGAGTGAGTTAATATATACACTCCTTCTAATATTAGTTATGTTTATGTCGTTTCAATTGGTATTTGGGTTGGGATTTGATCCAAGAGGTCAAGAGTTCGATTCCAAAGACGCACACAGTGTGGGTGTTCTCTGCTGCTAAGCCAAAGGCCTGGTTTTGTAGGGGGACTTATTGTGTGGTCAATGTGTAAGATCTCACTCGACCTAGGAGGCCGCTGGGCTCCTGATTTGCATCCTCCACACATGCTTCTGAGCGCTGGGGCGATGGGAGTCCATGTGGTGAAGGATTTCATCTTTTGCTCCAGGTTATGTCTATGTCTTAAAAAAAAACATTAAAAAAACATTTAACTAGAATTATTTTTCTTTTTTTTTTTTTTGCAGGGAAGGAGTTAATTTAAAAGGATTCTTTGCTTGGACATTGTTAGATACATTTGAATGGTCATTGGGTTACACAACGAAGTTTGGACTCAATTTTGTTGACTTTCAAAAATGGATTGAAAAGAATTCCTAAACTCTCTGCTTTGTGGATGAAGCGATTTCTTCAGTCAAACTGTGGTTTGTAATTCATCTGTCAATCTGTGAATTTGAATGCTTTTTTTGGTCGACTCGGATTTGACTCGACTCGAATAAGTCAAACCACATTTGAATTTATGTTTAAGTTTTAGTGTTTTGGATCATAAGTCAAGTTGTTGGATTGGATCTTGAAGTTCTTGGTTTGGATTTTTTTGATTTGGTAAAAGTTAATTGAAATAAATTGAAGGCATGCCTTGAAGCAAGTGGTAAAGTTGCTGCTTCGTGATCATGAGCTCACAGATTCGAGCCACGGAAACAGCATCTTGCACAAAATATAGGATAAAACTGTGTACATCATATCGCGAAGCGACTCGGTCCCTCTCTGGATCCTGCGTAAAGAATGGAGCCTAATCCACCAGGAACTTCCTTTCATTGAAATAAATTGAATTACTCATTGTTTTGATTTACATAAAATATGATCAATCTGAAGAATTGTATATTTGATTTTATGAATATACGCTTTACACTATACACGTATATATAGGCGTCTTACTAACCAACTACTCCTATGATAAAGAGATAAAATATATCTACAAGTCTATCTACAAACAAGCCTATCTACAACAAAGTATCTTAACCAAATTATCATAACAAATTTATCCCAATACTCCCCCTCAAGTTGGCGCATGAATGTTAAGAATGCCCACTTGCTCAAAAACTGCTTGAAAAACCGTTGGTCCAAGTGGTTTTGTAAAACCATCCGCCAATTGATGGGCGGTAGATATTTCCGAGGCAAGACACAACCACTAGAATAATGTTGGCGCACAAAATGACAATCAATCTCAATATGTTTCGTGCGCTCGTGAAAAACAGGATTAGGTACTATATGCAAAGCAGCTTGATTGTCACAATGAAGCAGCACTGGCGCAGAGACTGGAACACGAAGATCACCAAGTAGACGACGTAACCAAATAATCTCACTAGTCGCATAAGCCATGGCACGATATTCAGCCTCAGCAGAAGAACGAGAAACAACGGACTGTTTCTTATACCGCCAAGAAACGGGAGCCGAACCAATAAATATTAAATAACCAGTAGTAGAACGACGAGTAATATGACAACCAGCCCAGTCAGCATCACAATATGCTTGAAGACATAATGAAGTATCAGCAGGAAAGAGAGCCCTTGCCCAGGAGCATTTTTAAGATATCGCAGTAAATGAAAAAACGGCATCAAGATGACATTGCCGTGGCATATGCATAAACTGACTTAGCGTATTAATAGCAAAGCAAATATCTGGACGCGTAACAATGAGATAAAGTAAACGACCCACAATGCGACGATAAAAAGAAGGATCATCAAGAAGCGGTGCAGAATCAGAAAACGAACTCTTTTGATCCATGGGAGTGCTAGTGGGTCCGACAACCAAGTAGGCCACATTCCATGAGAATATCAAGAACATACTTACGCTGATTGAGGACCATACCAAAAGAAGTACGAGCAACTTCAATGCTAAGAAAATATTTGAGGGGACCCAGATTCTTGATTTTAAAAACGATGATCAAGATAAGCTTTCAACGCGTCGATGCGAGAAATATCATTACCAGCCACGATAACATCATCAACATAAATTAAGACAGCAACAAAAGAGGAATCAACAGATAAAATGAATAAAGACGCGTCTGCCTGAGACTGAACATAACCGAGGGATAGAAGTGAGGCAGTAAATTTGGCATACCAATTCCGTGATGCCTGTCGCAAACCATACAAAGACTTACGGAGCTTAAAAAACATTATTCTCCCCCTGACGAGAAAAACCCGGCGGGATGCGCATATAAACATCCTCCGTAAGATCACCATGCAAGAAAGCATTGTTAACATCCAACTGATGAACATGCCATCCACGTACAACAGCAACTGCCAAAAGACATCGAACAGTGACCAACTTAGCCACAGGAGCAAAAGTCTCATGGAAATCAACTCCCTCAACCTGAGTGTACCCACGTGCGACCAAACGCGCTTTATAACGCTCAATAGTGCCATCAGGATTATATTTAATTTTGTAGACCCACTTAGAATCAATAGTGCGTTTACCAGGTGGCAAAGGAACAACGGACCATGTATGATTAGCTTCAAGAGCAGAAATCTCCCGTTGCATGGCATCACGCCAATGCGCGTGCTTAACAGCCTGGCTAAAAGAAGTTGGCTCATCCCCACTGGTGATGGCCGCGACAAAACCATAATAAGTCTCGGATAATCGAGCATATGAAACAAAACTAGACAAGGGAAATACCGTAGAGTTCGCTGTAGGAGCAGGTGAGGCTGCTGACGGAAACAAGAGAAGGTGGTAACGCCACATCAAAATATGTGAGACGACGAGACAAACTGACGAGAATGTAAAGTACGCACAGGCTAAGAAGAAAACATTAAGACCCAAAGACGCAGGCAAGGGGCCAGCCGACGACATAGGAGCACCTGACAGGCTGGGACGCGAAGGTGACGATCTAGCCGAAGTCAAAGGAACTTCGGCTGGAGGGATTGGCGAAGCTGTAGACACAGGAGAATGAGCAGCGGCCGAAGTTTTCCACAGGTGAAGTAGCAACCGACAACTGAACAGGATCCCAAGAATTTGGCACGGCACTAGGAACAAGACGACAAGAGGGTTCAAGCGAAGAATGAGCAGCAAAAGGGAAAGACTGTCTCATAAAAATGTACGTCACGACTCGCGTAAGTTTTATGACTAGAAAGATCAAAAATTTTGTAACCCTTTTGAGAATGAGGATAACCAAGAAAAATACCCGGGGCGGAACGAGGAGCAAATTTGTCACGAGGACCATGAGGAATGTAACCATAACACAAACAACCAACACACGAAGATGAGAATAACTAGGAACACGTCCCATGAGAAGTTCATATGGTGTCTTATGTTGTAGTATAGACAAAGGCATGCGATTAATAAGATAAACTGCAGTAAGAATGCATTCCCCCCAAAAAAAACTATAGGTAAATGTGCATGAAAACGCAGAGCACGTGCAACTTCCAATATATGACGATGTTTACGCTCAGCAACCCCATTTTGTTGTGGTGTGTAGACACAAGATGTTTGAGCCTCTATGCCATGGTCAACATAATATGTAAGCAAAGAGGCCTGAGTAAACTCTAAACCATTGTCACTACGAACACGTTTGACTGTGACATTAAACTGCGTGTGCACCCACTGGAGAAAATGCAGTAAATAACGACTAGTCTCTGACTTAGACTTCATTAAATAAACCTAAGTACTTCGACTGTAATCATCAACAATAGTCAAGAAATAATGTGCACCAGAAGAACTAGTTGTTTTATAAGGACCCCAAATATCACAATGAATAAGATCAAAAATTTGCGTACTTTTGCTAGTGCTAAGAGGAAACGGCAAACGAGTTTGTTTTGCGCGACTACAAGCATCACAAAACACTTCTTTAGGTGAAACAGGAACAGAAGGCAAAAAACGAAACTTAGGAAAAGGAAGATGACCCATGCGATAATGCCAGACTGAGTCATTACACTTTATGGAGACGAAACTATGACGAGTGGACGACTGGACAGACGGTTGAAGCAAACAGTATAAACCATCATTTGCCTACCCACTCCAATCAGCTTCCTCGACGGCATTTCCTGCACAAGACAAAAATCTGGGCCAAACGTGAGTGCACATTTCAGGTCTCGAACCAATCGACTAACGGATATCAAGTTGAAAGCAAACTCGGGTACACCCAGAACATCATGTAGAATTAATGAATCTGAAAGCCTCACTGTTCCGATGGCACGAACGGCCACGTGAGAACCATTAGGAATTTGAGAACCGTAGCCGTTATCTTGTCAGTGACAAATGTAGTGAAAAGTGACAAATCATTAACAATATGCGCATTTGCTCCACTATCAAAAAGCCAAGAAGTAGGCGAAAGAATATCCATACCCGACTCATGCTTGCTTGCCACTGAAACAGACTGTCCAAAATTACCTGCATTTAATTGCTCAACAAATGGAGCCGACTGGTGTTGTTGACCAAGCGTGAGACTGACAAAAGAAGAAGAAACTGCCGCTGTGGACTGCTCACGGGCAGAGGGCAGCATCCGTTCGCCTGGTGACATACCCACGGCATTGACTGTGCCTCGACCAACAGACCCCTACGACTTCCGGTTGCGGTTGACAATTGACTGATCGGCCATGGATTACAGATTACTGTCGGCAAAAGTAACTGAAGAATCAAATGAGTAAAACAACGTTGAAGACAAAACAAAATGAAATTCGAATGTGCAAAACGAAGGCAGCTACACAACCGAAGACAAAAGAAATGTAAAAGTCGACTGAGACTTTTTTTTGGGTAAAATGCAAATTTGTATTGATACCCATGAAATCAAAACATCCACAGGATGTACCCATACAAAAGCTCCAACACAACAAAAGGATCCTAAACGAATGAGACAGCATACTGTCTCATTGGCTAGGAATCAATTGTGGGTATAATCTAAACATTACTTTAAGCACATGTGTGCGTATTCTATGAATAACATCCCGTGGAACAAAAGATTGGCCATCAAAAATAAGTCTATTTCTTGCCTGCCATAAATAGTAAACCGCAGCAGCAAGCGCAATTTTAGCCGCTTTTGTTTGAAAAGCTTTTCCCCTTAGATTCCGTCTTCCCCAAGTCAAGATAAGTTCGAATATTTTGAGCCTGGAAGGCAGCCCAATCCATTGCGAGATGTCACGCTATACATAATGAGTCTTAAAACATCTAAAAAAGAGGTGTTTTTCATTTTCATCAACCTCATTGCACAAAGGACATTTATGATCCTCAATAAAAGGAAGTTGATCTCTTGTAGGCAACTTACCCAACGTAGACAACCATAGTAAAAAGGAATGCTTTGGAGTGATTGCATTATCCCATACAAAACGGACCCAAGATAACCCCAGCTCCTTTGACCCTGAAGAAATCATAAGCAAGAGATGGTCTTAAAAATGTCATTTTTCCGCCAGCTTTCTAGAATGCAAATAGATCCATTAACCGAACCAGCATTCTGTACAATGTTGTCTCTAATCTCCAAGATCCTCTTAAGTAAAGGAGAGTCTCCTTTGTGATTTTCTTTATGCCAAAGATCATCCATTTTGTATCTTTATGCAACCATTGAACCCATAAGGAATTCTTTTTGTGATGTATATCCCAAACATATTTAGCAAGAAGAGCGTTATTCCAAGGTTTAAGTTGAAGTAAACCTAAACCTCCCTCTTCTTTTGGTAAACAACAAGACTTCCAAGCAACCAAAGCCTTTTTATGGACAGAGCCATTACTACCCCATAGAAAGTGTAAACAGATTTGTTCAACGGCGTTCAACACCTTAGAGGGTAATGGCAAAGCACTTAGCCAAAAACAAGTGACTCCCTGTAGAACAGATTAACAAGCTCAAGTCGACCTGCATAAGAGAGAGATGTAGCCTTCCATGATTTAATTTTTTCCACCAATTTGTTAATAAAAGCCGAATAGTGAGAAGCATGGAGTTTTGCTCCAGCAATTGGTATAACCGAGATATTTAAATGGTAAAGGAACCCATAGAAAGTGCAGCAATATTTTCAATCTCAGCACCATCCACTCCAAGACCCGCATGAAATAATTGAGATTTAGCAAGATTCGCTTTTAACCCAGAACATTTGCCAAACTCATTCAAGACATTCATTAGTAACTGGACAGAAATGTTATCACCCCTAGAGAAAAGGATCAAATCGTCCGCAAAACATAAATGAGTGATCTTTAGATTAAGGCATTTCGGATGAAAGTTGAAGTCCAAAGAGCAGCTCATATTCCTCAATAATCTTGAAAGATACTCCATACCGATTATGAATAAAAAGGGGGAAAGAGGATCACCTTGTCTTAATCCACGCTCACCTTTGAAAAATCCTTGTGGAATGCCATTGATGAGAATGGAATATGTTGATGTGGAAACACATTCCATAACCCAAGAGATGAAGATCAATGGAAACCCAAGTCCATGTAGCAAACATTCTATAAATTCCCAACTAATGGAGTCGAATGCTTTCTTGATATCCACTTTTAACAAACATTTTGGAGATGTGTGCTTCCTACCATAGTCTTTGATGAGCTCTTGTACCAAAAAAAATGTTCTCCATCATAGAACGACCTTTAATAAAAGCCCGGCTTGAGCTTTGTCAATAATATCAACCATAACCGGAGCTAATCTCTTTGCAAGTATTTTAGAGATGGTTTTGTAAACCACATTGCAACAAGTAATGGGTCTATGATCTTCTACTTTGGTAACATTACTTGTTTTCAGAATAAGAGAAATATTACCATGGTTAATTTGCTTGAGTATGCGGCCACTTCTAAAAAATTCCTTGCAAGCCTCCTTGAAATCACTTCCAACAACATCCCATGCTTTTATAAAGAAAAGAGATGAGTAGCCGTCAGGACCCGGGGATTTCTCTTTGCCAATGCTATTAAGCGCATCCCAAATTTCATCATCACAAATTGGAGCAGAAAGTTGCTGAGCTTTCTGGAGAGAGATTTAGGTCCCCCATCGATAATATCCTCCCTGATGCAACAGACATCAGATTTTGTACCAATCAACCTCTTATAATATCTCACAAAGCAATCAGAGACTTGTGACATAGAAGTAGACATAGACCCATCCTCCAGCATAACAGAAGCCAACCTTTTGCCTTTGTTCCTTTTAGCATTGAATGATAGAATTTGGAGTTCCGGTCACTTAGCATGATGTAATTTCCTTTGGCCAATTGTGAGAAATAATTCTGCTCTGCCTCCATTAGCTGAAACGTACGCCTTCGTTGCTGCAAAATCTGTTGTTTCCATTCTTGAGTACCCCCGGCCAACAGAGCTTTGTGATTGCATTTCATCTAGTTCTTGTATTGCCTTTCAACCCTACACGAAATATGAGAAAAGTTCCTTCTGTTAAGCTCCTTAAGGGGAACTTTAAGAGCCTTAAGCTTCCTGCAAAGCCTAAACATATTAGTACCATCAACTGGAATATCCCAAATACTTTTAACAACAGTAAGAAAATCCTCATGGCCACACCACATGTTAAAGAATTTAAATGAAGGTCTTCCAATTGGTGTGTCATCCTGCAGATTAATGATGCAAGGAGAATGATCGGAGAGACAACCCGACAACATATAATGTGCTCTCGCATCAGGGAATTCTTCAAGCAAAAGGTTGTTAGTCATAACCCTATCAATACGTGACCTAATGCTACCATTATCCCACATGAACTGACAGCCAGAATAAGGTAACTCTAAAAGTCCACAGTCAAAGAAGCAGTTTTGTTGATCAACAATTTCATAGTTGGAAACAGGTCTTCCTCCAACTCTATCATAATCATGAAGAACACATTAAAGTCTCCCATGACCATCCATGGGACATTAATATTAAGGTTGAGCCGTGAGAGCTCAAGCCATAATGATCTCCTTCGAACCAAATCATTGAAAGCATAAACATAAGTGATCAAAACCGACTTACTGGTGACAGAGCTTTTATAAGACAATGAATCTGTTGAGCATCAACAGAGAGCACCGAAACGTCAACAAAATTCGGATTCCAGATGAGAAGAATCCTTTTACCTTCATGGGAATCAAAATTATGTACAAATTCCCAATGTTTGAATATGTTTCCAACCAACCTTGATAACATCAGAGAGTTAAGTTTGGTTTCCAAAATGGCAAAAACCTCTAAGTTATGTTTTTTGACAAAATTAAGCAAACCCTGTTGCTTAAGGGGTTTATTGCAACCCTTAATATTCCAAAAACCAGTTATCATTGTTCAAGATAGGGGTCTTTCCCCCTAGTCAGTCTATTCTTTTCCTTCTCAGTTTTTTCAGAGCTTGTTCCTTAGATTTAGAAAGAACCTGGATGAAACCATCAGATGTCATCTCCAATTGCGAAATTCGATCCACATGGTGTTCTTTATACACATTTGCAACATAATCTTCGGAATGACCAATTTTAGAAGGTCCCACACTTTCATCTTTTTGTTTTGTAGTGTGCGGAGAAGCTGAAGTAAGTAACGTTTTCTCTTGAACTTTTTCCATTTGGTCACATGGTGGGCACACAGAGACCTTATTAGAAATCATCTTCCACTGTTGGTGTCATTTAGCAGCTGGACGTTTGGGGACGAAAGAATAATTCTAACCGTTGAACCTCAGGAACCACATTAGTTTTATCCACAATATTATGATCATTATGTGATGAGACACAATGACCCAACTGTAAGCACTGCGAGCAAAACATGGGCATTTGCTCATATTCAATCCTTTGCACAAATGACTCACCATTGGACAATTCAATCTCAATATCTTTTTTGAGTTCTTGACTAAGATCAATTTCAATAAGCACTCTAGCATAATTCCAAGAACCACGAGACGCAGTGAGTTGGTCCGTCATTAAAGGTTGTCCAATATGTGAGCGGATATTAGACAAAACATCAACCTCCCATAAGTAATAGGCAAATCCGGAAGATTCACCCAAACAGGAACACTTGCCATGGCTTCAGTTCCAAATCTAAAGAACCGAGGCATTCTCTTCAAGTCCAAGGACCTGCCATAAACAAAGTACGGGCCCGAATACAATATTTGTTCAAATCTTGGACAGTCTGCATTTAATTGCTCAACAATATTTAAGGAAAATTAGGTCCAACTATTTATAGTTTCGAAAATTGCTTCCAACTTAATGTTCTTTTATTTATTGCTTCGCGCTATAAATTAAATTTTTTTTTGAAAAAAACTGCATCCGAGTACACAAATCATTGGAATTAGGGTTGAGATTTAAAGATTCTAAAGTGAGACAAAATATGAGGCATCTAATCACGAGTCGTCACGTGTAAAAAAAAAGTTTTTTAAAGAGGGGGGTTTTGCTCTTCTTTTAAAAAACTGCTTTTTAAACGTAGCGACGTGTGATTGTATGTCTCATATTTTGTCTCATCTTTAACATCTCCAAATCTGATCCCGAGGGATTACGCATGTCACATCTTTTTTTTTGCTTCACATTAAATGGTCTTTTTTTTCCAGTTTGTCTTAATGGAAAAAACGTGTATTAACTGAGATTGTGTTTTAAAAAGTCGTACAGTTAATTTGAATAAAAATGTTAAACGACGTACATATTATGCAAGTACCCATTAAAGAAACCGTTAGTAAAATGACGACTAATATACTATATTAAACGGCTAAACTGCTTTAGTATTAATATTAAAGCTCATATTTTATTTATACAACCGTGTTACATTGTGTACCATATTACGGTGTGCCACAATTGCATAAATATTATATCCATGTTTCTTTCATATACTCTATATTACGTTGTATATGGCACCATAATACATGTTAAGACAGTGTATATCATTTTACAAGAGTTAATAAAAATTCTACACATACAAGTTACAAAAACAATGTTATATATGCTATATTAAATATAAAAAAATTAAATATACTCCTTCCATCACAAAATATTGGCATAGCTGACTTAACATACAGTTTTAGTGAACATCGTTTCGGTCAATGTTTTTCTCATAATTTGTCTATGATACTCTTTATCCTGAATCATGTTTGCTTTTTCTTATATTAATTGCAACAATAATGGTAAAATTTTGGGGGGGGACCTTTTGACATTACGTATTTCTACTTTTGCAAAATAACAATATTATTTAAGACAACACAAAATACAAAACAGGCTGAAACGGCCTGAAGGGGAGCGAGTAGGTTAGAGAAAAACTAAGTTCGCGTTTGGTTCGCATTTGATTATCGGAATCAGAATCGGAATGGGTATGAAGGGGTATGGGTTTGGAGTATATGTGTTTGGATGTAAAAATGATATTTGTTTGGTATTGAAGTGAGAAATGGATATGATTTACATTAATATTCGGTGGAACATATCGGAATTGAAATGGGTGTCGAAGGTAGGGCAGTCAGAAAATTGGTCGGAAAAATTTGACCGCCTGGAATAGTGACCAGCATGCGGCGGTGGCTAGCTGTGATGGCAGGCAACGTTGACTAGCGTTGACCGGTCATGCTCCTATTTTCCCATATTGATAGATAAGGAGTAGCTATTATAAAAAAAACGATACCCATTATCAAATAATTGAATATCAATCCGAAACTCATACCTTCCATTTTTCCTGACAAACAACATTTATGGGTTTGGAGGATTCTTAATGAGAAACCCCCAACTGCAGTGCTTTTTCCTATTAAACTAGTAGGTCAGTTGCACGGGCAAGGCCCACCTTATTTGTAATTTATTTAATCGATCTATTGTATTTGAATTTTGAAAAATACAATGCAATGAAACAACTAAGCTTTCTAGGAAAAAATTTAGATATGAAAGTGGATTGCCCGTGATTCGATTCCTTCTATAGTATAAGATATTTGTTTGATGATTTGGACAATTCTATTTAGATTTGACCTAATGGAATAATGATAAAGAAACTCTCCTTTATCTTCCAAAAGGAAAGAAGATCTCTGACCAAGGTTTCCTGAATCCGACAAAGAGTACTTCGAACAGTGCTATCTAGTTTATCGAACAATGTAGATGCTCTTACAACCGAGGACTCTTGAATACTGTTATACAAGACCCCTAGGACATATATAATAATAGCTTCCGGCGTATATTGACCTAACATGGCTATATTATTATCTATGTGTTAGAACAAAAGAAAGCGTCATTTAAAAAAACTGATAACATAATGTTAACAAACATCATTAAAAAAACATCATAATAAGTATTTATACCAGAAACTAAACATCAAAAGTAGTATTAAGTTTCATCATAAAATAACACCAACTACATACTGTTGTATCGTCTGGAAATTGCATGCAAAAAAAGTTATGTATTCCAAAATTTAGATTTTATCATTGAGCTCCACTGTCAAATAACACGTTGTGGGTACTTTGTTAACTAAGATCACACCTAATCACAAGAGGATAACACATAAAGGTTTTCACATAACACATATTCAACTTAAAGGACTAAAATTCAGCTTAAACAACTATTATTAAACTTAAGTCGTACATGTCACCACGTTGGCGTCCTCCTGTACCTCAGCGTCCGTCATCGCGTGGACTCTCGCATTAGGCCTGCCTCTCTGCTGCTGGGCCGGCCCTGCTACTACTGCCTGAGGTTTAGGATTCCATTCAGGGCAATCCTTAATCCTATGGCCCCGCCTTTCCATATTTGAAGCACGCTCCACTTACTTTCCAACATTCACCCACGTGTCTTTTCTGGCAGTGTGGGCATTCTGCAGGTGCTTGACGATTCGGCTGGTTCTGTTGCGGTGCCCTCTGCACTGGCCCCGCCTGCCCTTTCCTAGGGATCTTGACCCAACGTCCGGTCTACCCCCCACTTGCTCTATTCTCGGCCTCTTGCTCGATTCTTCACGAGTCTCTCTTGGTTGTGATCTACGCATGTCACTCTCCACTCGGTAACATGCGTCCAGCATCTCTTCGAATGTTTTCAGACTTGACCCCGCTATTGCTGTCCGTATGCGGGGGTTCAGACCCTCTTCAAACTTCAACATTTTCATCCGATTATTTTCCAATACCAAGGGTGTGAATTGCCCAAGGCATGGAATCTATCCGCATAGTCTGAAACAGTCATCCTTCCTTGTTCAAATTTGTCGAACTGCCTCATCTTCTCCAGAATGGCAGTCTGGGGCACGTAATAATCTTTGTAGGCTTGCACAAACTGACTCCACTGAATAGGAGGAGTCATCTTGGGCAGGATACCGTTCCACCAGGCATTAGCTCTGCCAATCAGTAGGGGTGTGGCTACATCCACCTTCAGTTCTTCAGGCACTTGCACAAGCCTGAAGCATTTCTCAATTTCATCCTTCCAAAATCCAGCCACCTCTGGATCAGTGGTTCCTTCAAGGTTGGGGCATGCATCTTACGCATCTCCCCAATATAGTACCTAATGCCATGCTGTGGCGTGGCGGCGGAGGTTGCTGCGGTTGTTGCTGTTGCTGAGCAACCCCTTGTGCTATCACTGTGATATGCATCAATCAGTGCTTGGGGTACTAGGACTGGAGGTGGTGGTGGGGGAGGGTCATTGTTCCCGTTGCCACCATTTCCTTGGTTGTCACGTCTTGGAGGTATTTTCCTGCAAGATCACGCTTATTAGTGTCGAGCAGTTCCAAAAATAAATACTTGAGGTCCATAATGTTGTACAAGGTGAAATTCATAAGTTAACCTAAATGACATTTGTTGATTACTCTTTATCGCGCTCGTACACACACCCATCTCAATCAAACTTAAATCTAAGATTGCATACTTAGACTTAAAGATCAACTTACGGTGAAAATCATAACTTAAAACTCTACATGTCATAACCTAGGTCTCCGAGGTAGATCTGAAGCCTAGGCTCTGATACCACCTGTAGCGCCCCGACCCGGACAGCGGAATCCGAACCGGTACACCCGTCGTAGCTTACTGAGAAGACTACAAGACGTCTCATCTCTCGAATACACATCATCAATGACGTAGGAGAAATAAGCGCGGAAACATATCTCGTCAATCTAAACCATTAATGCAGAACGTCAAAAGACAATGTGCATACCAAAAGAACTGTGTATGGTCGCAGCCATCTAAAACCTCAAATAACCAAGAACAGAAATAACAGAACTATCTATTCAATTCTTTCCTCAAGGTCTAGGCATCCCATTCTGCCCACTCGCCGTCATCCTCAATGAAAATCATATCATAGCTAGGCTCATCTGCAATGACAAAGGCAGTACCCTTAGCGAAAAACGCTAGCAAGTAACCCGCTTATAAGACATACGGGATCAACACATGGCAAGACATGAGTAATATTATAATTCAGGGAATTGTGGGGCACATGTCTTGTAAAACTTACAAATAGATAAAACGAATAACGTATTAAGGCAAGTACCCGCAGTTTGCACGCAATTAACAATTCATTGGCAATCAAATAACACTCACGTTCATACCACATTGACTCTCGTGATGCATGTCAAAATATGCACTACACTACACAATCACAAATGCATGGGCCATTTCCTTTCAAATCAGTGCAATGCATGTCACAATGTCCGGTCTCGTAACTCGTAACCCTGTAACGCACCCCGGCTTATATTTCCATCCCGGTTAACGTTACAGGCTCGTTATGCTCTGTGATGCACCCCGGCTTAAATTTCCATCCCGGTTAACATCACAGACTCGTAAAAACTCTGCAATGCACCTCGGCTTATATTTCATCCCGATTAACATTGCAGAGGACTTTATACCCTGTAACGCACCCCGGCTTATATTTCCATCCCGGTTAACGTTACAGTCTTTTGTGCCCTGCAATGCACCCCGGCTTAAATTTCCATCCCGGTTAACATTGCAGGTCACCTTCGCAAATCTGTGCCGAATCACCTTTCTTTTCAAATCCATATGCAAATGCAAGTGCCATGATGCAAGACTCCTCGTTTCATTCTCATTTCTCATTCTCGTATGCAAATTCACGTTCACATAGGCAGTTCATGTACACATGCACAAGTATAAGCAACACACACGATTTCACTAAATTACGCATCATAACTTAGGCTTCAACCATCTCGTCAACACTTAGTCTTGACTCTAAGTCCACAACTTAAGGCAATATCCCTAACCATCCTTCATTGAACTCTCAAACACCTCGTGCGTTCATCTTCTAATCCCTCTAAGTCGTACACATTAAAATGCGATTCGAAAACCCCTTTCGAACTCTCCAAATTGATTCACCGTCCTAAGTCATGTTCCCGAGGCTTAGACTACCTTAAATCAGATCTTAAGAAGTCTCTAAGGTCATCCAAAGACTCCCGAGCTTCACTCTTTCTTCTCTATGTTCCCACAAAACTGATGGACATCATCCCCTTCCTTCGATCGATCGATGTGACATCATACCCTCACATCGATCGATCGATGTCCATCAGAGTACATCGATCTCTACAGCCTCTTCTACATCGATCGATCGATGTCCCATCAGAGGACATCGATCTCTCAGCCTCTTCTACATCGATCGATCGATGTCCAATCAGAGGACATCGATCTCTCAACTTCTCCCACTTCGATCGATCGATGTCCGTCAGGGGACATCGATCTCTCAGCTCACCTATACATCGATCGATCGATGTCCGTCAGAGGACATCGATCGGTCGATGTCCACGTTTCCTCAAAGTTCCATCGACGAACTTCTGCAGAACCATCACCAATTGGTTCCAAGCGCGTTCCAATCCATCCACGCCTAAAACCCTGCTAAAATCACAGACTTAAACTGCAGATTCAACGCTAAAACATACCACCCAATGATTCAAACCTAGAACGTCGTTATTCCGACTGTCTCAATCCAAAAATCTCATCTTTTCCCTCATACCTCACGCAGCATGAAATCACAACACAAAAAGGGTTCAAGGGATGGGGATTTGCAGGATTTCACATAAGCAACAACAACAACGAAATGATTTTCATCATATAATGGCCAAATCCAAATCAAAACACATAAATCATAAACAAATAATCATAAAACGAAACTACTGCATGGTGATTCCGATTTGATAACAAAATAGGCCATTTTTCTTTCACAAATCGTAGGAACTTATAAGAAAGTTACTTGCCTTTGATTACTCGATAGAAAAACGAAGAACGGATGAGGTTTGGGTTGATTCCTGGAGAAATCTTCCTTAGGGTTGCAAGGGCTTCAGAATCGCCTAGGAGGAAGGAAAGAAAGTTGCGTCGTGTGAATGGGGGAAGGAGAAACTGACGTTGTCAGTTTAATAGGAATTTAGGGTAAGATTTGATGTTTCTAAATTATATCTTTTATTTATTTATCTTAAAGGATAAACCTTAATTATTTAATTCTAAAATTAAATACAAATTAATTCTAATATTTAATCTTCTCATTAATTTCTAATTAATCCTCATACTTAATTCCTAATTCATTACCGTTGACCGTCATTAATCTCCATTAATTCCTTCTTTGTCTTTTAATTTATCCTACGGAGGGTACGGGGCATAACAATTTAACTTTTTACAAGTTAGCACAACAAAAGAAATCATCCACAAAATATAATAAATTGATTGGAAAATGAGTGAAAATACAAGTGAATAAACATGCAAAAATTACAGTAGACAATATCTGCATACTTCTTTACACATTGACGATCATTCTGACCAAATATACCCGCAACTATACAAGACACCATATGTAGGACTGTTAAACGAACAAACAGTTTGTGAACTGTTCGAGTTTGATTCATATTCGTTTGGTAATTATTTGTTAACGAGCTGAATTTGAACAAGTATTCTGGTTCGTTTAGTTAAAACGAGCCGAACTGTTCGGCTCGTTAATCATTTATAAGGTTATCGAGTCGAACTCGAACCAATTTTAAAGTTCATTTAGCTAAACAAATCAGCCAAACAATTCGTTTAGCTAAACGAATCCGAATTCAAAAACCTAGTATTTGGTTCGGCTTGGTTCGTTAACACCTCTAACCATATATAAAGTAATACACCTCCATACAAGTATAAACATTTGTTATACTTGAGTCCAGTGGTCCAATTAATGAATTTATGGTCCTAGGAATAACCGAGGAAACACACACCTACAACAAATAAAATACATACCCAGAATATCTCAACAACAGTAAACGAAACACACACAAAAATATCAAAACACCAGAGCATCATGACGCATATTATTCTCTTAGCATTTCAACTTGGTAAATTACATCATGACAATATGCATGTTAAAGAAAAGGTGAGAAAAAATAGTTTATGTTCAAAAAAAATA
Source organism: Eustoma russellianum (assembly GCA_036186865.1). Classification (NCBI taxonomy): domain Eukaryota; kingdom Viridiplantae; phylum Streptophyta; class Magnoliopsida; order Gentianales; family Gentianaceae; genus Eustoma; species Eustoma russellianum. Next base: position 26,169,534 of record AP025049.1, on the reverse strand, counting down.
CACACGGAAGTTATCTCACTTTTTTTTTTTTTGCAGCAACATTATCGTAGTTGAAGTAATAAATTTAACATTCCAACCTCTGCTCAAGAAAAAACAGAAAACCTAACTCATCTATGCGGCATGGAATTTTGAAGGGTGAGTTCTGAAATTTAGCAATTCCGACTTTTCTTATGGGGTCCAGTCGGAAACGAATGATGAGGGCGTTTTAAGACATCGGTGGCTTCCAAACAGTTTGGGAATTTTAGCGTGTCGAGCGCTTACGACTTGGTGACTTCGGCTTCGGAGGATAGAGCTACCCAAGCATGGCATCAGATATGGAAGCTCAAAGGTCTAGGGCGGTTCAATCTTACGCTATGGCAACTTAGACATGGGGTTCTTCCGACAGCTGCGTTTTGAGGCAGAGGGGAATATCACAAGATAGCAGGTATGTGATGTGTCGTCTTCCTAACTGTGGGGAGCTACACGAGGTTAGGGATTGTCCATGGTCCACTGATGTTTGGTGCAGACTTATGCGTCCGAATAGATGGGAGGAATTTTTTGGTTGCCCATCGGCTAAGGTGTGGGTGGATATGAACCTGGAATGTAATGTAGGGCAAAGATTGGGTTTACACGGTGAAATTATATATTCCAAGAGGCTGTATGTAGTATTTGGAGGAGCTGGAACGATTTACTCATTGCCGAGAACGAAGGAGGTTGCCGCCTTGGCTTTTGCGTCACACATTTTGAAACGTACAAGATTAGTCCTAATAGCTTCCGGGGTAGAAGATGCTAGTTTTGATGTAAATAATATGTGACTGATTAGGCGGATAGTATTGTCGGTGTAATTTTGAATCAGTTTATTAATACAATCGATCCTTTTGGGGGAAAAAAACAAGACACTTCCACAATTCATGCACGCTGACGACGAGGGACAACAACTATACCTAGTATAACGACAACGAAAACTATCACTAAGGTCTGGAAGGTGAGAGCCGAACAAACAATTCATTTATTCTAATGAGATGGAGAGTTTGTTTTTAATGAGACCTAACTTTATATGTATGACACTTAATTTGCTGGCATCGCGGTAATTAGAATTGAAGATTCCACTTTTATTTTTATTTTAATTTGCTCAAAACAAAATAATGGAGGAAGCAACATAGCATAAAAAAAATTAGAAACCCAGAGCCTTTTATAAGGGGTAAAAGAACCTTCTTTATCTTAAAATAAAGTGGCAAATGCATCATCATATTAATGAGTCAAAATAAAAACATACATCAAAATAGATCTAAGTACTCTCCAATTTTTTTTTTACTTGGTCATCAGATTTCGCTGAAAAATACTCTTCACATGGAAATATAATATTAAATTGATGAAGTCGTAAACTGAGGACTCCAAAGTTTTTTTTTTAACACTTGGTGACAATTACAGTTATAGATGTTATAACATATTTACGAAAACCATCGCATGCAGGAACTTATTTCATACTAAATCATAGGGAGGAAAAAGGTCGTATTTCGTGTTTTTCCGGTTTCGGCTATCGAAGTACTAAACCAATATCTGACCCGTTTTTTCGCGTGTACAGAAATAGATATCAAACATATGCATGTCAGGTTTCGTGTCGTGTACCAGGTTACCCACGAACTTGAAAGTATAAATATTACAGGTCGTGTTCAGATCATTTCATGTATTTTTCAAGTTTTTTCATGTTTCGTGTATTTTCATGTTTCATGTATCAAAACCGACTACTATTACCGGTGTACATAAACATAAAGATCGTGCATCCTATACCATATGTACGAAAACCATCGCATGTAGGAACTTATTTCATACTAAATCATAGGGCGGAAAAAGGTCGTACTTCGTGTTTTTCCGGTTTCGACTATCGAAGTGCTAAACCAATATCTGACCCGTTTTTTCTAGTGTACAGAAATAGATATCAAACATATACATGTCAAGTTTTGTGTCGTGTACTAGATTTACCCACGAACTTAACAAGTACAAATATTTTAGGTCGTGTTCAGCAGTCATTTCATGTATTCTCAAGTTTTTTCATGTTTCGTATATTTTTCAGGTTTCACGTATCAAAATCGATTACTATTACCGGTGTACATGAACATAAAGATCGTGCATCCTATACCATATTTACGAAAACCAATGCATGTAGGAACTTATTTCATACTAAATCATAGGGCGGAAAAACGTCGTATTTCGTGTTTTTTCGGTTTCGGCTATCGAAGTACTAAACCAATATCTGACCCATTTTTTCGCGTGTACAGAAATGGATACCAAACATATACATGTCAGGTTTCGTGTCGTGTATCAGGTTTACCCACGAACTTGACAAGTACAAATATTTCAGGTCGTGTTCAGGTCATTTCATGTATTTTTCAAGTTTTTTCATGTTTCGTGTATTTTTCAGGTTTCATGGATCTAAACCGACTACTATTACCGGTGTACATAAACATAAAGATCGTGCATCCTATACCATATTTACGAAAACCATCGCATGTAGGAACTTATCTCATACTAAATCATAGGGCGGAAAAATGTCGTATTTTGTGTTTTTTCAGTTTCGGCTATCGAAGTACTAAACCAATATCTGACCCATTTTTTCGCGTGTACAGAAATGGATACCAAACATATACATGTCAGGTTTCGGGTCGTGTATCAGGTTTACCCACGAACTCGACAAGTACAAATATTTCAGGTCGTGTTCAGGTCATTTCATGTATTTTTCAAGTTTTTTCATGTTTCGTGTAATTTTCAGGTTTCATGTATCTAAATCGACTACTATTACCGGTGTACAAAAACATAAAGATCGTGCATCCTATACCATATTTACGAAAACCATCGCATGTAGGAACTTATTTCATACTAAATCATACGGCGGAAAAAGGTCGTACTTCGTGTTTTTTCGGTTTCGGCTATTGAAGTACTAAACCAATATCTGACCCGTTTTTTTGCGTGTACAGAAATAGATACCAAACATATACATGTCAGTTTTCGTGTCGTGTACCAGGTTTACCCACGAACTTGACAAGTACAAATATTTCAGGTCGTGTTCAGGTCATTTCATGTATTTTTCAGGTTTTTCATGTTTCGTGTTTTTTCAGGTTTCATGTATCTAAACCGACTACTATTACCGGTGTAATTAAACATAAAGATCGTGCATCCTATACCATATTTACGAAAACCATCGCATGTAGGAACTTATTTCATACTAAATCATAGGGCGGAAAAAGGTCGTACTTCGTGTTTTTTCGGTTTCGGCTATCGTAGTACTAAACCAATATCTGACCCGTTTTTTCGCGTGTACAGAAATAGATACCAAGCATATACATGTCAGGTTTCGTGTCGTGTACCAGGTTTACCCACGAACTTGACAAGTACAAATATTTCAGGTCGTGTTCAGGTCATTTCATGTATTTTTCAAGTTTTTTCATATTTCGTGTAATTTTCAGGTTTCATGTATCTAAACCGACTACTATTACCGGTGTACATAAACATAAAGATCGTGCATCCTATACCATATTTACGAAAACCATCGCATGTAGGAACTTATTTCATACTAAATCATAGGGCGGAAAAAGGTCGTACTTCGTGTTTTTTCGGTTTTGGCTATCGAAGTACTAAACCAATATCTGACCTGTTTTTTTCGCGTGTACAGAAATAGATACCAAACATATGCATGTCAGGTTTCGTGTCGTGTACCAGGTTTACCCACGAACTTGACAAGTACAAATATTTCAGGTCGTGCTCAGGTCATTTCATGTATTTTTCAGGTTTTTCCATGTTTCGTGTATTTTTCAGGTTTCATGTATCTAAACCGACTACTATTACCGGTGTACATAAACATAAAGATCGTGCATCCTACACTATATTTACGAAAACCAATGCATGTAGGAACTTATTTCATACTAAATCATAGGGCGGAAAAAGGTCTTATTTCGTGTTTTTTCGGTTTCGGCTATCGAAGTACTAAACCAATATCTGACCCGTTTTTTCGCGTGTACAGAAATAGATACCAACATATGCATGTCAGGTTTCGTGTCGTGTACCAGGTTTACCAACCCACGAACTTGACAAGTACGAATATTTCAGGTCGTGCTCAGGTCATTTCATGTATTTTTCAGGTTTTTCTATGTTTCGTGTATTTTTCAGGTTTCATGTATCTAAACCGACTACTATTACCGGTGTACATAAACATAAAGATCGTGCATCCTATACCATATTTACGAAAACCATTCGCATGTAGGAACTTATTTTATACTAAATCATAGGGCAGAAAAAGGTCGTATTTCGTGTTTTTTCGGTTTCAACTATCGAAGTACTAAACCAATATCTGACCCTTTTTTTGCGTGTACAGAAATAGATACCAAACATATGCATGTCAGGTTTCGTGTCGTGTACCAGGTTTACCCACGAACTTGACAAGTACAAATATTTCAGGTCGTGCTCAGGTCATTTCATGTATTTTTCAGGTTTTTCCATGTTTCGTGTATTTTTCATGTTTCATGTATCTAAACCGACTACTATTACCGGTGTACATAAACATAAAGATCGTGCATCCTACACATTTACGAAAACCAATGCATGTAGGAACTTATTTCATACTAAATCATAGGGCGGAAAAAGGTCTTATTTCGTGTTTTTTCGGTTTCGGCTATCGAAGTACTAAACCAATATATGACCTGTTTTTTCGCGTGTACAGAAATATATACCAAACATATTCATGTCAAGTTTCGTTGTGTGTATCAGGTTTACCCGCAAACTTGACAAGTACAAATATTTCAGATCGTGTTCAGGTCATTTTTCATGTATTTTTCAAGTTTTTTCATGTTTCGTGTATTTTTCAGGTTTCATGTATCTAAACCGACTACTATTACCGGTGTACATAAACATAAAGATCGTGCATCCTATACCATATTTACGAAAACCATCGCATGTAGGAACTTATTTTATACTAAATCCTAGGCAGAAAAAGGTCGTATTTCGTGTTTTTCGGTTTCAGCTATCGAAGTACTAAACCAATATCTGACCCTTTTTTTGCGTGTACAGAAATAGATATTAAACATATACATGTCAGGTTTCGTGTCGTGTACCAGGTTTACCCACGAACTTTACAAGTACAAATATTTTAGGTCGTGTTCAGGTCATTTCATGTATTTTTAGGTTTTTTCATGTTTCGTGTATTTTTCATGTTTCATGTATATAAACCGACTATTATTACTGGTGTACATAAACATAAAGATCGTGCATCCCATACCAATCCTTCATATCACAGATAAAGCTCAGTTTGTCCTCAGGACATAGCTCAACTGATTCCGAACAGGAGTTTTCGAAAGGGAGGTCAGGAGTTCAATTCTTATCAAAGGCAAGAGAGCCCCTTCCCAGGAAGTGCATAGTGTGGGAGCTTCCTTGGCCTGTAGGCTTGCCTGCAGTGCTGTGGGGCTCTTTATGCAGACTACTGTGTAAATGACCAAGCTCATGCTAGCGGGCTGTTGGGTACCTGATTTACATCCCTACACTACCTTTGGGACTAGGTGTGGCAGGGACCTTACTGGTTGGGGTTCAACTTTTGATAAAGCTCAGTTTCAAGATAGACACGTGAATTTAGCACTGTAGCAAGTGCATTCCACATCATAAAGGGAGAGCTTTCATCCTCCTGACAGAAGCACAAGCATGTACATGAATCCAGTTTTACCATCTGCGAATGCCAGTGCATACAATGCTACAAGCTATACTGGCCAATTAAAAAGGAAACCTCTGAAATCATGAATTTGTGCAGGGAGTTAGGAACCATGACATGAGTTAATGAAAAGAGAGTATACACACAACATTGGCAGCTTTGGAACATTACATGGGCCATGGAAGAGAGCGATGCAGTGGGTGGCCGGCGGCAGTTATAAAAGATTGAAGCAGAAGCGGAGGAAGGCAGAGGCGACGACTGTTAAAGAAGGAGAGAGACGGAGCCCGAAGGGCAGAAGGTGGCCAGACAGAAGACAGAGAGTTCAAAGTCTTCAGACTTAAGAGAAGGGAGAATGATGGGTAGCCAGGGGTACGGGCGGCGGGCGAAAAAACTGCAAAGGGTAAGGATGGCGGCTGCTTCTGTTAAAGACGGGAAAGGAGATGGAGGGAGACGGAGGCCGAAGGGAGGCAGAGGGTGGTTGGGCGGGAGACAGAGGCCAAGAGTTCACAGTTCAGATAGAAGAGAGAATGATGAGTAGCCATATGTAGGGGCGGCGCGCAGGCAAAAGCTAAGGGCGGCGACAGCGTGTGTTAAAGACGGAAGCAGAGACGGAGGGAGATAAAGGCGGAGGGGCGAGATACGGAGGTCGAGAGTTCACAGTTCAGAGAGAAGAGAATGATGGTAGCTAGGAGTAAGGGGGGGGACGCGGGCAAAGGGTAACTTAGTAAGGAATTAGGTTTTAGGATTTTCTACTTTATAATTTTAACTTTAATAATTATTATTGGAATGTATTTAAAAATCGGGTATGGTTAGTATAAATGGATAACCCACGAGTGTACCTGGACATGACCCGTTCTTAGCATGTAAGTTTCACGTCTTACCTGATTTGTATACGAAACCCGCCAAGGCTATACCCATACACGCGAGGAGCGTCAGATTCGGATTGTGTTTTCATGTTGTGTCTGAGATTGCCGCCCCTACTAAATCATCAAGAATTGAGAGTAATAAAATAGAAAATATGCGTATCTATTTTTATTCGCTTTGATTTTTTATGATCTTGCTATAATTATGACTAACATAAGATATTTATTTAAGACCATAGCCATATATGCTCTTATTTACAAGTGGTATAAGGTTTCTTAAGTTATTCTAAATACCATTTTCGATAGTATCTTTTAAGTAAATATTACATATACAATAGCGAAAAAGCATATCAAGTATTAACAAATCTAAAAATAAATGTTGTTTTACTATTTGCTCCACTCTTTGTCCACGTTAGCAACGTCTCCTTACACTTTCTTCTGTCTTTTTCGAAGTATCAGGTATATATATATATATACATAATATATGTATGTATATATATATGTTTGTATATATATACATATATACATACATATATGTATATGTATATTATATATAGACACACCACTGATGGCCATTATAGAAAAACAGCAAAGAATGGTATCGATAAATTTATCCACATGCATTATTCTTATAGACGCTACATTTTCTTATCCACTCTGTGATATAAAGATGAGTTCAGAAACTTTTCACAGGAGTACATGTGGCAAAATCTGTCATAATAAACTTGTAAAATGTGAGGAAAAAAAAGAAAAAGATTTAGGTAATCAGTCATGTATACGAGCTTGTGTGTATATAAATATAGGCATATATAAAGGTTTAACCCCAACCAGTAAGGGTTCATGCCATCCCCGGTCTTACAGGATGTGCATGGATGTAAATTAGGTTTCCAAGACCCACTAGTAGAAGTTTGTCATAGCAAAAGGACAGGACAAGGAGCCCATTGACACCGAAGGATCAACTGACAGGCCAGGAGTACATGTGGCAAAATCTGTAATAATAAACTTGTAAAATGTGAGGAATAAAAAAAAGAAAAAGATTTAGGTAATCAGTCATGTATACGAGCTTGTGTGTATATAAATATAGGCATATATAAAGGTTTAACCCCAACCAGTAAGGGTTCATGTCATCCCCGGTCTTACAGGATGTGCATGGATGTAAATTAGGTTTCCAAGACCCACTAGTAGAAGTTTGTCATAGCAAAAGGACAGGACAAGGAGCCCATTGACACCGAAGGATCAACTGACAGGCCAGGAGTACATGTGGCAAAATCTGTAATAATAAACTTGTAAAATGTGAGGAATAAAAAAAGAAAAAGATTTAGGTAATCAGTCATGTATACGAGCTTGTGTGTATATAAATATAGGCATATATAAAGGTTTAACCCCAACCAGTAAGGGTTCATGTCATCCCCGGTCTTACAGGATGTGCATGGATGTAAATTAGGTTTCCAAAGCCCACTAGTAGAAGTTTGTCATAGCAAAAGGACACCATAAGGAGCCCATTGACACCGAAGGAACAACTGACGGACTGGCCTGTCAGACTATCAGGTCATTCCACGGGCCAATAGTGCTCTCACACTATGCAGCTAGCCTGGAGGGAGTTCGGTCTTACAGGATGTGTATGGATGTAAATTAGGTTTCCAAAGCCCACTAGTAGAAGTTTGTCATAGCAAAAGGACACCATAAGAAGCCCATTGACACCGAAGGAACAACTGACGGGCTGGCCTGTCAGACTATCAGGTCATTCCACGGGCCAATAGTGCTCCCACACTATGCAGCTAGTCTGGAGGGGGTTCAAATATTCTTGCCTTCGGCAAGATTCGAAGGCCTGGCGTTCCTTTCCAAACCCCTACTTGGAACCATTAGGATATGCCCTGGAGACAATATATGCGCACACACATATGCGTGCATATATATGTATGTATGTGTACATATGTTATGTGTGTGTATGTATGTATTTATTTATGTATGTATCAAAGAGTAAGTACGCAAATTAGATATATTTTTAATGACCGGACAAGAGATTGAATATGTTTCTACAGTGACTTATATTTTAAAGTTATATTATTAAGCTGAAAAGAGAAAGTATTTTATGAACACTTTTTATAAAAAGGAAATTTCTTATCTTGAAGAACTACTGCATCGACTTAAATTACATGATTTTATTTGGTATTTTTCTATATTGTTCTTCTCACTTCATAAACTAAATAGTTTATGTATAAATTTAATCTGAAAAATATTGTTCTTCTCACTTCATAAACTAAATAGTTTATGTATAAAATTTAATCTGAATAAATAAATAAAAGGTGACGTTAGAGACAGATCAATATTTTACTTAATGACAAAAATATCCTTTCCCCTTAATCTTTCCTAATGCTTCTCTTTTTCTTGTTTCTTTGAACAAATCTTTTGCTTTCATTGGGATATAATCTGCTGCCTCACATTCTTCTCACTTCATACGTCACTGTACTACACGTCGCAACAGGGGTTAGTGGTGAGGTTAGATGCGGGTGATTCTCATCTAACCTCACCACCCACCCATACTACCACGTATCGCGCGGTGACGCGTGGGGTGAGGGGTTTTCGGTGGGGAATCCTTACACCCGCTTTCATTTATATTTATTCCCACCGACTTATTAAATTTCATTTATTTAGTTTCCATATATAACGCGATTGTAGAACAACTTACTTTTCGTTCTTTGAGATCGTGATTCACTGCCGTTTACCTCAAAAAAAAAAAAAAAAAAAAAAAAAAAAAAAAAAAAAAAAAAAAATTGGTGGCTTTTGTCGCCAAAAAAAACGTTTTCGGTACACTAAGTTGCAGATACATATAAAATTGAGGGTTATTAGAAGCAAACTCTCCATTCTTTGGGATGGAAGTATTTTTTGTCTGCCTCTCACCTTCTCAGACTTTAACGATGTCTTTTGCTGTTGTTGAGATATACTGTATATAGTCGTTGTTGTAAATTTCTGCGTTTGCATATGGTCTATGGAAGAGTCACGATCTGATGTACGTAGTCATACCCTACAATTGCATCAAGTTTTTGGTAAATCTCCTCTTTAATCATTTTTTGTATTTATATTTGTGTACATGTGATCGTGATGTCACCATTCTCTATAAATAAGACTTTCATACTGCTTAATAGAAACAAAAGATTCGTAACTAACAAACGTTCCTCTTTCTAAGTGCGTTACTTTTTTATGCATATAAATATTATTGATAAGTGTTTCGGTTAGTATATGATTTTTAATCAAGATATAGATTTAGTAGTAAATATTCTGAACCATCAGATTCTGAAAAAAGAATTATTGGGTGGAAAATTTCACAGGTGATTATCTATAATTGACAATATAAGTTATTTAATAAACCATTGTTCTACCCACCCTCCACCCCATTCCCCCTCCGTTTCTTTTTTCTAAAGGAAATATAGGCATTAATCTGCGTATTGGTACATAATGTAAAATTGAGTTTTCTCATATATAATAATCATTTTAAGAGTATATGACTTACAATAAGAAAAAGAAACAAAAGCCTCATCACCCAAAAAAAGAAAAAAAAAACAGTTTCAAATGGCAAGTTCCACGAACATGGAGAAGATAAACGATGATAAAAGAACGCTCGACTTCAAATTTCCTCAATTTCCTCACTAACGCAGTAGCACATCATATTTCTATTATTATGTCATTTATGCATGTACATATAGAGCTGAGAGTCTCACCCAGAGTTATTGTTTGCCTACCACCTACCCTCTCCAGACCCTAGCGATAGCTTTTGGTATCGTTAAGATATACTGATTACGGATGATGATGATGATGAAGGCTAGTACATATTCCTTCCATAATACATATTCCTATTATTGTGTTATCTATGCAGGTACATATAGAGATGGGGTCTCATTGGAAGCAAATTCTCGATCCCTTGGGATGGAGGCATTATTTACCTGTCTCTCACCCTCCTCGGACCCTAACGATAGTTTTTCTGTCGTTGTGATATACTGGGTATCATGATGATGACGACTTATAAGGCTAAAAGCAATTGGTAAGGTTAAGCTTTATGACCTTGAGGTCACGGGTTCTAGCTACGAAAACAGCATCTTGCATAAAAAAAAATGTAGGATAAAACTATGTACATAAGATCGTAAAGCGATCCCGCTCCTACCCAGACCCTGAGCAAAAGTGGAAGTCGGTCCCTCTCATAACCCTATGCAGATGTACATTAGATCGTGAAACGATCGCGCCCTCCCCAGACCCGGAGCAAAATGGAAGTCGGTCTTTTTTCGGATCATATGCAAACACGAAAGCGTAATGTATCATAAACTTTTTTTTATGACTTATATGGCTAAAAAGTTAATATTGTCAATCCATCAAATATCACTTTGTCTGATCACAGTTGCTCTCTTTTTATCATTAGACATAAATTTATTTATACGAATTATTTCGCAATCACTTTTCCGGAAATCTCCCTCAAGCCAAACCCGGTCAGATTGAAAATAGGTTACGTCTCCGATCCAAATTTCACTTCAAATCCTCTGGCCTTTTCCAAAACCCTAGATCTCAAACAAAAAAGTGAAATGGAATAATCGAACTTGTATTTATATGTTGATTCATTTCCCTACGCTGCAAATCTATCTCTGTCTGCATCTATTCATTTTGATGTCAAACGCAGCCGACAGTAACAATACTGCTACATGGACCACTCGGGAAGAATTGTTGTTAGCCTTTGCGGTGAAGCGGCATGGTTTAAAAGACTGGGAGGCGGTGGCCATGGAGCTTCAAAACCGCCACCGGAGCGCCTCCGTGTTTACACCGGAGATTTGTAAAGAGAAATACCGAAATCTCAGACGACGATTCAGGAACCAGAAAAGTAACAGTTACCACCGCGCCGCCGCCGCCAACGGCGGTTGTGGTGGTGGAGGTAGTGATTCCGATGGTGATGAAAACAACGACGGTGTAGTAGGTGGTGGTTATATTGAGTCTTTTGCTTGGCTTGAAGAGCTAAGGAAACTCCGTGTTGCCGAACTCAAACAAGAGGTCCAACGCTACGATCTATCGATCGAGTAATTCTCTCGCATGTTTTCTCAAATTTTATTATGGTGTTGATTTCTGCAAAGTTTCCACGATTCAAGCGAAAAAATTTACGTGAACAAGCTCTTATTGATTTGGATCTGATTTGTGGCTATGAATCTGAGCAGGACGTTGCAGATTAAAGTGAAAACATTGGAAGAGGAAAGAGAGAACAGCTTAAATGAGAATAGCCGTGACGGCCTTAATATTCCGGATCTGGATGGAGCAATTAAGCTCGATAGATTGGAAACCGACATAAAAGCCGGCGATAATCGATTGCCGGACGGCGCCGCCGTGAAGACTGCATCCTCCTGCGACGAGAACCGGTCAGTTAACGAATCCAATTCAACGGAGAATAGACAAACCGAACCAAAGCAGGAAACCGAACCGGACGACAAGGTTAAAAAGGGTCAAGAGCAAATTAAACCGGTCAAAGATGAGGAGGATTCATGTGATGATAGTTTGGATAGACACAAGATGGTTGGGGCAATGCGTCCGGGAACGGAGAAAGACGGAGTTGACTCGGCGGCAGAGTTGCATGACTCGGTGTGCGAGTCGAAGGAGGAAAGTCAGGGAGCAAAAGAGACTAGCGATGTAGAGAGTTCAGCGAGTTTGATGATTAAAAAATGTAGAAACGGTGAGGCAGAGGACGGCGGAGGAGAGAGCGGCGGTGTTGTCTCCTTCTGCCACCGGGATGAAAGGTGAGTATCGGGATGCCGTTGAATCAGAGCCGTTGGTTGCTGTTTTGGATACCATCTTGTCGCACACACATGGTTCTATGTTCGAGCGCCGGCTTGAAAGCCAGGTTCGGTTACGTAATCTAATTATTATTATACTCTTTTCTGAAGTTTTTTATTTGACCGTTGGGGATCATTAGCCATTGATAAATCTGATCCACTTAAATTCTATAAGTTTCAAATAAATAATTACAACCACTATAATGATGGAAAAAATGACACGTGTTAGTGAAGATCTAGTATTAGCACTACTGTTGGTAAAATTTAAACCTGTGACATTGGGGAAAGTTGAACCTATAATCTTGTGACGTGGATGAATATGATATTAATGGCATATTCAAGATTTTAGTGTCAGAGACGGCATGATAAATATGGTTGGGATCTCATAACCCCTACTTTCCTTTTGTGACCGCGCGACACGTGGCATGCAGGGGTGGTGAGGCTAGATGAGAGTCACCCGCATCTAGCCTCATTACCCCCCTTGTTGCCACGTGTCGTGCGGTCATGCGTCACCGCACCCCTTTTGCGGTGAGGGGATCCTATCCCGCTAAATAGAGGGTTAGACAGGCTAAAGTTGAGACAAAATATGAGGCTTTTAAATCTATAGGTTAAGATATAAGGAGGTTAAAAGTGAGACAAAATATTAGGCATGTAATCATGCGTTGACACGTGTAAAAATTTTCTTTTTTTAAAAAAAAAACAGCACCCCTTCTTTAAAAAACTGTTCCTTTACACGTGTCAATGCGTGATTGTAGACCTCATATTTGTGTCATCTTTAGCCTGTCTAGATCTGAAAGCACTTTATATGTACAGTATCCAGGTTCGAATAGTTGAGTTTTTGTATTGTGTGAAAAAAATGGCCTGCATATCACTTGGAGTATAAGATTTTTATAAGTGTAACCAAAAAAAAAGTATTGATTTTTGTGTGATAGATTAGATAAACAGTTGAATTCAAATATATGAAATGTAAATTCACAAGGGGATGACGTATTCCATGTATAGTTAAATATACGGTAAGAGAAAACATCCAACGAAATAAACATATTTTGATTACATAAATTCTCCTTTAGGATAAACCTTCCATATTTAAAACAGTATCATAAAGAAAGAACATGTAAATATAATAATAATCATAACAAAAGGAATGGTGATTCGGATGGTTACATCGGGTTTATATGTATATTGTTATATTTGATATGGTTGGACATGATTATTTTGCCTGGTTTATTACGTTTTCTAAAATTCAATAATACTGAAATCGAAGACAATCCGGAAAGGAAATTCTTCATTTTAAATTTTAGTAATTCATTTGCTTTCGAATAAAATGGTAGACTAGATGTGTTCACATTAAGGTGGCATTTAGTTGTATTTGAATATCGGAATTAGAATCGCAATGGGTATGTGGATTTGGAATATTTGGGTTTGGACGTAAAAATGATAGTTGTTTAGTATTGAAGTGGGAATAAGTATGATTGACATTGATGGTGTTTAGAACGTATCGAAATTGAAATGAGCATCGAAGGTGGACAACCGAAAAAATTTGACCGGCTGGAATAGTGACCGGCTGGCGGCGGCGGACCGGCGGCGGTGGCCAGCCATATCCCCATTCTCCCATATTGATAGACAAGGCGGGGCTAGTATATCAAAAAACGATATCTATTACCAAATATTTGAATATCAATTCGAAATTCATACCTACATTTCCCTAAACAAACAATTTTTATGGTTTAGATTCCTCCAAACTCATACCCTTAATGAGAAACCTCCAACCAAACACCTCTAAATAAGGGGTTAGGATCCCCTCACCCCAAATCTCTCACCCCACATGTCACCGCGCGACACGTGGCAGCAGGGGCGGGTGGTGAGGCTAGATACGGGTCACTTTCATTTAGCTTCACTACCTACCTCTACTGACACGTGTCGTGCGGTGACGCGTAGTAGAATGAGAGGAAAGTGAATGAGGTGATCTCATCCCGTAAATAAGTAGTGGTGTCAGTCCATTGAGGTTGTGTTTTGTACTTGTACCTGACGGAAGTACGTAGATCGGTTGACTACTAATGCAGGTTGTGAATAAGAAACTCGTGACTTTATTTGTACTCCGTAGTCCGTATTTTATTATTAGACAGAAACAAGTGAATTATACCGTACTTTTTTTCTCGTCTTTTGATGTTTATACAAGATGAATTACAGTTTTCTATTTTCCAAAATTAAATTAATAACCCCCTTAAAATGGCAACAACAATATTATGATATGTCTACATATATAAGCATATATTTTATATAATATACATGTAGATGTCTTTATATACATACATGTACACACACATATATACACATATATATTTATTTGACTATGTGTATATATGTGTGTGTGGGGTTCTCATATCACGTGGCGACCGACTTAGTATTGGTCGTCTAAAAAGAGAGTTAGATCGACTATTAAGTGATGCATGTCTATCCATATATATGTTTCTCTTTTTGCCATTTCTTTCACTAATATTTTAAATGAACTTTTCTACTTTACGTGTGGGTTTCTGTCGTTAAGCGGTGGGTTTTGTCTTTGAGTCTCTAATATAGTTTCTTTTGTTGGGAAGAATTATGTTTTTATTGAAAGAGAAAAAACAAAGCAAACGCGTGGTCGATTGGTCATTTTCGTGAAAAATGTGGACGTAGTTGTTTCGAATTATTTACGTGACCGTAGGCGCACTTAATATTTGACTTTGTGATTTATAAAATATTATCCTGTCATTCTTAAAAGTATTGAAAATATGCAAAACGGTGTAGTTTTATTTTTTTACTTACCGAATAAGTTGCAACGTTTTGCATATTTCCCGTAAACCTTTTGTTAAATAAACTAAAGCACATAGCATTTCATCATCATTATCATTCGTATCCAGTATATCCCAGTGACAGCCAAAGCTATCGTTAGGGTCTGAGGAGGGTAAGTGTCAGACAAACAATACCTCTGTCCTAAGGATAGAGAGTTTGATTTCAGTGAGACCTTCCGCTCTATATGTATCTGCATATACAACACAATGATAGAGATATGATGCTAGTGTGGTAGTAAGAGAATTCAGAAAATACTAAATCACGTAGCATTTGGGGGAAGTGTGAATTTTGTTTCTTACTTTTAAAGGACACAAAACTTATTAAATGATTTCTGTTTTTATTTTATGATTCTCAAAAATAGGGCCGAATGTTATACCCGAAAAATTAATAATCTCATGTGAACGGCTATACATAGGGCGGAATAGTTGAACCCTCTTACCGTGTTTACTTTAGAAGGCTCTGTAATTGTTGCACTAATTTTAAATGTTCTTATAACGGCTAAGGTGTGGAAAACCCTTTAGTTGCGGGTGGCTAAGTAACATGTTTTCGTACCATTTTTTGGGTTTAATTCTCGTTAAAAGAACACAACTAAGGATCGTCTTCACTAATAAAGAGACAGATAATTGGTTAAAAACCATTGCCCTGAATTATTTCCTATTTGATGTTTCATATTAAACATGTACTAGTATAATTAATAGTTTTTGAAACTAAATATTGTAGAGTACGATATGCAATTTCATTTCGCCTCGTCACTCTTTAGTAAAAATATTTAAGGACGGGAATATTGTCCACCACCAATCACCGTCCCTACTGATCCACTGGGGTCCGTTGACCACTGCCGTCTAGCAACGGTGTTATTTTAAGTTTTGTGGGTACTTTATGTTATTCTAGTGTATTTGTTATTTTATTTTGGTGGAATATAAATGTTTGATTCTTTCAAGCATTATAAAATAGGTAGAGTTAGAGTTGGAACGAGAAATAGTAGCAGGACTTTGCTAATATGGTATGACGAGACCAAAACCAACACGTTTCGAAAAAGCTATAAATACATACAACTCGTTCTCTACAATCAATATCAGCTGACCTTATAAAACCGCATATCGTCCACGTTTCATATCAGTCACTCAGACTCAAATTGACAATCAAGTTGGCGCCATCAAAGAGCACAGGACGTCCTCTCAACATCGGTACTATAATTAGGTCAGACGCGACCTGTCAGGTCGGTCCCAACTAGTTAACCACATCAGTCACGACCTTCACCTCGGCAACAAGTGTACGGTTAGCCAGTGCCACCAGGTCAGCTCCACTAGCGAACACCAGCAAACCAAGGCAAGCCACCTTGCCTCTTCCAAGCCAACTCACACCACACAAGTGACATTGCCATGCAGTGCGACACGTAATGCCACTTGGCAGACGTGCACAAGCAGGACATAATACGTGGCAACACCCTGCAATCACATACAGCATGGCCAACTAAAGCATATAAAATGAATGAATGCCACAAAACAAAGGCATGTTACGACATCAAAAGCACGGGTGGAATAATATGTGGCTCAAGGAATGAAGGAACCAATTGGCTGCTGGTGGGAGGAAGATTTTGAGATTAATGCCGACGGCTCTACCGCTGGGGCATTACCACTACCCGTGCAACGTCGTTGGGCCCAGCAAACGCCGCCATCGCCCTTAGCCTTTTGGTATGGCGGGGCCACTGCCGAAGCCAGTCCTCTTCGAGGAGAAGGATTCAGACCTCTTTCCTACGCCCATCGGCTTTGGTGGCCCTCTCGGATACATTTTGAGAGTTAGAAGCCATGGAAGACATGATCGAATGCTGGAAAGAATCAGAAGAGTAAAGGAAGACTTACTTGGATGGAATGAGACATAATGTTGAGGTTGGAGATGGAAAAGTTCGCAAGAGGGAGATGAACGGATGCTGGAAAGGTTTGTGATGAAGGTTCTTTTAGAGAGGAAGGAAAAGTCGAAGAAGATGAAAGTGAAAATGAAGAAGAAAGAGAGAAGTGCGATATACCTCCAAAGTTTTGGATAAAAACTTAATCTCCAATGGTATTCTCGCTCTCAGAAACTCGAGACACATAATTCCAAATGGGTAACGGCGGTAGGTAACTACCGTGGTTGAAACTGCTATGTAAATTACGCTGATGAATTCAATCATGGCCACCTGTCACGCGTCCAATTAATCGTTGACACGTCAAAAACATGCAACTGTGGAACAGTCAGAAGGATTTGAGCCTTCTCATTTATATTAATAAGGTTGATTTGGGGGCATCTGACGAGGACAAAACCGTGGCCAACATGCTCCGAAAAAACTATAATCACATCCGGCTCGGCTCTCTACATTCAATACTGTTAGTAAATCGACAAGATCACTGTCAAAAACGTGCAGCGGAAAAATAAAACTTAATCTTCGATTTCCTGCCAAGGATCCATGTTGTTCGTTTAATTCGATGAAAGAAATTCAAAACCTTACCTCTGTAGATTCAAAATCCGCAGACGAATGAGGTGCGATGACACGAACACCCTCTGCCAGTATCCACACGAATGCTTCCGTCCGGAGTGCTAGCTCTTGAAACGACGCTGCTGAAGAACTTGTTTTCTCCAAAAACGACTCTGGTTTTTTTTCTGTTGTCGTCTCTCTGTACGAGATGCACCTTCATATATACATATATGTAGACATCAAATCTGAGTCCAAATCGGATTAGTTAAGCCAATCAGAATCCATATCAGATATGGATTCTATCAGGATATTCAAAATCCATATTAGATATGGATTCTTTCGTTATTATCCGATAGATATATCTAATCATAAAAAAACAAAAATAATAATAATTAATATTTAATATTAATAATATTAATATCAGCCCATATATATATATATATATATATATATATATATATATATCTAATCAAAAAAACAAAAATAATAATTAATATTAATATCAGCCCATGCACATTCTTGTGCGTGACCCGATAGGCCCATATTAATTGGCAGTCGGTTAAATCTGCATTAAACCAACAAGTCGTAATTGGTCTCTAGCAAGACATTATGACTGCCCAATTAATACGAGTAAAGTCCAACTAGCCTAATAATAGTACATGCATTAATCTCTTTGTCACACGATATCTAGTTTGAACATAAGTCATGTTCAACTTCATACTTATATTGTTCAAACATATGATTACTCGATCTCTAAGTAGGCTGATAAAACAAATGATATTGATCACAATATCAATTCATTTGAGCACGGTCATGCATTTCACAGTCTCACTAATCGAGGGGCCCAAAGATATCTCTCTCAAAAGAGAGGGACAAATTATATCTTGATTGTTCAATATCCTCTGCATAATTTCTATCATACTCAATCATGACCTTTCTTATTATCCAGTTACGGATAACATTAGATCATGTCAAAATATAGTAGTCCTTATGTTGGAAACTATGACAATCTCAAGTTTAAGGATTAAAACATGACTATCATGAGATTTACTTTTGACGCTAATCCATGTAGTAATCTCATGATGGGTCTATCAAATACACTGTTCTCTAACAAGTATATATGAGAT
>AP025049.1:26126247-26150781 GCA_036186865.1 Eustoma russellianum | reverse complement strand
TCATACACATAATCATCTCATGATTATCAAATCAATACTCATACTGGTTATAAATTATTTTATCTCTATAACAATAATGAACCAGGGACATATATCATAATTGTGTAACATACTAACCAACAATAACGATAATAAAACCTCTTTATTAATAATAAATGTATAACATAAACATCCAAATCATGGTCTAGGGCACATACACTAACAAATACCATCTGACCACACGTGGTGCAAGTCCCCTTGGAGTCATGTCAACCACTCAGGCCCAAATTCACAATCAATTCGGCGACGCCCAGCTGGCATAGGACGTCTCCTCGACGCTTGTACCACAACCAAGTCAGACGTGACAGTTAGGGCGGCCCTAACAAATATTCCTCAAAGACTTTCATCAAGGTTAACCACCTCGGCAAGGACCTTCACCTCGGCAACAAGTGTATTGTTAGCCAGTGCTACCATGTTGGCCCCACTAATAAACACCCAAAAAAACTAAGACAAGCCACATCGGCTCAGCTAAGCCAACTCACTCCATGCAAACATTTTCGTCGTACAGTACGACACGTAGTGTCACTCGGCAGCCATGCACAAGCAGGACAGAATACGTGACATCACCTTACAGTCCCATACATGTATTGGCCAATCAAAGCATACAAAAAAAATGAATGCCACCAGACAGAAGTCATACTTATTAAAACCAAATCAACATTCTTCTCGAACAACATTACATTAAAGGAAAGAGACGGGTCTTCTCTAAACTCCAGAAAAACTTAAATGTTAATCATGAACACACTCACAAATGACTCGAACGTTGGAGAGTTTTCCTTATAGTAACAACTTTGAAGCCTCTGCATTGTTCATTTGTGTAGGATAAAGTTACCAAATTATTCTTTTTACTAGGATGAAGCAAGCGATTCAAATGGCGAGTCCAACCTTATCATGGCAGTATTTAGTTATCAATTGACGAGATTAACAGAAACAAGAACTATGTTACATCAATATTTTAAAGGATAAACAAGTATGATAACAATAAGTTTATGACATGATATATGTGTGTGTTCTATGTATCTATAGTTGTATATGTATTCATATGTATGTTGTAAGAGATGAAAATCGAATGGGAAATTGAGATATGATTAACATTAAAAAGAAAGAAACAAACTACGTGCATAGCATATCCATTCATGAACTTGATACCATCACCTATGACGGTGATGGGTCTGATATAATTATTAAATACGCGAACAACAAAAGGCAATCCAAACATCCTCTATATGTCTTAAGCTGTGATCATGCCAACTTTACATGTGCAAAGGAAACTTAGTTAATTATGTACTATCTAATACTCTACTGTTTTGCTTGCTGCAGAAAACAGAGAGGTACAAGAAGATGATCAAACAACATATGGACCTAGAAACTGTTCAAACCCGGATTCAAGACGGTTCGTATTCTGCTTCCCCTTCAAGATTTTATGTGGATCTCTTGCTTCTTGTCAACAATGCCAATGTCTTCTTTCCTAAGTCATCACCTGAATCAATAGCTGCCTGTGAGCTCCGTTCGCTCGTGATGAAAGAGCTCAAGAACAACCATCCACTTACTCCTCGTCAGGCTTCATCCACAAGACTCCAAACCAAAACAGAGCCTGAAAAATCCGGATCACTGCTCGCAAAGCACAAGTCCACTGCCCCTCTCATTGTCTGCAAAAAGAGAAGCTCCATTTCCGGCAAAGCTGCTACCACATTTAATAAGCCAGAAAAGCAAGAGGAAGATAAAGCACATTCTGCTCCAAAACCCACTGTGAAGTCTACTCCAACTACATCAAATGAAGATGACACTTCACTGAAGTTTAAAGTCCAAGAAAATCCTGTGACAGGTGTGAGAAGCATGAGAAGGGGCAGCAGTAGCAAAGGCCGACCAAGCGTTAGCAGCTCGCAGTCTGGGCCTAGTGGTATTCAAAGACCAATATCAACCTCCCAGCCATTAGATAGCACCGAGAAACCAGAGGCTTCCAGAGGCGATAAGAGGAAGTCTGAAGTGACTAGCACAGTTAAAAAGAAGGGCGCTGCGGATTTCTTGAAGAGGATGAAGAAGAATGAGCCTGCAGAGGTAACACATTTAGAATCTATTAAGAATGCTGGGGACAGTGGTACAAAAGGTAAGAAAAACAGCAAGGATCATCATCCCACTAGAAAACCTGATGAAAAGAAAGACGTGAGACGAAGCGGCGGTAGTGGTGGCTGCAACAAGAACATGAAGGAGGAGATTAGTCTGTCGAAAAGGATAGGGAGACCACCGAAGAAGAAAGGAAAGGAAACAGTGGTTACGGGGAAAAGGGGAAGGGACGGTGGTGAAGGAGAGGGGTCATCAAAACAACCCAAGAAAAAGTCTAGAAAGTAGTTTGGATGGATGGGGGCTTTGTGTACATTGTTAGTGTCCATTAAGGATAATATGTTAGCACTAAACACTTCAAATCTTCTAGGTGTATTCTGTCTCCATCTTCGCCGATCTTTAGGCAGCGTAGGTGTGGAGGGGTAGGGTTGGGAGGAGGGTGGGGGCACAGGGTTAGGAGATGTGTTATTGAGATGTCCTAGGAAGAGGAATATAGATGGTATTCACTTTTTGTCAAGGTATCAATGGCTAAAGAAATGTTTGAGAATGAATACAAAGAATACTTTTTTTCCCCATTGTATGAGTTGTTTCCTTCTTAAGGCAGAACTTAACGGTAGAAGGGATTTCTTTTATCAAAATAGAACAGATTGAAGCCAAGTATGTACAACAACAAACAACATTAACCCATCTATTGCCATAGACTCCCGCTTATGACGGAGTATGAGAGGGGTCAGATGTACGCAACCATACTCATGTGTTTTTAACACACAAAGATTGTTTCTCGATGACCTATAATGATGCGTCAAGATATGTCGAATAATTGCTACTTCATGATATAATAAGATCAGTCATTTTGTTTTATTCTATAATATTCTAAAGTCAAGGAAGAATATCTTTGACTCTATTAGAAATGGAAACATTGAAACCAAGTCTGTGAGGTTGTTAAATGTAAAACCACAGTCGAACAACCATACTGACATTACAGTTCAGATGGAAAGGAGATCAAACCCGTCAATACGGCAAAATGGAATGATTTACGCTATAGGTATCAATATATCTTTTTCGTTTTATCGATTCTGTTGCATCGCGATAAATATTTCTTTGAAAATAGTGCACTTAGTCTTATTCGAATTTACAATTATATATATATATATAGTGAAATTTATAAATAGGCCTCATTAGGCGTCATTACAAAGTTTGTTGTCCACGGTAAACAACCGCAAGCAAACTTGATCCAAATATAAAGACACTGCACATTTACAATTGGTTCCAATTGCTCCAGATGTGTATTAAGGCACATTGGCATGGCATACTCCTGCCCTTCAGACCACGGTTCGAAACCAAACCTATCCTCAAGAAGATAGATATCCATCTGCAGACACATATAAAACAAAGACAGACTAGAATCCCAACAACTGGAACTTTCATGTGAGAATGGAATTGTAAACAACATTATCAAAATACAACATTTGGGTTCCCTTGTACCAGGGGAAACCCAGTATTCTATACAAGGATACACCAAAGTCAGACCTAATAACTTTTGGTTATGAAACTACATCGTCCAAGCTATAAATTAGTAAAATTTCTACCTGATGGCTACAATTATCCATCCTTCTAGGTATTCAATGATACAACAAAGCCAAGGTTGAAACTGCCTTTGTACACATCGCCGTCGTCCAGGAGAGTCCTCTAGTTTCTGACCTCTCTGAGAATCAGCAAAATACATCCTTCCCCTTTACCAGGTCGTGACCTCTTTAAGTGTGAGCAGAACATGTCCTTTTGCATCCTGTTGAAGGCGTTCCTCTTGCTCTCACTCCACTGATTGCCCATGCAAGAAACGACCCCCTCCATCTGAGTATTCGGATATAGAAAAACACAAGGCTGTTAGTCTGGTTGAAGGATGTAAACCACCTTGAGAAGATGTTCATTTGGTAAACCGTGCAACAATAAATACAGATTGGATGGTTACATACGAGTAAACTGGCCATAATTTGGCATTCATGATATGTTGTACATTAGAAAATACGATAAATAGAGCAGACCTCACCTAGCAAAATTAAACTTCTACTGTTGCTTTTCTATTGGGGAATTCGATGACACCTCTCTCTCCCTCACCCTAAACCCTAAACCCTAAACCCTAAACCCTAAACAAAAAAACAAAAAACAAAAAACAAAAAAAAAATCCCCTCCCAAAATAAAGTGAGACCAAACCAATGAATCACCATAATAGCATTAGTCAGGAAACTGAACGAAAGAAAGGACAAGCAAAACGGTTGTGGCAAGTCCACTTGAATCAACCAAGGTGCTCAAGGAGATGTACATGGAGTAAGCCCTAAACATATAAAACAAACGACACCAAGTTAATCAACTATAAATTAAAATTCTGCAAGCCTTACTTCAATTTCTTAATTTTCCAAGAGGAAGAGTGTCCTACTTTTTGAGGAGTTGCACAATGGAGCTACCTGCCACAATCTGTTCATGTATACAGAAAGCAGCAGAACAATGCTTCAAGGGCCCAATCATTGAACTTCAATTGTTTGAGGATAAGCCCCTCATTGAAACCTAGGTAATGTTAGTTTAAAAATCACATTCTTTTGGCAAACCCTCAGTTTCTTTTTGAGTTCGGGTGTTCACTAAAAGAGACTTATCAAAAGTACATCGAAACGTGCCTCAAGGAACACTTTCCTAATACTCTTCCCCTTTATCCTTTCTTAATCTTATCTATTTTCAGGATAACCAGCCCGTACCAGCTTAGATATTCAACTTAGATATGACAATTTCTTCACTCAAGGTTTAACTTGGATACATTAATAAGACTCTTACGCTTCATCAATCTCCTTTGGTCACTCTTTTCTGCTTATAGCATGATTCTTCTCTTGGCTCTTCATCTTTTGTTCAAGATCCTAGTACCATAAGCAAAAGTTTTAGGAAATTAAATTAGACATGCAGCAACAAACTCCATTAAAGTTGAAGGAAGATAAGGCCAAGCATAACTCATCATGTGTATACTTGTCCAACCATTAAAATTGCATTCAGAATTATCCAAGTAAAAAAAGCAGATGAAGATATCACATAGGGGCGCTCAGGATATTTAAGTCAAAACACTTCAGGGTAAAATGTAAATCTGAATACCTAAGGGTGTCAGTGCTGTACTTATGCAAATGTCCAGGAAAGGTTGAATTTATCCTAAAATGATATATGTATACAAAAAGATAGTTTCAAAAAACAGATATGCTATCCCCTATCCCGAGTTCTTATGATTCAGCATTTAGCTCGTTTCACTTTCATAAACACTATCTGATTATACCTCAATCCATCCCAAAGAAACGCATAGTAAAACAAGCAGCAAGGCATGAATTTGAAATATGTTTACTTGATACTAGATCTTAGCCTTTTTTTTTTTTTTTGTAAGTTAAACAAAAAAGATATTAGATCTTAGCCTCTGTTTCATCGTGAACCTTCTCATCGACCATCACTCTAGTAAGTGCAGCATTAGCAGCACCTCTAAATTGTTAGGGAACTGCAATGATTAAGAAACCTTACTGTAATCCTTTTTATGTTTTCTCCTAAACGTTCCTGTGTAACCTATATATGTCCAATAGTAGAGTATCATGCATACATAGCATGCCTCGCCAGGCTCATGCCTAAGTTCTTTCCCCTATAAAGCAACAAAATGACGTGAAAACATGGTCTGAGAGAAGATATCAGTTGGAAAAAAGGCTGATAGACCCGTTTGCATTGGACTTCAAACAATACCAATCATTTTTTTACTCTCAAGAGAAATAGTTTGCACAAAGGGTACTCGACTAGAAACGAAATTGAATTATAAAAAGCAATCTTAACTAAAAGATTTCCATACGGAAAAAAATAAGAGAAACATAAAATTGAGGAACAAAGACATGAACAAAATAGTACAAGTGAAGTTTTTAGCGAATGTATACCACTTTCACCATCAGACATATCTGCAAGCCTAGCAATGGCATCTGCAAGTGCCTGTTCATGCTCCTACAGCAAAAGCCACATAAACATTGTAAGCAACTGTTGGAAAGAAAAACAATCCCCCCCCCCCCCCAAATAAGGAAACACGCATTAAGATCTGATGTTGAACTTACCTTCAACACTTTCTTTGCCTTCTCAATTTCATGGGGATCTGGGTGATTTGAGCTGAAAACCCTCTCCACCTGTTCAAAACAGTGTCAGACATACAAAACTAATGAGTCTACATAAGTACATGCCAGAGAGCTGTGATTACCTCCTTAATCAGAGTATCAGTACGAAGTAACTGAATATCATCTGGCCCCTTCTTCCCTATGCTACTCTGTGAAGGTGGAAATTCTTTACGGGAAGGACCTTTTAACATGCCCCGCCCTCTACCTGGCCCAGGAGCACCATCCCGTCCAAGAGGTCTATTTAATCCATTTCCTGTTCCGCCTCCACGACGAGAGATTCCAGGGTCTTCTCCATCCCATTGAATATCCTTGGGAGAAATCTACAGGGAAACGTATTTTAATACACAATGCACCTGACACTAAAATAACACATCGGCCATTGGTAAATTAAAGCAAGAAGTAACTTCTGTACTTGGAACTGATCAACAAGAACACTAATTTGAACTTCATTCAAGTACAGCAGAAAATTAAGATCTAATGTACAATCATTGACTAATGGAAATTCGTCAGCATCCTAGTAACCAATCGACTGATCTTTCATTAGGGGAAACATCATGGTCCGCAAGGTTACGCTGTTGTTTTTGTTATCCTTCTAAATCTTAGTTCTCCTATCAGATACTGACGTACTCTTTAGGGGATAAATGACGCAAGAGCATGCGCAACTCGAATAATCAACTCAAAACAAACTACTTTATACAAAGCCTACAGCTATTTCGCTAAACCCGGAGTTTTAGTTGACATGAAACTTTGCCCTTCTGGCCACATCCACCCAACTGAGTCATATCTGGGAGCTTAGGTGGCAATCGCTTAGTATATTTCCCACTGATTTCTCTTTTTCTTTTCTTTACAGAATTGTTGGATGTCGATGTTACTTCTTTCTTTTGATACCTAGAAATAAAACTATTTCCCATTTAAAGGTAAAAAACACTCTCCTCTCCAGCCACAAAAGCATATGAAACTCTACAGAGTCATGCAGAAATACGAACTTAACAGAAAAACATAAAAGAACACTTTACTCAATTAGAAATATTAAGGAATATCTCTCTTGGATTAATATGAGGGCAGGTATTGGAGCAACTGGCAAGGTTGCTGTTTTATGATCTTAAGGTCACAGGTTCGAGCTACGGAAACATCCTCTTGCATAAAGTGCAGGGTAAGAATGCGCACATCAGATCGCAAAACGATCCACCGCCTCCCGGACCCTGTGCACGCAGGAGTCTAGTGCACCGAGAATGATATTTTTTCTCTTGGATTAATATCAGTACCATACTGCATATTTCCAGTTAAATTCTCATAATCCAAAAGCTCACTTTTTCTTCCTTTACACACCACAATCATATACATAGCCTTTTGCATTATCTGCATAAGAACCTTCTTGAGAACTGAAAATGGAAGCAGAATATTATCCCACCAGCTTCATACAAAGCAAGAGCGACATATAAAATGTTGATACATGAAGTTAAACATTTTTTTTTTGTAAGTAACAAATCAGTTAAACAACTCCGCAATTCGGTAGTTTTCGTGGGCAAAAAGAAGCGTAAAGATGTCAGACCTGAACCATGGACAAGGAATCATGATGCCTTAGCAATGTCAGTAAAATGCTTTATAGAACCAGAAATGCAATGCCCATCTCCTTTTGGCATTCCTGCTGGTGTTGAACCAATTCACTCTTATCTATCAACACGTGTAACTACATTGCCCCAATAGTAATAGCCACCAGGATACATAGAAACAAGGTCCGATATTCTTTAGGCCTACAGTACTACTGATTCAATTGACTTGTGGAAGATATTTTTTCTAATGAAGGAACCGACGTATCAATGAGCTACTCGTAAGATTTCTAAAGGACAGCAAAGGGAATTGCAACAGGAAAGTCCAATAGCAAAGCCCAAAGGGTAGTTTAATTTACATAATAAACAATGCCCGCTGCCTAAGCGATGTTCAAAGAGACCATATCCCTTGCCTAATAATGTCGGAAGCCCTGGAAAAGAAAAAAGGGCCTCCAGGTAGAAGTGAACTTATTCTCTTTCCCTTGGAAACCGCCTCCCTTTCTCTTCTCTCTTTGAAATTAACATGCAACAAAACCATAGGGAATAGTTACACCGGGCAACCTATATTGGTAAGCAACGGAAGGCCACAATCAAGCTACACTTTAGCCCTACAATTAAACTTTGAAACAAAAAACCGCCACACGAGTTTTTTATTTATTTTAATATTATCATTATCGTATAATTATCTATATCTATATATATGTATATGTATATATTTATATGCATGTATAGGAATACATATATTATCTGTGCCTGTGGATCAAATGAGTTAAAGAAGAATACCAACCTCAGAAAGGTTGACCCATTCCCATGTCTCATTTGCTGTATTCATATCATAAACAAGAGCATGACGTCCCTGAAAATACAGCAGAAAGACAACCTTAGGAACAGATACTCACAGCAGCAAATAAGAAGGCAGGTGTGTGGAATTGAATGCCTACAATTAAGTCAGATACTGTAGATATTTCCTTAGGTCCTATCTCAATTAACATGTCTAGTGACCTACTCCAATCAGTTCAGCTAATGGAAGTTTTCCTCTGTAAGTTTCCTTGTTTCTATGAATTGAATGAATGAAACAACACAACAATATTCAAGCCTTTTCCCACTATATGTGCTCGGCTATATGGATCAATCATTTATCATGCCCTCTATTTTTTTTTTTTGAGTCGTATCTTAAATCCTGCCGGCCTTGTATGTTCCTAATACCTAATGCATAATATGAGCATTTAGAATATCTCTTTCAAAATATCATATCATCCCAACCACGATTCCGGCCAAAGTATCTAAAATTCTCACGTAAATCTTATGCCCTCTACATGACATTGGCTACATGAATCAACTATCTCCATTTACTCTATCACTGACAATAATGCTCCATAATTGTCATATATGTCATGTGTCCTTCCTTATTATCTCTCTCCATATCTTCTTTTGTATCCTTCTCCCACGTTTAACATGCACCTCATTCACTATAGGACGCCTTTGCACATACACATATCATCTTAACTCTGATTCCATCTTCTCATCTATAGGAGCCACCACAATCTTTCTCTTTATATGTTTATTTCTTATTTTATCATTCCTTACATGTCCACACATCCATCTTAACATTCTCATTTCCGTCACTCGCGTCCTTTGTCCATGCTCATAATTGATTGTCCAACATTCAAGCCCGTACAACAGTGCGGATCTTACTGTTATCCTGTAAAACTTCATTTTTTAAGCTTTTAAAGGAGTACTTTTCTATCGGAAAGAAGACCTGATGCACTTTTTCAATTTAACCAACCCCACATGTACCTTGTGATTCACATCCTATCCAATTCCTCAATCTTTCTGTAGTACAAAATCCTTTTCTTCTATATATCTTCTCATCTTATTAGAATTTCCGATACTACGTCTTAAAAAAATTGAACCTTTATAACCTCCTTTAAACCCACTTGAGAGGCATATACGCTAATAATATTGATGTTTCTTTTCCAGTCACTAACTTAAGGAGTTATAATTCTATCTCCTTTCCTAATAACACATACCTACTTCGTCTCTTAATGAGATATTTATAATAACCCCAACTCCCTTTAGTGCCATATTCTTTCCTATTACCAGAGTTTAAATCCTAACTTGTCAAACATCCTAACTTTCTCACTTATCTACTTTTGTCTCTTCAAACATAAATTATTTACTCTTCTCCTTATCATCGTGTCACTATTTCCATTGTCTTTCCCTTTAAAGTTTCAATGTTCCATGTTCCTAGTCTGATACTTCTATCTAACCTAGTATTTCCTCTCTTAGTATCTTAATTACGGCTTGAAAACTCTTGTTTATTTTTCATTGCATCCGAATTCTCTATGAGATGCAGCAGCCTTAGCTTAATTGTCACCGCATTCGGACCATGCAATGGGGGACACCTGCTTATTTGACACTACATCCAAGCACCCTAGATGCAGCAGCCTTTGTCGAGACAACCACATTCAGATCATACAGTGGGTTCCCATATGAAGAACATCCTACCATTAACGCAATTTCTTGTTTGATCTATAACCATGTTAATTGACAGTTTCACACTGGCTGTCAACATAATGCAACCCTCTTCCTTTATCTATACTTAGAACTGGCAAGATGCAAAGTCGGCCAAGTGGAGTTAATTGAATGAACAAAAGAAAATAGCATGTACCTCAGTCGGATTGTAATCAGTAATAAGAGCTTCATAAAATTATTGTCGTCCGGCCATCGGGTTCTAACCTTCCGCCCAATCAGTGGATCTAATGATGCTCCTTCAGCAGGTTCCCTTGCAAGGCCACCAAAACCCAGCCCGATTACCGAATTGACTCCTTCCACTTGGAACACAGCAGAAGAATATGGCATTTTAATTGAAGGACCACACGGTACTATCTGACTCTGATGAATAACAAGAAAGAAGAGGAGAACAAATAAATTGAAGTCGGAAGATAGGAGTATCCTGTATTCAGATAGTGACATACAGATTGATGCTTTTTGCCTTTGGGCCCTAACATAGGTCCTCGTTTTGCAGCTGATGAAGAGGGCTGGTTTCCTGCAACCACTGCCTGGGGATGGAAAGAAGGAGATGGACCACCAAAAGATTTAGAGGGTAATGAACCACCTATCTTCTGCTTCTTTCGTGAAGCGGAAATAGAGGGGCTAGGAACTGGATCATGAACTTCTTGACCAGAAGAAATCATGCCTGCCTGATGTCCACTAGACTGTCTCCACTCCCTGATTGCGCATTTTATAAAGTTTATTTATTTCAAATTAGAAGAATTTGCACTTGCAATGTATCCAAGTCAAGAAAAAAATATAAAAGTGGGGAGTAAAAAAGGGGGGAAAAGAAGTAAAAAAGAAAAAGGAAAGAAGATGGAAGAAGAAAAGAAAAGAAGAAAAGAAGAAAAGAAGAAAAGAAGAAGAAACAATACAGTTACCACCATACCTTATTCTTCTGATAACATCATCTTCATTAACCCTACAAAGAAGCTCTCTGTGCTCTTCATTTGACAGTCTTAACTCTTTTCTTAAATTAGTCATTAGATCTTCCTTATCCTGCAGAATGTGAGAAACAAATGTAAACCTTATGAAACTAAATTGTTTACAGTACTAGTAAAAACACATAGAAACAAGAATGTACCCAAGTAATTGCATCAGCTTGGGCTTTAAAAGCTCTTAACACTGAGCAGTATGCTTCTTGCTCAAGTTGGTGAATTTGGGCCTCCATATCAGTTTCACCATACATCATCCTAGACGGATAGGGCACAGAACCTACACCTGCAGGTCTACCATTCCCAGCAATGCGGTTACCTCTTGGCATTCTACTTTGATGAGATGGAGGAAGATCGTCATCAGTTCCTGCATTAATGTTGTTATGTAGGAGAGCTTCAGCAACATAAAGCTACAAAAGGGAAAAACAGATAGCCCCTTTTTTCCAAGTAATAAATAAGAACCGTCCCTTAATTTAATGGAACTGTAATAATATCCTTTCATCTCAAAATTTCCTAAGTCAGAACATCATCTCACGTACTGTTGACCAGTAACTATCTACAAATGCAGAAAGAGAATTAGACATCTTAAAGTACTTTAGAAAGGACGACACTGCCACCAAGAGGATAATAAAAGGAAAATTTTAATCGACAAAAAGATATCCAAGTTGCAATAAACAAAGATAACATTAGGGTTTTGCAACCTTTGCAAAATAACATTAGGTGAAACAGTGGTTAAAGAGGAGATTTCGAAATGACAGCTGTAATTGCTTCATTTATAACATAAACACGACTTTGTTTAATTAAAGTATATAAAAAAGAAGACTCGGACAAAAAAAAAGACCACCAAAAAAAACATCAGCGTGATACTAGGAAATATGGTCCAAAGAATCTCGATAGTAGTTCCATGAATAATGCTAGACCACCAAAAAAAAACATCAGCGTGATACTAGAAAATATGGTCCAAAGAATCTCGATAGTAGTTCCATGAATAATGCTATGAGTGTTACAGCCAGCCTAAAAAGAGGAATGGAAGGTAAAAATAAAAAAATAAAAAAAAACCTCAATATCTGCCCTGCTGCGCATCCTTGACATTTATGAGGACTCCCTGGAGATAACAGTGAAGGGATGCTCCTTTTATGACTAAATGCGAACATAGTCATGTAAGATCTGCAGTTCTCTTTTGCAATCGCATCATCCTATCACGTTGAATGGTTCTAAACATATGCCCTTTCTCGACGCATTTCTCCAATATCATTATCCAAAGTGATAAGTAAAAAAATTCAAACTTATCTGGAGGCGATTTCTTTAAACATACATTCACCCTTATGCGATATCTCACCACCGAGTCATATTCCAGTGTAAGGGAAAAGCAACCTAGCACATACTCTTAATTAGTCGCATTCAATTCAATAACACATTAACCTATTTCATCTCCTCTGGGAAAATAAGCAGGTTCCAATGCCTATTACCCATCAGCAGTCTAATTTACCAACATCAATATACATTACACTGGTCGCTTCAGCCACTTCCCAGGCCCAAAACAGATTCAAGCTATAAATATCATCTTTACACTTAGATCGGCACTGTATACCGAATTCCTTGCTCTACATCTCAAAAAACAAATCTAGCAGCTCAGAACTCGAAAGGAACAACACTCGGAAAAAGAAATATGAAATGTTAACAACATGCACTCAGTTTACCACTAAAATTGATCCATGTTCCTTTGCAGCTAAAATAAGAGTTCCTCCATAGTTTCTGTAACCTTTACCGTGTCTACCTAAATTATAGTTACTGGAAGACTTTTCCATAGAAAAAAATAATTAAAAAAGAGCAAAAAGTTGGCGTTAAAGATAGCATCTTTCTTATATCCATAGCACTAACCTTACCTAAAGTAGGCAAAATGATACAATTATGACGGTTAAAAGCAGTAACGTGCATCCAGACTCCCCTCTCGGTTAGTTAATACAACCACAGAAGGCTATCAAACTCAAATCAATGAAAACTCAGGCAAATTCAAACTTGAAATCTTGGAAAGACACTTACTTATCCCGAAATTGGCGAACTTCATTGCCCAAGAAAACAAAACCCGAGCAATTCTGATAAAATCAAAACAAAAAATCCTAAAACATAGCACCAAAGACTTAGCTCACCACTGCTATCGTAAGGCGCGAAGTCCATAGCCAGCTTTGCCACCACTTAGCTCACAACTACGACGAAACAAGGAAAGATGCCTCGAATTCAGATGCCTGCGAAGAAATATAATCCAGAAACTTGAAATCGAAGAAATTATATGGAGTAGAGGCGAATGAATATGAAAAGAAGGAAGGCGTTAGGGTTTTGGAAGTAAGAAATTCAATGTGTGATCTGAAAGACGGTTCCTCCGACGAGCGAGAATACACGGACGTGAAATTAATTTTAGAGTGGTTGGCTTTTCTGATTAAGGAAATGGTTTGAATTCCGCAAATTTGGATTGAAGGTGGATAATTGGACATGACCGAAACTGGTCTGAAAGGCTGAACCAAAATCAGGTTGGAACGGTAATTGGACAAACCGTAACCAAAATTGAGCCGGTAACTGAACTCAGACCGTAACCTAAAATTTAGTCAAGATATGTGATTTTCTAAACTTCGTTTCCGTTTCCAAGGGAGTTAAGAACACACACTTCCTTAACTTTGGAATATGATTGAATAAAGCAAAATGACTCACTAAATTGGCGGCGCTCCTTATATTGTGAAGGAGCAGTTGATCTCGACACAGCCTGACGTATCATTATGGGTTATCGGAAAACAACTTCTGTGTGTGTTTAATACATAGGTATAGTTGCATACATCCAACCCTCTATATCCCGTTATAGGCGGGAGCATCTAAGACAATGGAGATGGTGTTGTTGTTGTATGTGATTTTCTGAACTTAAACCACAATTAACGGTTTTGATTTAGCTAAAACCACGAAACGCCGGGGGACGAATCCGTGGTTTTCAACCGGCTACCTTTTAACCCCCCCCCCCCCCCCCGCCGCCGCCAAAAAAGAAAAAAAAAAAAAAACCTGCCGCTTAAACCGATATTTTTTTCTTTTATCATTTTAATAATTTAATTGTTTGACCACATTAAAAAAATTCTCAATTCACGTATTGGTATTTATAGGATAAATTACATTTATTTTTTTTAACATTTAGGGCTCGCAAAAACACAAGGTTTTTAAAAAGATTTTTTTGGTAAGTTTATGACACTTCCAAATTATATTATGCATTTTGCATTCAATATGCTAAAAGGCATTAATTTGGACTTCCACTTTTATGGCCTTTCTATCGGCTATAAACCTTTTTTCTCTACTGATTTAATGGTGTTCGAAGAATTACTACGTGATATCTTAATAGTTATTTCATAACCAATAAAGAATTACTATGTAAGCATGATAAATATGCTACTACTTTTATGGTGTTCGAGAAATTACAATGTGACATCTTTATAATTATTCAATAAAGGATTATATAACAAATAAAGAACTATCATCTTAACAAAGAGATTACTACGTGACATCTTAATAAAGAATTGTGATGTAAACATGATAAATAATGCAAAACTACTACTTGGGGGGGGGGGATTCTTCCATTTGAAACCTTTTTTTTTGTTTCCATATCACTATTTTCTCTGAAAATTTTACAAAATATTATATTTTTAATAAGAAACTTCATGAATAAGATACGAATTGAGAAAATTCACTCAACTGTCAAAACCGTCTTATAGCACACTGGATTAGACAGCTATTGGTGTCCAATAATTTACCCGTGGATAACAATAGCACATACACCCACAGGAAAAGTGGTTTTGTGGTATGAAAGGGTGCAAACCCACCCAGACCTAGGATTATACTGCAGACGCATCCTAGACCGTAGATGATACTGGCAGACACGCCCCAGTCCTTGGACAGTGTTGCCAGGCTGGTCTTAGATGTTGGACGCCGGAAATTAAAATAAGATTGTCATCCTCATTTCATCATCAAAATATTTTGTAATTTTTTGATGTAGTAGGTTCAAGCGCGGGAGGAGCATATAGAGGAGCTACGACTGGACAAAGAAATGCAAAACTCAGTATATAAACATGAAAAACTAATGATCGCCAATATGTGCACCCGTACTGCAAGCCTTTCTACGCCTAACTCGTGCTACACTCGGATATGTCTGGATGGTAGATATGTCAGTATGCCTGTGACTGAGACTGATAAGATGGACCTATCATATCTTCCTAAGTATAAGCTGGTGTCGTACACATCAATTCAAGTGACATGTACATCTCCGCGTCATCTGCAGTATGAGAATGATCGGCATAAGCAGCATCCAGAAGTTCATCTACATTATACACATCAAACATGTAATTTTGGACACGTATTAATAAGTCATTATGTGTTTAAGCATTTAATCAGACAATTTGTGACAAACCCGCCGCCGCCGCCAAATGCATGTCTTGCAGGTACCGTCGATGTGTAAAAATATGTTCCATCCAAAAGATCCATAGATGTGTGTGTTGGCGGCTGCGTCAGGATAAACTTGTACTATATAACATAGTCATCGGTTCTCTATTGCGTGGCTGCATCAACAGGTGGACGGTCTAAGAGTTTTATGATACCCTCATATCGTAAAGTATCATCACTTAGACATATAACAGTGGCATAATCTCTAGCCTGACATACGATATACACAAGCGATGGGGTACTCGCATGTAACATTTCACATTAGCATCCAATATTGGTTAATATATCAAATAACAATATTTTATATTGAAAATACGATAACCTGACCATATGACATAGATCAGTCAAAGAATCATGATATCCGTTATTGTCAATATGATGAACACATACTCCACCAAGTGAGATAAGTGTGCGGAGTTTGTAACACACATACACGGTGAGTCATCCACCATGCAGCCCGTGAAACGTCCCACTTGCACTAGGCTATCATATCATCTAGCCCACTAGTCTATGTACTATTATATTCGACTTTGATAATCAACTCCTACAATCCGTCTCTCACATTAATGCAGCGTGATACCTGTATCGACATGATTGTCTAGACACTCCTTATGTCAGACCAAACTGTCATATGACTGGCACCCGAGCACACCACAAACTTCGAACTCTCTCGACACACTTGGCAATGACACAATGACTCCCTCTGGTAAGGCATTCGTATGAAATCATCCTCTGTCGTGCTATCCAGTTATTCACGAAAAATATCAACTGCGTGTCTAAAGACCTCTGGGAAATTACATGCATTAAGGCACTAGGTCGCACAATGAGTATCAGGAGTAACAACTAAAATACGCCATTGTAAAACTCACGTCGGTAGAATCGTAGGATGCAATATGGAAAATCTCTCTCTTATCCAATACTGTAAAAGATGTAGTTGTCCTGCCACCTTATGTTTCTGACTAAGAAGAATGTCGTCGCATAGGTTGTGGTACAAACACGCAAACAAGGCAACGACTGAATTGGAAGCTAGCCAAGATACAGAAAAGACCCTGCGTTTTTCAACTTTTCTGATCATGAGTTACGGTTACCTGATTCAGTCAAGTCTCTCCATGGCCAACACTACCGTATGAAAACACTTTAATTTAAAAAGCTATATTATAACTCAGGAGATTCTCACCACTTCAGTAGTCTAAAAAAGCTTCGTGAAAGATGTAAAGCATGTCACTCAACGGTTTCCCAAGTAAAGGCCCAAAACTTGGTACTCACAAGATGTCTAAGCTCAAATCTGTTTCGACCTAACAAGCTAATAGTATAGTTCGAACACCCACACTGCCGCTGTCAATATTCGAACCGAATATGCAATCAACACTTACTCAGCAGTAAGACTGCCGGAAAGGAAAAAATGGTGGCTTGAGACACAATTTCTCTTCAACACACATCTCCAAGAAAAGAAAATAGAACATGGGGAAGCATGGAAAGATGACGAATATTACATAACGGATGCAGCTCGATTTCTTGAAGTTTATCACAATATTCTTTTGTGAGCGTAATCTACCAGGTAGAAAAATTCATCGAGCTTCACATAAAAGGCGGATAGAAAAAAGAAATTAAAGAAAATCCACTGGATAACTTCACTGTTTGCTTAATGAATCTCAAGCACTTCAGTGCTAATTTGATAAAACTCCTAAGAAAACTCACATGCATCTTCAGGCTTCAACCAACAAGATAGCCAAATTGAGAACCAAGTTTCTTACCCTTGTCTTCGCGCGTTGGTTCCGCCTCTTTGTGGAGCTTCATACCCAGCCCCGGTAACATGAGAAGGCGGCGCGGTTGATCCATAAGGCGCATTGTGCTGCACAGGTGCTAATTGTCCCTGAGGTCCATAAGGCGCGTTGTGCTGCACAGGTGCTAATTGTCCCTGAGGTCCGGCAGCAGCAGCAGTCGAACGGGCATTTCTTTGGGCTTCATAGACGGATTGAGGCGGCCCACTTGTGCTGTGACCATCATAATTCAGCCTCCATTGTGCATCATACCCAGGTACCCTCTGTCCATCATGCCCAGGACCTCTAAGCGCTTCGTAACCAGGTGTCATGGCTGCTTTCTGTGGATCGTAACCTGGTCCACCCATAGCTTGCTGTACATCGTAACCAGGCAGGGAAGGTACCCTCTGGGTGTTGTAATTGTGACCTCCGGATGCACCGTATGCAGCTCTAGCAGGAGGTGCAGGGGGAGGGGCAGAAGTAGGCCCCGTCCCAGGTTGAGCTCCACCAGAAGTAGCACCTGCACCCGCAGCAGTTGCATCAGCAGCAGCACCACTGGTAGCCCCTATAGGAAGGTGGCCTTGACCCTGAAATGCATGGCAATGAGATTGAGGAAAAGATACTACACAAAATGGGAAATTTTACAGAATTTTTAACTGAACCGTATTGTGTTCCGGGATAGGAAATTAGATTCCAGACCACTTTCCATAAAACATCCTCTATTTTCAAGAACAACCATAGAAAATAAATAAAGAACGAAATTGAAATAAAATAAAATAACAAGGAATAGATTGATATGGTCCATGGACTGATGATAGTCCGCAAAACACATTTTTGTGGCCCTTAAAGGAAAAAGAGGGGGAAAAAAACTATGGTTTCATAACCTTCACCTAAACAAAGACGACACACACACACACAAGAGAGAGAGAGAGAGAGAGATGTACTTTCGTACACAGACAGGTTATTTGTGTTAGGGTATATGCACGCAAATGCCCACACAAATAACGCTGCAGTCTGCAGTCTGGGGGTAAGAGCTAATAAGAATCTTACAGCTGTAGGTACACACACATACCTGCAACTGTTGGATTCTTGGAGTCAAGTAATTAGTGACAGCCTTAACACGGTAGGCTCAAGTCATTCGACTTAGGGAAAGAGGGTCACAGGTACGACAAAACGGCTACAGCAATAAGTTACACTTGAACTTCAAATATAGGCAACATCTAAAAAGTTCCTTTCGGAAAAATAAAACAGAGATAGGGGAGTCCTCTGTATCAGTGATTGCATCCAGCACTAGCAAGATCAACAATTTGAAGTAAGAACACAACAGGCTGATACAAAATAAAAATAAAATAAAATAAATACAGTACATGGTAAATTTGCAACAAGAAAAATAAGAATAATAAAAACTTCAAAAAATAAAAAATAAAATAAAATATAAAAGTAAATAAAAAACCTGAGAATTGCCATAGCCATAGCCATAACCATAACCATAGCCATTAGCATTCTGTCCCATAGAGTAACTCCCAGCAGCTTCATTCTCATTGTATGCTGGGTATTGAGCACCTGCATTTAGAAATTGTGAGATATTTACAAATAACGCCCGCATTCAACAGA
This sequence comes from Eustoma russellianum, assembly GCA_036186865.1. Taxonomy (NCBI): domain Eukaryota; kingdom Viridiplantae; phylum Streptophyta; class Magnoliopsida; order Gentianales; family Gentianaceae; genus Eustoma; species Eustoma russellianum. Next base: position 26,131,630 of record AP025049.1, on the reverse strand, counting down.
GTGAAACTCTGTTTAAATCATTACGTACCAGCTTGCCGGTCAAAGTTAGAAGGATTAGATAACTGTGCTCTAAGCTTTTCAACCTCTGCAGTCATTGCTATATAATTCTTCTCCATCACCTGAAGAGATTCTAGATGATCATTGTAAACTTTCTTTTCATATTCATATGTAGCCCTGCAGGGATCAAATAAAATAATATCATGTTTTCCCATCTTGAATATAAACTCGAAAACAAACCAAAATCTGATTCTTATGTTGAAATGGTTCTGTTTTCCAGTAGGAGTACCAGTCCCGCGCATAGAAAACAGAAAAATGGGAACAATATTAAACAAAACTAATTGGGGCTGAAAATATACAACAATCAAATGTTCAAATTCAATTCATTGAGTGAAAGCAAATATATAATTCACTTGGGCCATTTTGAGTGGTCAACAAAATGATCTTATCAGCCATCTATTTGCCAGGCAGTTTAAAAAAAAAATTTAGTACCTGCAATGTTGATACTCTTGCCTTAGACCAGCAAGCTCAGAGAGCAGAATGGGGATCTGTTGCACATCAGAGTGAGCCATCTGTAGCTCAGGAGTCAGCTGCTGTAACTTTAAGACAAGATCCTGCCTTGAAGAAACCAAGCTCTGCGCTTCAGTTCGAGCCTGATGCAACGCATCTTTTATGGAATCTGAGGCTTGCAGCTCGGCCTCCATCCTGGTTATGTTATCAATTAGACCTCTTCTCTGCTGTTCACTCTCGGACTTCATATCCCCTATACGAGCATGCAACAGTTGTAGCTCATGCTGTGCAGCTCCAAGTTCTTGTCTTAGACTTCCATGAGTGGAAGCAAGTCTCTGGTTTTCTGTGACAAGTTTTTGCATTTCTACGTTTTGCGAAGCAATTTTCTGTTCCATAACTTCTACAGGAGGCAACACATCCAAGGGAAAGAAGCCGTCCTGTGGAGAACGCATCGAACGTCCATAAGGATCAGAATGTATCATGCCAGGGCCAATGGCAGGATGTCGCTGGTAAGAAGAGGTGGGGATTCTACCTTTGCTTCCCATTTGAGTTTTAACTTAATCTGCAAGTGATAGGCATGCTGAATTAGGCCATTCATAACACATTGTGATATGTCATCTCTTTAAACTAAAGAGTAATGTACATCTCCACCCATCAAGTGCAATAAAGCGACTACCAAATGAATCATGAATCTCTAGGAGATACTATATTTTCTATGAAGTGACTTTCTTGCATATCGTGCATCTTATAAAAATATTGCATTTTTTTTTCAAATATCAGGCAACAAAGACTCTTTTGCCAAAAGGAAGGAATGGAAATACATAACCTTGGATCCCCAAAAAAAATCCGATGAGAATCCTTGGGGAGATTAGACAATAGGGAAGAATTTTCATGAAACACACACAAATAGAGCACACCAAAAGAAAAACAAAAAAAAAAAACGATGAAAATCCTTGCCTATTGTCTAGCATACCCAAGCCCCAACGACCACTACAAAAATTCTGCTTTACACCGACTGAAATCTATTGAAATAAGACCAGCATTTCTTAAATCAAACTACTCTTCTAGACTTTTCACAAAAATAGCCTGAATTCTTCTAAACATCCATACATTTCTTATGAATAAGCTTTTGCCAAAAAAAATTCCTATGGAATTACAACCAAATCTGCATCTCATCCAGGCTACAACGGCCAATTGGAACTCCATAGAAAGAATTACTGGGACTGTTCTGAGAGATGGATTTCAATTCTGACAAAGTGTTTGAAAGAATTTGCATGGAACACTCCGAGAATATGGACTTACTGTTGGAGCTTAGAAGTTATAAACAGATAGGCTACAAAGCTCCTGCAAATAGTCTAGGACATCAAAAAGATCTACAACAAAATCTTTTGCTTAAGAATCCTGACATACATATTTTGCCACTATTGCAGCATGATTCTCAAAGATTTCAAATTATACCAGCTATTATCAGCTCAAACACACCAACAAATACGATATTCCTTACAAAAATAACATTCTATGCAAAAAAGGTGAAATCAGTCCAATAAATATTCATACCTAGCATTCAACAGCCAAAAACATCAAAATAGTTCTAAAAAACAAAATAATCCATGAGTATGATTCTTCAATATAAATTAAAACATTACGGACTTGCATCCTATGATACTTCATCAAGTGGCATCTTACAACCTTCTTAAGCTGATGAAAAACTTGAACTAGCTCTATGAAACAAACTGCCGGACCCATTTACCCTTCTACTCTCCAAATGCATTATCTAAGTAGGTAAAGATGTCACCAAAAAGTTCCGGCTTCCATTGTAGAAGCTGTCCTAGCAACCTTCAACTTCTATGTGAAATCTTGTTTAAAATAGCAGCAGTAATAGTAACACTAATTAGCTGCAACATAATTACATGTGTAGAACTTACTAATGCACTGTAAATAAGCCAGTAGAAGTTTTATGCCTAGCAGGCAAGTTTCCTACGACGTTGAAGTATGCCATCTCTTTTAAACCACAAATATCATATATTGCTAGGATGCATTTAAACTCAACGCATAACATTGTCTAGATTCCAAAGCAAACAAATTTTCAAGTTATCACTTGTCAAGGAAAATATAACGTATCACATAATGCACTTATAAGGAAATCATAAACAGAAATAAGAACACTACCTTAATACTCAACCTACCTTATCCAGTCACCGATTTGTGATCTAGGAACCCACATTCAGAAGGGAAAACTGGGTAAACACGAGTTTAAACCAAGGAATAAAAGAAGTTATCATTGAAAACTTTTTAAAGGCTTTCAAGATGAGCTACATGATTCCTCAACTACACTGATAAATCAATCAAAGGGAGCAAAAAGGACAGCATACCATGTTGTTTCAACCTGCATAAACAGACTTTTCTGTTAAGTTAATGATTGATCTTGCATAAGTCCACCTACACCTTACTTTATCTTCTTTTTATGCTTAACCACTTTCGAAAGCAGAATTCCCTACTTGAACTTTTTAATAGTGATGCCTAGGATAAATTACTAATCATTAACTAAAGCCTTGACCAATTTCGATCATTTCTCCTGATCACTATTATCTTCTCCTATTCTCATCTCATGTTCGATCTTATCTTCTTTGCATAATGGGCACTAATATAAGTATATTGGCAGCAAAGATCACTATAAGGAAGATCAGTAATAGCCAGTACAATCTGGATTTTACACTAGAGCAACACTCAACAACATTCGAGCCTTTTCTCATTATGTGGAGTCGGCTAGAAAGGTGGACCTTGGTGTCAAGAATGGGATTCGAACTCATGCCCTTTTGGACCAGCACCTAAAACTGGATTTTACACTACCGATCAGAAAGTCTATTTTCTCCCGAGTGATGAATAAGCTTCCGTTTTAGTTTTCTTCCATCAAAGAAACTTCAATCTAACGCCAAGTGCGCCTTAATATACAAATGTGAACAAGTTACAAATAAATGAAACAACTTGCTCGCGCAATTGGATTTCATTTATAAGACTTTGCCCTAAACCCTTATAACTAAATAGCTGCTTGAACCTTTAGAATGGAACACAAAAGGCAAACCTAGATACCAATGTAAGGCAGGATTTGAAGAAGAGTTCGGAAATTTCATTCACAATATGCGTTGTATACTCCAAAAATAGCAGGCAACATGTATACGAGATGGAAGTTAGGGGAAAAAATCCACTTACATGGAGTAAAAAGTAAAGGAAATGAGAGATAACCAAGACCTATCACTAAAGGCACAGGGTTAATTTAAACTGCAGTTGGTTCATGAACCTGGCCGAAAATTCAAGAGTGGAGACTCAGCTAAGCTAGTGCCTGGGGTTATTGACGTTTAAAGAAAGACGAATACCACAACCAAATACCCAAACGAAATAACAAAAAAAAAAAAAAAAAAAAAACAGCCAATGTTCCCTGCTTCCCTAGCCACAAGTGGCAAGCTACAACAGCACCGATAGGCAGTAAACAGATCTTTAAAAGGGACAAATTGCAGAAAAAAGATGCTTCCAACTGCCAAAGTCAAGACATACATAGCATTAGAAAAATAAGAGCAAAGAAAATCCCTGATAAACTAGCTAGTCATAAACACTGGCAGCGTAAGGGACCCTAACTCAATTCCCTCATCTAATCGATAATAGCCCCTGTCTCAGGGGATGGAAGGCGATAAGGAAGGAAGGATGAAAATCTGTCTTCCTATCAACATCATTTCTAGTCGACCTACAAACCCTAATGCAAAAATTTAACATGGGATTATCACTTGGGCCATATACATTCATTTAAATTCAACATCTTCACATAATCACTCAGCCCCTTTGTTTCAACCTTCTCCCATGTCTTAAAAAATTGTGCTCTTTAATACACCAGGAGATCCTTTATTTTTCATAGTGCCGAACCAAATCCCAAATTCATTAGCAAACCCATGATTCACCATATATGAAGCATCAATGATACAACGTTGAGCTCAATCTCTTCTCATTTTCATCCTCCATAATCCAATTGAACCGCCTCCCGGCCACATCAAGTGTAAGGCTGAAAATTTTTACCAGCACATAACAGCTCAAAACAACAATACTAACTTATAAGTCGATGTTAATTTTCTCTATGACCATCTGGGTTTAAGAAAAATCGTCACTTAAAACGGAAATTGTATCTGGGTCTTGCAGTGGTTCCACGGTAAGTTCAGAGGCGGAAAAAGACGACAGAAAGAGGAGGCGTTACCTGAAAATGATATAGAGATGAAATAATCAGCAGAGCTCCAGAGGAATGGCACCCAAGTAGAATCTGTGTGCACCAATTTCAATTTCTAATCTGGTATGCTTGTGAGAATTGGCGTAGAAGATCAAATTGGTGATTTTTAATTTCGGCTAAAGAGCGAAAGGGTTCGGTTTTCTTCTCCAATTTTTTTTTTTTTTCTGAAGCAGTTTTCTTCTCCAATTTAAGTAATTTGATTGTCGTCCTTTCATTATTGTTTATGCTATACCGGACCTAGTTTATTTTCCTTTGCGGTCAAAGTTTCAAACCCATTCATCGTTTTGTTTTTTTTACCTTTTATAATAATTTATTCGATATTAATATTAACTGCCACTTTTATAATCATACATTCAATTTAATTTTAAAATTCAGATGGAATTCATTCTGTATGTGTCTATATATAGAGATATATATATATATACATCTACACATACGCGCACACATACAAATATATATGTGTGTATGTTATGTATATGTGTGTGTGTGTGTACACACACAACATTCACATGCATACATAGTGTGTGTGAGTGTACAAACATATATGTGTGAGTGTACAAACATATATGTGTTTGTGTATCTGTGTATCTGTGTCTAGATTTATGT
>AP025049.1:26016247-26123747 GCA_036186865.1 Eustoma russellianum | reverse complement strand
TCCTTTTCCTGCTCCAATTGGTACAATCAAAGTATGCTTTGATGATATGTTATGTTGTTGTTTTAATTGTTGAAATCTATGCCATGTTGTGCAATCTGTGAGAGACTGATGTTCTTGGTTATTGTTGATGTGTATAACGTGATGCTTGTTTTGGATTTGATGTTAGGGATAAATTTGATAATCAAAATAGCACACTTTTAACATGTTTAGGGTTTTTAGTTGTTGTTTTGACCTTAAAATAGGTTCACATATACTAGAAATAGGCGAAAATATAAATTGGAGTAGAAAAAAGCCGCCGAAGGTGGCAAGTATGCCTCACGTACCGCTGGAAGGGCCGCGCGTGGGCACACACACGCTCTGACGGTTTGTAGCAGTCGAATATATAAAAAAAGGTATTCAAACAGGGCGCAGGCGGCCGGACCCTTAGCGGGCCGGCTTTGCATAGGCCTGACCCGTTTGCTTATAATATAAAAAAAGGGACAGGCTAGTAGCGAGCCGGACCGAATGGCCAACAGACCGGGTCCCAGCTGTAGGTCGGCCCAATTAGCAAAGTAAATAAAAAAAGGAAGCCTGGACTGCTGCAGACCGGACCCCTAGTGGGCCGGATCCAGATTATAGCGCGGACAGGGCTGGCGATAAGGGCCAGCCCATTAAGTAATTATTATTACTTTTAATTTCTGAAATTAAGTAATGTAATTTTTATTAATTTAAAAATAGAAATAATTATAAGAAAAATATAAATAAATATCAAAAAATCATAAGTAAATTCTAGGAATTATAAAATGCTGAAATTCAATTATTTCAATTAAATTTTAGTAATTGTGATAATTTATTTAATTTGGATAATCAGGTAATAAATAGAAATAAATTAGGGAAAATGAGAAAAAAATATAGAAAATGCACAATAAATGTATACAAGCCATGGAAAATTAGTTTAACATTAAACAACATTAAATCATTACTCGGATAATAAATGAACCTAGATTTGAGTGCCGGAAGATGGTGAGGATGGCCAGGGGCCTCAGGCGATCTTTAAATGAACCTAGATTTGAGTGCCGGAGGATGGGCTAGGGGCCTCAGGCGATTGTGTTGTTTGCATTCATGGCACGTGCATTGTATTTATGGTGGGTCGTGACATACCGGGTCACGGGCGTTCAGTATGGTGTATGGTGGCGGGGCCAAGTACACTCAGGATGGTGACTGTGAGTGGGTACGACCCACATCCACTCAGTAGGTCCCGGGATCATGCATTGCATGGTGGAGATATCGGCATTCCGTGTGACATGATTTCGTTGCGTATGACATGCATAGTAGGACATGCATCACGATGTTGCGCATTCTTTATCTGGAGTGAATTACCTTTCCTCATTATTTCTTATGCCTATGTGATACCATGTCCTGTGCTATGTGCTATATCATTTTTGTATGCTCGTCTTGTCCTAGTAGGAGGTAGGTGCCTACTTGGTGATTTCTCGTCACTCACCCCTACTCCCCCCACCAGGTGAGCACGAGGAAGCGTACGACTATGTCTTTGCTGAGGACGGGGCGGACACGGTAGTATGGGCAGACTGACGGTCGCACATAGGATACGAAGAGACCATGCGGCTGTCTGTCATTATTTTATTGGGATTTCATCAGACACTACCCTGTTTAAACTGATGGCACTTAGATGTTGGCACAGTGACTTTATTGTCGTTACTGATTTATTATTGTATTGAGGATTTCTTTTATCATGAAACTTAATGTTATTGTATTTCATTTCCACGAGAAAAATTTCTACGTCTTTTCTGAGATGTAAGAAGTTGATGCGACACCTTGTATTCTCCTTAGCAAGATACGACAGGTGCACTGTTCCTAATGCTAGGGTTTGGGAGCGGGGCGCTACAGGTGGTATCAGAGTCGAGGCTTCAGATCCGCCTCAGAAACGCCCGATTAACTAGATCACCTAAACGTAAGCTATGATCTTCTCCTAGAAATGACGATTATACCCTTAATAAATGAATTAGACCTAAGTTATGATCGGGTTATGGGAGGTGTGTGTTGTTGGTGAGCTTTCTCTATTTAATTACCGTTGTATCCCCGAACCTTCGCATGAGCCCCATAAATGCTCAAATCTATCGATTACTCCCGTTCAATTCGAATTCTCGTCAATGTTCGCGTGAAATCCATTAAAATACCGTTGTGTCGTGAATAATCTAGCAATGGAGGCAACGTTGGTTCTAGTAATGACCACCAGGATCAGCAGGTCATCCTCCAGGCATTGGCCGACACCATGGCCACCACGTTGGCGCAACAACGACTGTAGACGGCGGAGTGCCAGTAGCAGTTGAACTAGCGTCTTCCACCGCTGGCGCCACCCGGTCCAAGGTTCGTGCTACATGGAAATGCAGGACGTCTGAAATTCGATGTTTAGAAGGACCTTTCACGAGGGAGGCATAAATATGCGACATGGCCGCTAAAAATCACAAGACCGCTCGCGACAAAAGTACAGATGTGGAGGAATGCATGACCACCGCTACCACCATGTGCTCCTTGCGGATGCCACACTCGGGTCCATGTGGGGGGATTATGTAGGTATGAGTGCGACAACCAGGACGTTTTACAAGTGAGAGCTCTGAGCAGAGGCCGGCGCCACGATCACAACAGAATTAGGAACATCATAAAAGGAAAGCAAGGTCAGTGCCCAGATCCACGTGATGACTGATGGGACATCGGGGAGGCTGGCAACGTTATAACAGAGTTCAACCGCCGGCCACCAGGTATCAATGACTCGTCATTATTACAGAGGACGTTAGTCAGAGATAAATAATCAGAGTTGCGCAGCGGAAGCGTGGCTTCCTTAAGTCACGTAAGTTCAGAAGAGTGAATCTCAGTGGATCCGAAGAAGATTAAGGATATCGCTGAGTAGCTCTGGCCGACCAAGTTGGCTGAAGTAAGGAGTTTTCTTGGTTGGGCCAGTTGCTGCATGGAATTTGTTGAAGGATTTTCGTCAGTATTGGTGCCCCTGAGCAGACGAATGCATAAGAAGGCGAAGTTCGAGTGGACTGTTGATATCAGTAAAGTTCGCTGAGAAAAAAACCTAAACACAAGACCATATTACCTAATTTTTGCTAATTAACTGTATGTATATGCACTGATCAATACGACATACCTTAACGACATATTTCCATATATCAACACGTACTAGAACATCACCCCTACAAAATCTAACACAACTACACAAAGAAACATAACACAGTACGAAAAAACGAAGTAATAGGTAAAGGCTCACAATATATATAAAATACTATAGCAACATAGGAATAGTGAACATATAAAAGATGAACGATAAGTCTGGATTATATGTGCTAAATGACCACTACAAAAAAAGAAAGAACCAATGACAGACAACGAACTTAGAGATATATAAACGTTAATGCTGGTCATACACTTCATGGGTTATCAATCCATAGAGTAATATATGATTACGAATAAAAAAACACAATAAAGAAATACAACATAAACGATATAACATAAATAAAACGATTTAAGAAAACATACAAATAGATACATGAAACAAAAGTAATTAAACGATGCTAAGTACATATGCACATGAATACGCACAACTATTTCACTGACACCACAACATAACTAATACAACAAAACAGTAACAAACATCATAATATATAACTACAACAAACAACACAATACAATAACACAAATAATTTTCATACAAGACATGGGTTACGATATAGACATACAATTTACCAGTTTTAAAACAAGTCATTAACATATACAATTGAAGTAAAGCATACTAATTACGAGTTAGGAATGACATAGTATTGCATGACAACATAATAATAGGTAAAGTGTAAATAACTTAATACCAGAAAAACAATATATATATATATATATATATATATTAACGACTACATAAGTACAAGAAGAGAGATCACGGTAAACAAAGACTAAAATGAACGCGCATAGCGTGTGTACCGTTAAAAAAAAGTCAACTAACAAACAATATGAACCTGACACACGTGACAAACTGTAGATAACAATTGTGAATTCTTGATCTACATATGATACATAAGTCATACATGTATTTAAAATAAGAATACACAACGTACTATATGTCTATACCGGACATGCTTAACAACTTAACAATTAAAACGGCAACACATATTGAAACTCGTGTATGCTAATATGGACGGAGCGATGTTTGAGCACTGCATTGCATCCCCAACTTGATGGGCAGTCGGAGAGGACGATTAAGACCCTTGATGGCATGTTGAGGGCTTACACACTGGACTTCAGAGGAAACTGGGATGGTATGGTTAAGTTGATCGAGTTCTCCTACAACAACAGTCGCCATAGTGCTATCGTCATGGCACTATTTGAGGCACTCTATGGGCGCAAGTGCATGTCCCATTTCTATTGGGATGAAGTGGGTTGGCACGCTATCATCAGACCAGGGTTGATTGAGCAGACCAAAGAGAAAGTGAAGTTGATCCGTGATAGGCTCAAGGTTGCTCAAGACAGAGCAAGAGTTGGGCGGATTCGAAGAGGCATCCCCTGGATTTTACTGTCGGAGAGGAGGTTTACCTAAAGGTATCGCCTACAAAGGGAGTTGCACGTTTTGGTCTGAATGGTAAGCTAAGGCCTCGTTACATTAGCCCTACGAGGTGCTTGAATGGATCGGTTCATTAGCTTACTGTTTGGCGTTACCTCCAGCATTGGCCTAAGTACACAATGTATTCCATGTTTCTCAGCTGAGAAGGTGCGTTTCTGATTGAGATCATGTACTGGACGCACAACGTTGAGAATCAGACCGGATGCGTCATATGAAGAACCTCCTGTCTTGATTATAGACCGCAAGGAACAAGAACTGAGGAGGATGATCATTCCATATGCCAAGGTACAATGGAGCAATCATAAGGAAAACAAAACGACATAGGAGCTAGAAGATTAGACGCGCGAGCGCTATCCTACCTCTCTGAATAAGGTACGACAAGTTTCAAGGACGAAACTTCTTGTAAGGGGAGGGGGGAGGCTAGGATGTTACAACCCGGAATATTTCTTTAACTAATGAGTATATGTTAATTTAAAACTGGGTAGTCGTTGGCGTAACGATGCTCTCGAAATTAAACTAGTTGTAACGTGTTAACTATGTCCGAGTGATTTAATAATTACACATAATTGTTGTGTATATAAGTGTATATGTAATAATATAGGATAAGAAAAGGAAAATAGAAAATAATTGAATAGATAAAAGGAAATATATAAATAAATGATAAAAACAATAAAGAGGTGCTGAAGAAAAAGTAACGCATAAAAAATAATAATAATAGAAAAATAGGAAGTTAAAGTGGGTGGATAAGGTATTAAATTTTTTTTAAAAAAAGAATAAAGTAAATGGGTAATGAGGGGGTAACCGATTCCCCCCATAATCAGCGGCCACTTTCATTATTTAAAAGGGGTCTCGGGATTTTTTTTTAAAAAAAAACATAGAGACAAAACAATGGGAAAAAAGGGGGAGGAACGCAGGGGGTACTGGTCTTGCGGCATGAAGAAGAAAGAGATGGGAGAATGACATAGAAAGGAAGAAAAAGAAGAGAAGGAAAAGGGGGAAGCCAGGTGTCCCAATATACTCGTTATTCCATATAGTTGCGCAATTTGTCAGCAATCAAGTAGGTTTTCGTTTCCTCCTCCAATTGGTACAATCCAAGTATGCTTTGGTGATATATTATGTGATTTGTTGTTTTAATTGTTGAAATATATGTCATGTTGTGCAATCTGTGAGAGACTGATGTTCTTGGATACTGTTGATGTGTATAACGTGATGCTTGCTTTGAATTTGATGTTAAGGATAAATTTGATAATCAAAGTAGCACACTTTTAACATGTTTAGGGTTTTTGGTTGTTGTTTTGGCTTTAGAATAGGTTCACATAGACTAGAAATAGGCGAAAATATAAATCGGAGTAGAAAACCAGTCACCGGAGGCGGCAAGTGTGCCTCACGCGCCGCTGGAAGAGCCGCGTGTGGGCACACATGCGCTCTGATGGTTTGTAGCAGTCGAGTTTATAAAAAAAGGTATTCGAACCAGGCCAGACCAGGCTCAGGCGGCCGGATCCTTATTGGGCCGGCTTTGCACACGCCTGGCCCGTTTGCTTATAATATAAAAAAGGGGCAGGCTGGTAGCGGGCCGGGCCGAATGGCCAACGAATCGGGCCCGAGCTGCAGGTCGGCCCAATTAGCAAAGTAAATTAAAAAAAGAAAAAAGGAAGACTAAACTGCTGCAGACCGGACCCCTGACGGGCCGGATCCAGATTATAGTGCGGACATGACTGACGATAAGGGCCAGCCCATTAAGTAATTATTATTATTACTTTTAATTTATGAAATTCAGTAATGTAATTTTAATTAATTTAAAAATAGAAATAATCATAGGAAAAATATAAATAAATATAAAAAAATTATAAGTAAATTCTAGAAATTATAAAATGCTGAAATTAAATTATTTCCATTAAATTTCGGTAATTGTGATAATTTATTTAATTTGGATAATTAGGTAATAAATAGAAATAAATTAGGGAAAATGAGGAAAAATATAGAAAATACACAATAAATGTATGCAAGCCATGGAAAAATAGTTTTAACGTCAAACAACATTAAATCATTACTCGGATAATAAATGAACCTAGATTTGAGTGCCCGAGGATGATGAGGATTGGCCAGGGGCCTCAGGTGATCTTTAAATGAACCTAAATTTGAGTACTGGAGGATGGTGAGGATGGGTCAGGGGTCTCAGGTGATTGTGTTGTTTGCATTCATGCCACGTTGCATTTATGGTGGGTCGTGACGTACGGGTCAAGGGCGCTCAATATGGTATACGGTGGCGGGCCAAGTACACTCAGGATGGTGACTGTGGACGGGTACGACCCACAGCCATTCAGTAGGTCCCAAGATCATGCATTATATGGTGGATATATCGGCATTCTGTGTGACATGATTTCGTTGCATACGACATGCATAGTAGCGCATACATCACGATGTTGCGCATTCTTTATCTTGAGTGAATTACCTTTCCGCATTCTTTCTTATGCCTATGTGATGCCATGTTATGTGTTATGTGTTATATCATTTTTGTATGCTCGTCTTGTCATAGTAGGAGACAGGTGCCTACTGAGTGATTTCCCGTCACACACCCCTACTCCCCCCACCAGGTGAGCACGATGAAGCGTACGATTATGTCTTTGCTGAGGACGGGGCTGACACGGTAGTATGGACAGACTGACGGTCGCACCTAGGATACGAAGAGACCATGCGGCTGTCTGTCGTTATTTTATTGGGATTTCATCAGACACTATCCTGTTTAGACTGATAGCACTTAGATGGTGGCACAATGACTTTATTGCCGTTACTGATTCATTATTGTATTGGGGATTTCTTTTATCATGAAACTTAATGTTATTGTATTTCGTTTCTGTGAGAAAATTTTTTACGTCTTTTCTGTGATGTAAGAAGTTGATACGACGTCTTGTATTTTCCTTAACGAGATACGGCGGGTGCACTGTTCCTAATGTTAGGGCTCGGGAGCGGAGCGCTACACACACACACACACACACACACACACACATATATATATATATATATATACACACACACACACATCGTTTGACTTGGACATGGAGCAAAGTGAACTTAAACATCTTGTTGTGCTCGAACAAATTGATCGTACTTCTTGTTCAAATGGTTTTTCGTTGTCTGACAAAACATTCAAATTTTTTGAAATTATAGATTTAATTGAAATCTTATTACTATTTTTCTGCGTGAAATGTATATTTAGCCATTTACGTCGTCAAATCACTAATAATTTAATTATGGAACTGTCATTAATTATAAAAATAGGCGTCTAGTGCAAGAAATCAATAGGATTTAGGTAAAGAAAATGTAATTTCAGTATTTTGAGATATTTTTTTGCAATGATCGAACAACACTTAGATAAAAAATATGGTTAACTCTTCATAATAATGTTATGCTCAAGAGTTAATCATATTTTTTATCCAAATGTTTCTCATTTGATGCATAAAATATCAAAAGCTTTTGAAATTTCAAATTTATCAAAATATGGTAAATTTGTTGCACTAAATATCCAGTTAGGTCGTAATATAATTAGCTCTTGAATATAACAAATATGATAAAATTGTATCTATTGATACAAAATAGACATTTAATGCAACAATTCCACAAGATTTAGAAAAAAATACGCGCTTTAGAAATTTTCCATGTTTTATATAACTAAAAAAGATTTGATAAAAGATGTAATTAACTTTTATATTCAATTCTTCATAAATCCTCTAAGTTGTTCAAGAAGCTTTATAATTGTCTACTAAGGTTTATGGCTAGAAGGTTGATCAAGCGTGAGTTACCCAGCGTAGATAAACAGCGTATCTAACAAGGTTCGTTGTGAAGCTGCGTTCATACAAATGGTCTAACAAGGTTCATTATGAAGCTACGTTCCCATCTAAAGATGTCCAAACTAAATCATAAACCGCAACACCATCATTTGAACCGTCCCTTAACCGACAGTTCTAGTTAGCTCGGTTTTGGATAACCATGCCTATAGCTATGTAATTATACACTTATATATTTACATAACAATATGCATATATAATGATATAATTAGATACTTTTATATTTATATACTTGTGCTCATATACCTATAAACTTATATACTTATACACTTATATATTTATATAATTATATTGTTTTTTAAAGAATATACTTATTAAGTTATTCACTTATAGAATAACATAGTTACATAGTTATATACTTATCTATTTATATGCTAAAACACTAATATACTCATACTATTGTACAATTATATACCTGTATACTTATTTAGTTATGTGCTTATATGCTTATATAGTAATATACTTATATACTTTATAGTTATATAATTATATACTTATATTCGTATAATCCTTCCGTTTATAATACTTATGTGGTACCTATATAAAATTATATACTTATTATAATTATAGTTATATAACATCATATTTATTATGTAATTAAAAATAATAGAAAACGGATTATCAGTGTTTTTAAATTACCAATCGTTAATCGAACCCGTTGAAAACGTTCAGAACAAGCATTTCAAGAAACCGTCTTAACTGGCCAACATTGGTTCTGGTCCTGTTCACTGCTCTTGGTTCACCCCATTTGAACCTTGAACCGCCCCAATCTCTCAAAATCAACTTTTCCCCAAGTCTGTCCATCTCTCGGGGGCCTCACACCCTCAACTCGTTGCTCACCGCCGGACACGTGACATTGAAATGGTAAAATTAGTTGTAAGTGATATTTATCTAACCTCACAATCTCAATTTGGTGACACGTGGCAACCGGTGGACAAAGGGTGACGGTGTTAGGGTCTCATCTCCCGCACCCTATTAATTCTAATTATTCCACTTCGATAATGCTACTTCTCACCTGCTTCAAGCAGACCCCAGTCCCCAGTTCCCCATCCAGGTTCATCCTCCACCGGTCTCCCTCCTCTTCCTTCATCACGGGCGGCGGGCAGTACACTCAGCCCTCGGCCCACTCTCGGGGCGGCCATATCAAAATCTAGTGTTAAGATTGCTGTGATTGTGATGATTCGTCTGCCTGCTCTGGTGCCGGATTGCTCTGATTGGAAGATTGGGCTGACTGAAAGTTTGAACTCTGCCACCTGAGGTAAGAAAAGAACTGTTTTGACTGTGTTTGAAGGGTTTTGTTTCGTTTCTTTTTGCTGGTTGAAGTGAGCGTTGTGAGGTTTGAAGAGGGAAGTTGTGTTTTTTTGATGGTGGAAATTATGAAAATTCCTCCATCCGAGCTTGTATAATGAAGAAAATAGTTCAGCTAAGATTAAGAAAAAGATGAGAATGGCTAAAGCAGGTTGATTTCTGATTGATAATGTTGGAATTTACATAGTAAATCCGTTGCCCGAGGATCACTTAAGAGAACACAGAAGCAAATAAATGCGGAAGTGTACCTTGCTCCATTGGTAAACGCTGTAGGCCGGGGTTCTGACACGCGTGACAACTGTGTCTTCCAAGGGATGCATGAACCCACCAGTTGTTGAATCCACTAAAGAAATATCAACAACTACCACTACTATTCCGATGGAGAGAATAGATAGTGTGTTTTCTTCTCGAAAGTGTTTTATATATATATAAATATATATATATATACACGCTTTGCAAGCAGAGGGACAAAAACCAAAATCCTGCAGGTGAACTTTACAAAATGAAGAAATGAAGTAACGAAAGTTTTCAGCAAAGATCCCTATCTTGTCCCATACTGTTTGCCATATATATATAGTGGAAAGTAAGCATCTTGCTCCATTTGAAAATCAATGCAAACGTTAGCAACATTTAATGAATTGAATATATAAAGCAACGGACAAAGCCTTTGCAAACTTTATAGTGGGAAGTTTAGCAACGTATGCCATAAACAACATTTCATCAATTTGCTGTAACGTTTGCTAAAACGTTTCCCATAAACATTTGCCATCAATAAATTATATATATTGAATAGCTTACTTAAAACACTTCGAGAAGAATACTTGTGGGCTCTTGTCCCTCAGGGACCAGATGTCATTAATAATACGGTCTCGACTTTACGAGTCCTACCATCAAGGACTGTAACCGTATGACTGTCTACACATTTAGTGGTCCATTCAGATTACACTTTGTATCCACTAATATACCGAAATGATCACTTAACGCGTGGATACGTACAAATATTACGTAACATTAGTAACATATAATATATAACATACATAAGTCCACATATATTTGATATGTAACTTTAGTCACACGTGTCGTGCACTACACGTATGAGCATATCAAATCCAACAGATAATACTTGTTCACAAAGTCAAATTCTTCTTTACTTCCTGAACTTAAATTTAGGAACGGCCGGCCACAGACAATAAAGAAAAGGAAGGGAAGGAACAGGAGTAATCAGTGACTAGTGAATAACTATGATATTTGACCTTGTAAAACCACTTACAACCTGTGTTTGTTTATGATATGTCAGGCTTACAATCTTTCATGTGTCATTCGATTCTAATATTGAATTTTAGGGCATCTTCAATGAGTACCCAAATCTCCCCCAAAAACATTAGTTTTGGGTAAAACTTGTTCCAACGGGTACCCAAACCCCCCCTATTTTTGGGGTTTTCACTATTCACACATCATTTTTGTGTTTCACTATTCATCACCCAAAAACACTATTCAACATTTTTTTAATTTTCTTTAATATTCAAACTAATATCAATAAATAATTAAAAACGTTTTATATTTATAAATTAAAATATATTTATTTTAAATTAAATAAATATAAAATATGCAACAACAATAATTAAACATAAAATAAGATTAATTAAAAAAAGTACGTTACAAACATATGATGAAATACATTACACACATTACATAGAATATTTCACAATAAAGAAACTAAATTAACAAGAAGATTATAAAAAACAAATACAACATACATATAAATTAAAGCAACAACAATTCACTTATTCGGGAATCTTCAATTCCATAAATTACATATAAATTAAAGCAACAACAATGCACTTATAGAAGATGAAAGGGATATGAACGCACCAATTGTAGAACTGACAGAAGTGCCACCCCCAAATGTTGAAGTCATTGAAAATGAAAATGCTTGATTCAAAAGATTTTTTAGATCGTTTTAATCAAATCAAGAATAAAGAAACTCATTTGGCTCTATGCAATGCATTGATAGAGCATTTATGGGAGGAATATACTAATTCCAGGGGGTCTTGAACTTAATTACTAGTATTTCATATGTTGTTTGACAATTTCATGTTTTTAATATGTTTGTTTGCGCAATAAAAGCTACATTAAACGCACTTTGTTTTTTTTGTTACACACTTTAATTAATAAAGTTTATATTAAACTTTATTTTAAACACAAATGTATTACATAACATAAAAATAACATAAACAATTTAAATAAAATTAATAATTATTAAATTATGAAATATAAATAAATTATTAAATTATTCAACAAATTAACTAAAGACTTTGTATCAATGTATTAATAATGGATTTAATATAGAATAGTGGAAAAATCTTTAAGGAATATTATTATTTGGTGTAGAATTTGGTGTTTTGGGTTGGAGCAGAATTCACTGTAGCAAACCTAAAAAGTAGGGGTTTGGGTAGAGTTTTGGGTTTTGGGTTGGAGATCACTTAGCTTTCAACATTCTCTCTCAAAATGAACTGGTTTGGATCTGTTTTAGGTTGGTTAATTAGTGAAATAAGGGATGAAGGCAAACTTCTTACAAAAAGGAGACAACTCAGCATAGGACACAAACTTTTCAGTACGCTGCGAATGGAAGGAACTGAAGCATAGGAATCCAAAGAATCTGTGTTGATTGACTACAGATAGTTTTGATGATATGAAGGTGCTGTCCTTTTCCTGGTGGACATCCTAGGAGGAGGAACTAAGTGTGGAGGGAGTATAATATGTAAAGGATCATGGTTCAGAATAGAGAAAGGGAACAAGATTGGTGTCATTCAGCTAATTAACCAACCTAAAATAATTAAGGGAACTGGTAAGCAGCAACAAGATTGGTGTCATTCAGCTAGAGAAAGGAATGGAGGCCCAAAGAAAGTAACATTTGTAAGGACAAAGATATTGCAGTATGTACATTTGTAATGTACCCTTTTTATATGAAATAAAACATAGGAACACGTTCTTGTTCCTTTTAGAGTCAAAGTATGATATATTCTATGCTAAAGTAGAAGCATAAGCAAGAACCCTGAAAATTCTGAAGGTATGTGAAATACAAGCTGAAAGGAGTCTTATAATGCATAGAAGGACTCGGAGTATGATCTATTAAATGAATTGCATGATGAACACAAAAACCCCTATATTAAATGGGAAAAAATGATATCTTATGGGAGCTTGCCCATCCGTAATATATTGATTTTTCTTTCTAGTAAACCATTTTGTTCAGGAGGATAAACTCATGGATTTTGATGTAAAATTCCTTTGGAATCAAAGAAACCGTAAATATCTTGCTGCTTGCTACTATTTGACCTTATGATCTTAGTCCTTGCCCAGAATTGATTTTGCATCATAAGATAGAGATCTTGATATACCAGACTTCATTTTTTTTTTTTTGCTTTCTTAGTATAAATCCATGTATACCAGCTGAACTCATCCAGAATTGTAAGAGTGTATTGTTGCCTTCTATATGGACCTCAAATGACCACATGAATCAAGTCGAAACAAGCATGACTATAAAGATGCAATTTTCTTTGTTTAGCTAAAGGACATACACAACAACAACAAGAAGAACAACAACACTCAAGTCTTTTTCCCATTAGGTGGGATCGGTATATGGATCAATCATTTCTCGTTTAGCTGAAGGATATGCATGAGAAAAATTATTATCAGCCAGAGAAGCAACATCTGAATCAGGATTTTCAATCTCGTGTTTGACATAACCTATTTTATAATGTCAAATGAATCTACGGCAGAACAAATGAGAATTGTTCGCAGTGATGGACTTGAGATTATTGAAAGGGATCAGTATGTGATCCGAAATTCCTCTTAATATTCTAAAACCCAAATATGTTGGCTGTCTTGGAGAGGAACTCATATTTGAATGTATAAATTGGATGCTTTGTGGAAATAATATTTTTGCACACCTACGTCTTTGAATGCTTTCTACTAACTGGTTGTTCATCTCATGTAGATCCTGTTTTATACCTCACTATTATGCCTTTCCTTTTTCCTATGATGACGAAGAGTTTCTGGGACTTGTTTTCTTCTTTGCTGCTAATCTTTTCTTGCATTTCTCCTAGTATTCTTCTTGGCTGAAAAAGGATAAGAAGATGAGTCCCGCAAGTCTTTCTTCCTCTCACTTTCATTTCCACCATCTTCTTCTTTTTTCCTACCTATTTCTGATACTACCTTTAGTCACCCAAAAAGCCGCCGGAGATGATGATGCATCACTTGTTATATCAAGATTCCGACAATACCTTCAAATTGATACTTCCCAACCAACGCCTAATTACCATGAAGCAGCTGATTTCCTTATCTCTCAGGCCAAGTCTATCTCTCTTGAATTCCAAAGCTTTGAATTTGTAAAGGGCAAACCTTTGGTCCTCCTCAAGTGGCCAGGCAAGAATCCAACTCTTCCTACCATACTTCTCAATTCACACACTGATGTAGTCCCGTCTGAGCACCATAAGTGGTTGCACCCTCCCTTTGAAGCCCACCTTGACTCCACCACTGGGAACATATATGCCAGAGGCTCTCAGGACATGAAGTGCGTTGGGATGCAGTACCTGGAGGCCATTCGTAACCTCAAAGCTTCGGGCTTCAACCCTGTTCGGACTGTTTACTTGTCTTTTGTTCCTGATGAGGAGATTGGTGGACATGATGGTGCTGAGAAATTTGCTGACTCGGAGATTTTCAAGGACATGAATGTCGGAATTGTGCTTGATGAAGGTTTAGCTTCACCTAATAAACATTACAGGGCATTCTATGGGGAAAGATGTCCATGGTGGCTTGTGATTAAGGCCGTTGGAGCTCCTGGGCATGGTGCTAAACTCTACGATAATAGTGCCATGGAGAATCTCTTCAAGAGCATAGAGACTATTAGAAGGTTTAGAGCTGCTCAATTTGATTTGGTTAAGTCTGGCTCTAAGGCTGAAGGAGAAGTTGTATCAGTCAATATGGTCTTTCTGAAGGCTGGAACTCCATCTCCCTCGGTAAGTGGGATGCATAATATCATTTTGCGTTTTTTTTGGTCTTATGTGATGATGCTCTTGTATTTAGTTTGTCACTGCGTCATTCTTTATCTGTTATTTAGCATTGATTCCAGGCTGTTTATGACTGGAATTCGATGCTTGGTGGTTTACCAGTCATAATAGCGATTATTTATGTTGGAATATTTGTGATTGCTGTGCTTTTCCCAAGCTCTTTTGGGTTAGACTCCTCTTATTTTTTTTTTCCCTTTTTTTGTTACTTATTTTTTTTTCCTTTGTGTTTTTTTGTTTGTGTTTTGAAACTTTTGGGCTACACCTGGAAGTCCTGAATCCTTTTATTTTATTTCTTGTGATGAGTTTAGTTGATGTAGAAAGTTTTACTTCTATCTGATTTGTACATTCGAGTTTTGAGTGGTTGCATTCTTGGTGGCCTGTTCTGTAGGGATTTGTGATGAATCTTCAGCCATCTGAAGCACAAGCAGGATTTGATATACGCGTCCCTCCAACTGCAGATCCAATATCCTTGGAGAGAAGAATTTCTGAGGAATGGGCACCTGAATCGCGTAACATGAGTTTTGAGGTAATGTAATTTCTGCTCTATCATCTATTTAATTTGATTTTAGCAAATACCGCTGCTTGTATAGGAATTTTAGTTATTCAAATAGTCGCTTTTATTCATTGGTGTACATCTTTTTTTTTTTTGGGCTCATTTCTGAACAAATCATTTACTGGTGATTATGCACTCACAAAATGCCGGTGAATATGAACCAAAAAACTTTCTAATGAGTCTAACTTATAAAGCATCATGGAGTCTGAACTACAAGTTTGATTTACATAATTTTCACGTTCGTATCTCCAAATGCATTATTTTTTTTATGTACCTTAACTTCGAATGTAATGCAAATTGAGCAACTTGTAACTTTAAGGAACAATTTTACTATTTTTGAGCCCATACCATAAAAAATGAATGTTCCATGACTATTCAGTTTTGAATTGCAGCCATTTTTTCAATTATCTTTTGGTAGACATCTTTATTCGAGAAACTGAAAAATCCTTTCGATCTGAAATTTTTCATTGACGGTTTGATGTGTCTGCTTATTGGGTTTGTTATGATTAATTATTTTGAATAGAATAAAAAAGGAGAAAGGACTTGTGCTTGCTTGATTTTGAATAGAACAAAAAAAGGAGAAAGAACTTGTAGTACTTGATTTCTTGCTTGTTACACCTGGATGTGAATAATTTTGAAGGAAGAAAAGAATTCTGATGTTTAATTGTAGCAGCGAGTAATTAGCATAATTTATATCCCTTTTTTGTCTAAATTATGTGCAGACAGTAGAGTTCATTTGTACTTCAAAGTGTAGCTGCTGAACTAATGCAAATATCCTTTTTAGTGAGTTGGCGATGGGTTTAACTAATAATTTATAGTTTGGACAGTTCAAGCAGAAAGGTGCTGTTTATGACAAGTTTGGGAGGCCGGTTTTGACAGTTTCTGATGATTCTAATCCTTGGTGGATGCTGCTAGAGAAAGCAATCAAGAATGCTGGTGGACAACTTGGGAAATCAGAAATATTTCCTGCTTCCACAGATGCTCGCTATTTCAGGGATCGTGGCTTGCCAGCTATTGGCTTCTCTCCAATGGCAAACACTCCCATTCTACTTCACGACCACAACGAGGTGAGTCCCTGTCATACCAGTAGCTGAGTTGTTCTGTCTCTTATGCTGGAACTGTTATAAAGTGTACTCTCTCCCTCCTAGTTCCGTAGTCCATTATTACTTTTTAGGAAGTCTGAAAACGTTATCCATTTTCCATAATAAACCTATTAAATTATGTTTAAATTCAATATCCTGGTAAACAACCAATAAAGACAGTGCATTAACGGTAACCAAGTAATGCATCAAAGGGTAAAAATGGAGAATGAAAAGAGTTCTATGACTAGATATGAATTATGTCTCCTGAATAATTTACATTTTTGGTAAGTGGACTAGGAAATTGGGATGGGAGGACTATTTATGCAATAGATCATGTTGTATGAGTAATTGTTGGTTTTCCCAGTTGCATAGTAACCAAGGTCCTGATGTTAGATCAGGCACATGGTGCACGAGTGATGAAGGTTGATGTTTTGGGTAGTGGTGGCACATGGTTCTAACATGTTTACAGCTCCTAGAAGGATGACAAGAACATTCCTGTGTTTAAATTGCCCAAAACCATAAATGTGTGTGATGGTCCACTGCTGAGAGCGGAGAATAGTATTA
This sequence comes from Eustoma russellianum, assembly GCA_036186865.1. Lineage (NCBI taxonomy): Eukaryota > Viridiplantae > Streptophyta > Magnoliopsida > Gentianales > Gentianaceae > Eustoma > Eustoma russellianum. Next base: position 26,106,714 of record AP025049.1, on the reverse strand, counting down.
AAACACTGGATTACGCTTTGAGTGACTTTCTATGGGAAAAGAAAGGCAACACTGGTGGTCGATGGTGTTGGAAGACATATGCTTGCATGGAAAATGCACCTAGTTACAGAACAAGATAAGGTACTTAGTCATGGTATGTATAAAACAAATGTTCCACCATGCAAAGCCGGCGACAAGCTGAACTGTCAGCAAGATGTAGAATGGGTGATTGAAATTTCTGGAAAATATATTGGGCATCCCACTGGGAAACAATGAGGATGATGGTAGGAGGAGAATGGTAAACGTCAACATACATTGGTTAGACAGTATTGGCGAGAAATTGCATCGTAAAAGCAACAAAGAAAGGCCTGAAGTGGGAAACATGAGTTAAGAGATAGCTAAACAGCATGGCTTATGAAACTAGCCATATCTGTTATATCCTCCGTTCCAAAATATAAGTCTAGACTTTTGACTTTTCAACGTATGTTAAAAAGTCAAAGATGATTTATAATTTGGGACGTAGAGAGTAATATTGACCTTTTCTGTGATAATGTGGATCGGAGCTTTACAGGTTTAGCCAACAAATTAGCTGACCATCACTTCATTTCGCTTCCAGAGTAAAAGGTTATGACTTAGTAAATGGTTATGCAGCTACGTCGGGATGCATTAAGGACATGTTGGACTCTAGGTATGCAGAAAGACTTCTCACATGTTATTCTAGAAAGAAACATATGAGTTCCCAGGACATATCCTAATAGAAACAGACAAGGGGTAATCATCTTAAAAGAGAGAGGTTGAGAGTTCGAATCCCTCCGGAGGCATTTGTGGGGAATTCCATTGCTTTCAAGGGAGGTTGAGAGTTCGAATCTCTCCGGGGACATTCGTGGGGAATTCCATTGCTTGGGCTCCATAATACTGTACCCGTGTATGTAGCCCGCCTTTTGCCTGAATCTATCAGGTACCTGATTTACATCTCTACACTTTCTGTGAGACTGGAGATGGCAGGGACCATTACTGGTTGGGGTACAACCCATATAAAGAAACATATGAAAGTAATTGGTCCAAAACCCATAATTGTGCTGCTGTTATTTGCTATAAATACTAGATAGTTTCTGTATCTGATTGGTGAGGCTGTGTAACCAGGAACGGGATCCCCTGACCGCCCCCTTGGTGACCCCCTTCGGGACCGCCCGCCACGTGGCACACAGGGGGGGTGGTGAGGCTGGACAGGGGTGACCCCCATCCAGCCTCACCACCCCCCCTGTGTGCCACGTGGCGGGCGGTCATCTCTTACCGCCCCCACTGGGGGGTCAGGTGATCCGAACTGGTGTAACCATGCCTTACCCTGGAATTTATTCACTTTGTGTTGAAAAGTCAACTAAAGCAATATTTTTAGGATAGAACGAGTATTTACGTAGCCAATAACAATATTGCATGATTGTGTTTGTGTTAGATCTAACAACCTTCCAGTATCATGTTGTAAATTTACACTGAATTACTGAAGTTTCTTTCCACTTAGTAGCTTTTTATTTTCTGGGTGACAAAAGGATATTGATCTCACACTTGGTATAACTCAATTCTTGCAGTTCTTAAACAAGGATGAGTACTTGAAGGGGATTAGCATTTACGAGTCAATAATCAAAGCCTATTCTTCTTTTGAGGAGCACATAGCAGATGATGCTTACAAAGAAGAGTTGTGACGAAGAAGCTGTTACTGCAACCAGAAATAATTCGTATCTGCTACATTAGAACCAACTAGAATTTCCTTTTGTATTCGGATGCAGCAGCGATGAAGTATACATCTGGGCTGGCTGTTCTGTCCGGGCACGGTTAGAAGGAAAAATTTTACTTTTATCCTAGAAAAGTTTGTGTTCATACGTATGCAGCTGAACAGACTCCAATCTAAATGCAGAAGATCTTTAAGAATGAATATGACATGAAAATAGATAAAATATATCATCATCATCATCATCCGAACCCAATATATCCCAACGACAGCAAAAGCTATTGTTAGGGTCTGGGGAGGGTAAGTGGTAGACAGACAATACCTCTATTCCAAAGGATAGAGAGTCTGCTTCCAGTAATCAAGACAATACCTCTATCGTTAGAGTCTTCTTTGAAGCCAAATTTAAGACAATTATAATTATGACACGCGCTCCATCAAAGTTTTAGCTACGTTTTTTTCCCATATTTTTTTTTACTTTATTGAGTAAATATCTTTTGCATAAAATGGTCACGTTATTTGTAAAAATCGATCAGCTTATATTAAATAACGTATATCAAAGATTATATATAAGTGAATATTTTATACTAAGGATCTTATAATCCTGAGATAATTTTGATTCCATTAGTAATGAGGATTCGGAATATCACATTCAAAGAGAGATTCAACGACTAAAAGAAGGATCCATTCTTTGGCATTAGGGCTGTAAATGAACTTGAGGAACATGCACGGTATCGTACTCGGATTGAAATTTGTTTTAAGAGATAAAGAGTTCGATTCTAGGGACACATACAGTGGGTGTTTTACTTCTGTTAAGCTGCAGACCTGTTTTGCAGGAGATACCTTGTGTGAGTCACTGCGTAAGTATTCATCCAACCTAGGAGGCCGATGAGCTTCTGATTTGCATCTTGGGTATACCTTATGTGGGTCACTACGTAAGTCATCAATTAACTTAGGAGGCCGTTGGATTTCTGATTTGTATTCTCCACAATACTTCTTAGGGCTGATGCGGTGGATGCCCCAAGATCAGGAAATGACTTTTTGATGAACATGTAAATATTCAACTACCAATTTTTTTTTCTTTTTTATTGTTTATTTCTTTTTTCTTTAATGTGTTTAAACTATCAATCTTGTTGACTTCCATTTCCGAACTGTTAAACAATCCTTTTCATCTTACTATCGAATAAAAGAAGGCTTCCCTAAGCCAACTAAATTAGCATAATATACTACGATCTTTCCGTACCAAAATAATTATCCCAGTCTGAATAAAACATAATTTATTTTAAACTATATTAAAGTCAAAATAAGAAAATAATTATGAAAAGGAGAAGTATTTTACTTTGGCGTTAAAAAATTATATTAAAGAAAACGAAACTATTTATTTTTATTCTTTTTTCCTTTTGTTTATTAATTTATGTTTCGTGTTTCCCAACGATTCGAATGATTACGAATAAAATACATTCTCTAATATCCCTCATCACTCCGTTCCAAAAAAAAAATCTAAGAAAATGCAAATCAGGTGCGCAGAGACTCCTTATTTACTGATATCTATAGCTAATAGCACAAATTAGACCGGCTTAATTATTGTACATAAAAACTACGACATTAAGAACTCATGTCCATATTAAATTTGAAGTTGTGGTTGTACCCAGAAGATATCAGGCGTTTAGAATTCTTATATATATATATATATATATATATATATATATATATATATATATATATATATATATATATATATATATATATATATATTAGTATTCTGATGTATACGCATGATTTGCCACCAGAATTTTCCATCGCATGATGTTAGCAACTGATGTTCCAAAAATAATTACCTGTTAGTCAACAATAGTCAACAGCAGATTTCGGGTATAAAGTGTTAAGTCCTGTAGGTCGGTATAAAAGCACTTCTGCTCAGTCATCCTATCTCGGCCGTATATTTGAGTCAGGTCGGCACTTGCCCAACATGACCGAGACAGATATTCAAGAATGGTTAGAATGAAGCCTCATATGGTATCACAGTATTTTGCATCTCGGCTCGGCAAAGTCATAGTCAACCTCGGCAGAACAATTCATCTCGGCCTCAGCTGCATATTGGCTCTGCCACATTAAACACTATCGGATAAGATCAAGAAAAGATATTCTCTATCATCTGCTGGGACCCACTAAGCGGTTCTGCAGAATAACTTTCCAAATGGCAAGCGATGATTGGTCCAGGATAAGGACATCATTACAAGCCGACCTACACAACAGCTACGGTCTCAGGCTTTAGTCCCATCGCACTGCATCTCTGTAACGGATTAGACCGTCATCTCAGCCACATCAACGTCTCATCAACCAGCAGGGGGTCAGACCTCCACAATCTCAAGTATAAATACCCCTCTATCCAGACGAGGAAGGGGATCTGAATTCTGGGAGAACAACTGGAGCATGACTTCCAGAACTCCATCTCGGCCAAACACTAAAACTCACAAACTCAGGGAGATTTTTCCTATGTTTTATCTAAACCTCTATTCCAGCATAAATTGCATAAGGTAAAACACTCATAACTGACTTAAGCATCGGAAGGCTGCCCCGGGACCCTTAACGTTTTTCTTTTTTCTCAGGCTCCATAAACGGATTCAGACAGAAAATTAACGGCACACTTCTCGGTTCATCTCTGATCACCCGGTGAGCGATTCAGGCCACATCAGCAACCAATTTATATGTCCGACTTTTGTAATCTAATCACAATAATGCGTCTTTCATTCAGCAAGTTGATGTATACGTATGAACAGCCCCTCTTTGGTTTTCATTTTTATTTTTATCTTTTTATCTCCTCCAGTCGGTAGGTACTGCAGCTAACAAGGAAACCAAACATATTTTAACATAAATAAACAATAACATTACCTCATTTTCTTAGATGATCTCATCTATGACGGGATAAGGATAGTTCGGTATACAAAACTTTACCTATATGTGAAAAACATACAAAAGTAGTTTACAAATGACATATGATGAAAATTGCATAAGTTAAGTCGATCGAGTGTTACCAAGCAATACAAAAAAGAAATATGCATATAGTCTTCCATTTATTCGAAATGTAACACCCACGAACCCACTCCACCCTCCAGCCAAAGAAATAAAGCCCCTTCCCAGAAAAGAAGAAGATGGGGTTCAATTCTTGTCAAAGACAAAAAAGTCTCTTCCCAGCAAGTGCATAGTGTGAGAGCTTCTTAGCCTGTAAGCTTGCCTGCAGTGCTGGGGGCTCCTTATGCAGACTACTGTGCAAATGACCAAGCTCCTGCTAGCGGGCTGTTGGGTACCTAATTTATCTCCCTACACTATATTTGGGACTGTGTGTGGTAAAGACTCTTACTGGTTGGGGTTCAACCTTTTTTTTAAATAAAACCCCCATGAAAACAAAGACAGAAAAGAAGAAGATGATCGATGGACTACTTGCAATTCAAAAAACACACAACAAACATGACACATCTGCAGAAGGGTCCAACTAAAATAAATAACTGTATTTTTAAAGACAAATGTATGAAAAAAAATTCCGTCATATGCCTAAAAGCAACGGTTACGTGGTTCCCGAACAAGGTATTACTGTATTCAACGGGAAGAAGAAGAAAAAATATTAGTTTTAATAAGAAAATCGAATCTATACACGATGTTTTTATCAAAACCGTCTTATGTAATGTAATACAATTTTGATAAAATAGTCTTGTGTCATTCTGATTTTTGACACAAGATGATTCTATCAAAGCCGTATTGTGACCTTTTTCTTAAATTTTTTAATAACAAAATAAGTTTGTGTCCAGTTTATTTTTACACCTGTTCTAACGCGTATTTTCTATATGAACGTAACATTTCTTCGGTAAATTATTTTTTTACAATTTATTCAGATAAAATGACAACTCATTATTTGTGTTTACTTTTTTTTTACATGCATGTCAATGCCTATTTTCTATAAAAATATATTTCAAATTTTACAGGTAAAATGGAGCAAATACGAACAAGTAAAATCGGAATAAAGTAACATAAAATAAGAATGAACAAAAAGTGCAAAAGTATGTCTATATACAAAATGTCGTAGACACAATACAAATAAAATATACATCTTAAATGTACCCACTAGTACCACAAAGCTTCCTACGTCTAGGTCGCTTGACAATTGTACTAATTATGAGTCTACTTAGATCTTCTGACAGCTGAGAGTGTAACTATGAATGGGTGGCGGTAGATCGGTTCTCTAAGATGCTATATGTATCTACGTCTCTGACTACTTTAGATCCCGCTTTAGCTCTCTGGTAAACTGGTTGTCATCGGAAGTGGGAGGGAAAAGATGGTCATGTCAAATATGTCATCATGGCCAAATGCATCTATGTCGTCCACAGATGGTCTGGAAGGACGTGTCTGGCTACGACCATCCTCCTGCTACGCATGTCCTTAAAGACCCTTCGTTTGTGGAACGTATGCATCGGCATGCTGCGACCCTCTTGCGTATATGTGTGCCAACGACAGACCCTCTGGCTACAACATGACAAACTGTAGATAATATGCATCGGCAGTCTACTGAGCGTCTGAGTCCTTCCTCCCTGAGCCCAACCAATGGCATCTTTATGTATGTCTTGTTCCCGGCTGCTACCACAACATGGTAGATTCGAGCAATATAATGTGCCTACAATTCAAATAATATAAAAATCAATATACTTTTAACTAGCAATTACACAATAAATAAAAAAAGATATATATGTACCATCCACATGAGACTAAATATGGAAACATAGAAACCGTCGTCGCCTACGTGCTTTACATGAGGTCAAGCAAGGTCAGGAGCGTCTGAGGTCTGTACCACTAGTTTATGATGACTCATCTGTTCGTACGCCATACTAGTGCTTAGCTCTCTTGATATGCTGGACCGAATCCTCCTATTGCTGCACGAATATGGTGTGCATCTGTATATAATCGACGTTTTCCACCCTCCTCGCTGTTTGATGCAACGAAACCCCATGTCCATGTACCTGGGTGGCAACTCTTTAGTCAGCTTAAAATATCTCATTACTCTGTTGGGGGGGGAGTGTTGCTCCATAATGTGCTACAGTATCAGTGGCACCTGAGCAGTCCACAGATGAGCATCTTAGTGCACCCAAGTGACAAGGTCGCCAGCACGTCACTACTATAAGGCATCCATAGAAAATCACCCTCTGGTAGAGTGTCGAGCTGATCTCACATAGCATCCACAGTGTGCTAATGAACGTATGAGAAGCTACGTTCGCTAAGCCACCAGCCTGCACAAGGCGGATCAACAATCATCTTCAGCTGGAGCCCAACGCATCAAGGACGGAAGATGGCGAAACGCTCCCATATCCATAACTGCATCAGCTGTAACTGTTACACCCCGGAATTTTCAAATTAGTCGTACGTGCTAAGTTAGGAAGTAAGTAGCCGTTGGGTGTAACAACCCTCAAAAAAATTAAATTAACCGTAGTGTGACGATTATGTCCGAGTCGTTGGATAACTCTATAAAATTGTTACATACGTATAGAGTAAGACAAAACATAAAAATAAATAAAATATGATTAAAAAAAGAAAAGAAGAAGAAAAGCAAGGTTACGTAGGATAGTAAAAAAAAGATATGATATAATAATAAAAATAATAATATAATGATGATAGTATTTTAAAAGAGATAATGATAAAGTGTTTTAAAAATAATAATAATAATAATAAAATAAAATAAAAAGTAATAAAACAATAAACTATAATAAAATAAACAAAGATAGAAACTGAATGTATGTTAAAGGATAAGGATAAAAGAATAAAAAAAAGGGGAGGACCGCATGGATTACAGGGGTAATAACTGTTCCCCCCAAAATTTTGCAAGCTAGAACGTTAATTGGCAGGGGAAGAGTTAATTGGAGAAAAATGACAATATTACAAGAAACAAAAGAAAGGATAAAATGAGGAGAGATGGTGTGAGCGGCTGGAGAAGAGAGAAGGGAGAAGAAGGAGGAAGAAGAAAGAGAGAAGCGCGCAAGACAAACCCCGGCTTGGTCGTATAATTGTCTGTCTCGAGGTAGGCTCTCTTTTTTCCCTCCAATTGGTACAAATTCTAGCATGCTTTGGTGATATATTATGTGTTTATTATTTTTAATTGTTGAAATATGTTGCTTGATCTGTGAAAAGGATGAGTTTTGATTACTGTGGAATGCGTTTGATTACTGCGTTTGATGACTGTGGAATGCGTATACTGTTTTGCGTGGATTGGTTTTGATTTTAGGGAAAAATTTGATAATCAAAATAGTAAAACTGCTTTGGTTTTGATTTTAGGGAAAAATTTGATAATCAAAGAAGTATCTTTGCGCATGCGTGAGTATGTGGAACGCGAAGTGTATGCGACGTCTATCTGATTTGATGTTAGGGATGAATTTGATATCAAAAGAATTTCTAGGATTTATTTTATTAATGTTATTTAATTGATTAAAAATAGTATTAAATATAGGAAAAAATATAAGTAAATATCAGAAAATCATAAATAAATTTCAGAAATTATAAAATACTGAAATTAAATGATTTTCATCAAATTTCTGTGTAGCATGCCGATTGTGCGCAGGCCTGACTCATTTACTTAATATATATAAAATAAAATAATCTACTGAGCCGACCGCGGACCGGGCCGAATGGCCAACGGACCGGGCCCCAGTTGGCTGGCCCAATTAAATGAAAAAAATAAAAATAATATAATTCTGAATTTCTGGAAATTCTATAAATGTTATCTAATTAATTTTAAATAGTAATAATTATAGAGAAAATATAAATAAAATCAAAAAATTATATATAAATTCCAGAAATTATAAAATGCTGAGACTAAATTATTTTTACTAAAGTTCATTAATTGTGATAATTCATTTAAATTGGATAATTGGGTAATAAATAGAAATAAATAAGGAAAAAATGAGAAAAAATATAGAAAATGCGCAATAAATGTATACAAGCCATGAAAAAAATAGGTTTAACGTCAAACCACATTAAATCATTACTCGGATAATAAATGAACCTAGATTTGAGTGCCGGAGGATGGTGAGGATGGGCCAGGGGCCTCAGGCGATTGTGTTTTTGCATTCATGGCACGTGCATTGCATTGATGGCGGGTCGTGACGTACGGGTCACGGGCGCTCAGGATGGTGTACGGTGGCGGGGCCACGACACTCAGGATGGTGTGCGGTGGTGCAGCCACACACACTCAGTATGGTGACTGTGGGGTGTACGACCTGCAGCCACTCAGTAGAACCCGGGTTCATGCATTGCACGGTGGAGATATCGGCATTTTGTGTGACATGACTTTGTTGCGTGTGACATGCATAGTAGGACATGCATCACGATGTTGCGCATTCTTTATCTGGAGTGAATTACTTTCCGGGAATGCAATGCTCAAACGTAGCATCATCCATTATATATAACGGCATACACAAGTTTTAATAGGTGTTGTCGTTTTAATGGTTAAGTTTTTGAACATGTTTGGTATACACAAATAGTAAGTTGTGTATCCTTCTTTTTAAATGCAAGTATGACTTACGTGTCATATGTAGCTCATGCATTCACAACTGTTATCTGCAATTCGTCACACGTATTATGTTTATATCATTTGTTAGTTGACTTTTAAGCGGTACACATGCTATGCGCGTTCATTTTAGTCTTTGTTTATCGTGATCTCTCTTTTTGTACTGATGTTAGTCGTTAATATATATATATATATATTTTTTGGTGCTCTAAATTTTCATACTAGCTTGTCTTATTGTTATATAAATATCGCATAAATATTATTTCAAGAAAAATGCATAAATGCATAGATTTTACTATAACGTACATATGTGATTTATTTGGGTGTTCAAGTATGATAATAATAAATTTTTTTTGATGTATATATAAGTCATATTATTAAGTTATTTACACTTTATTCTATTACTATGTTGTCATGCAATGCTATGTCGTTCCTAACTCATAATTAGTATGTTTTACTACAAATGTGTACGTCTGTTAATATGTTTTAAAATTTGTAATTGTATGCCTATTTTGTAATTCCATGTCTTGTATGCAAAGTATTTGTGATTGTATTCTTTGTAATTGTGTGGTTTGTTGTCGTTATATATTATGATGTTTATTATTGTTTTGTTGTATTAATCATGTTGTGGTGTCATTGATATAGTTGTGTGTATACCCGTGCATATTTATTTAGCATCATTTAGTTACTTTTGTTTCGTGTATCTATTTGTATGTTTTCTTAAATCGACCCTTTTTTTTACATTATATCATTAATGTTGTAACAACTTGTAGTAGCCATATGCTTCTTTACGATTGAAAAAGATTGATTTTTTTTGTATTACCCTAGGGGTGCGCAACCCATGAAGTATATTAACAGCATAACATTTATAGGTTCCTAAGTTGGTTATTTTTTTTGGTCGTTTAGCAAATATAATTTTGACTCATCGTATATTTTTTTTGTTCACTACTCCTATGTTGTTATCGTATTCTATGTATATATTGTGGGCTTTTACCTATTATTTTGTATATTTTTTTTATTTTTCTTATAGTCTCTTTGTATGCATATGTATACGTGTATCTATGTGTATGTGTACATTGTTGATTTATGCTGCTGCACATTCATTGTTCATCACGTCATGTGATATCTTATTTTTATTTTTATTTTATTTTATTTTTATTATTATTTTTTGCTCGGCAAAACTTCGCTGATATCGACTGTCCACTCGAACTTCGCCTTCTTCTGCTTCCATCGGCTCAGGGGCACCAGTATCGACGAAAATCCTTCATCTTCTTCGGAACCATTGAGGTCCACTCTTCTGAACTTACGTGACTCAAGAAAGCCACGCTTCTGCTGCGCAACTCTGATTATTTATTTTTGACTAACATCATCTGTACTGATGATGAGTCATTGAGACCTGGTCGCCGCCAGTTGGACCCTGCCACTATGTCGCCAGCCTCCATGATGTTTGCATCAGTCATCACGTGGATCTGAACACTGATCCTTGCTTCCTTCTATGTTGTACCTGATTCTGCTGTGATGGTAGTGCCGGCCTCTGCTCAGTGCCCTTACTCGTAAAACGTCCTTGTTGTGGCACTCACGCTTGCATAGTCCTCCCACACTGACCCAAACGGACATCAACAATGAGCACATGGTGGCCGCGGTGGTCATGCATTCCTCTACGGCTGTACTTCCATCACGAGCGGTCTTATGATTATTAGCGGCCATGTCGCACATTTATGCTTCCCTGGTGAAGGGTCCTTCAAAACATCAGATTCCAGAAGTTCTGCATTTCTATGTAGTAGAATCTCAGATCTGGTGGTGGTAGTAGCGGAAACCGCTGGTTCAACTGCTATTGGCCTTGCGCAGTCTACGATCGCTGTTGCGCCAAAGTGGTGGCCATGGTGCCGTCTAATGCTTGGAGAATGACCCCGTGATCCTGGTGGTCGTTACCATGACCACCGTTGCCTCCTTGCCAGATTTTTTTTCACACCACAACGGCATTTTCTTGGATTTCACACGAGCCTTGACGAGAATTCGGATTGACGGGAGTGGTAGAGAGATTTGGGCATTTACAGGCTCATGCGGAAGTTCAGGGGTACAATGGTAATTAAATAAAAAAAGCTCACCAACGGCACACACCTCTCTTATCCCAATCATAACTTAGGTCTACTTCATTTATTAGGGTATAATCGTTATTCCTAGATAAGGATCATAGCTTATGTCTAAGCGATCTAGTTAATCCTGCGTTCCCGAGGCGGATCTGAAGCCTCGGCTCTGATATCACTTGTAGCGCCCTGCTCCCGAACCCTATCATCGGGAACAGTGCACCCGCCGTATCTCACTGAGGAGAATACAAGGCGTCGAAACAATTTCCGACCTGTCCGAAAAGACGTAGAAATTTTTCGCGCGGAAACGTAATACCATAAAGTTAATTCATATGAATAAAAGACAAACCTCCATACAGGCAATAAATATGTCACGACAATATAGTCAACGCTCTAGCATCTAGAGTCTATCGTACTAAACAAGGTGATGTCTGATGAGACCCCAAAGAAGATACAGATGAACCGTCGATGTTCTACTCGCATCCTAGGTGCGACCATCAGTCTGCCCATTGGAACGAAGTTGGAGAGCATACTATTACCGGTCCAGAGGAGACTGAGCAAGCCAAGAAGAAGGTAAAGTTGAGTCGGGAAAGACTTAAGGTTGTCCAAGACAGAAGTAAAAGTTAGGCAGATTCAAAGAGGCGTCCCCGGGAGTTTACTGTCGGAGAAAAGATTTACTTGAAGGTATCGCCTACGAAGGGAGTTGTACGTTCTGGTCTGAAGGGTAGGTAAGGCCACGTTACATTGACACTTACGAGGTGCTTGAAAGGATCAGTTCGTGAGCTTACCGTTTGGCGTTACCTCCGGCGTTGACTCAAGTACATAGTGTGTTCTATATTTATCGGTTGAGAAGGTATGTTCCGAATACGAGTCATGTACTGGTCACACCGCCTGTTAGGAACAGATGCTGGGGCACTACCCTTACCTCTTTGTATGAGATACGACAAGTTTCGAGGACGAAACTTCTTGTAAGGTGGGTAGGATGTTACACCCCGGAATTTTCAAATTAGTCGTACGTGCTAAGTTAGGAAGTAAGTAGCCGTTGGGTGTAACAACCCTCAAAAAAATTAAATTAACCGTAGCGTGACGATTATGTCCGAGTCGTTGGATAACTCCATAAAATTGTTATATAAGTATAGAGTAAGACAAAACATAAAAATAAATAAAATATGATTAAAAAAAAGAAAAGAAGAAGAAAAGCAAGGTTACGTAGGATAGTAAAAAAAAGATATGATAAAATAAATAAAAATAATAATATAATGATGATAATATTTTAAAAGAGATAATGATAAAGTGTTTTAAAAAAATAATAATAATAATAAAATAAAATAAAAAGTAATAAAACAATAAACTATAATAAAATAAATAAAGATAGAAACTGAATGTATGTTTAAGGATAAGGATAAAAGAATAAAAAAAAGGGGGGGGACCGCATGGATTACGAGGGAATAACTGTTCCCCCCAAAATTTTGCAAGCTGGAACGTTAATTGGCAGGGGAAGAGTTAATTGGAGAAAAATGACAATATTACAAGAAACAAAAGAAAGGATAAAAGGAGGAGAGATGGTGTGAGCGGCTGGAGAAGAGAGAAGGGAGAAGAAGGAGGAAGAAGAAAGAGAGAAGCGCGCAAGACAAACCCCGGCTTGGTCGTATAATTGTCTGTCTCGAGGTAGGTTCCCTTTTTCCCCTCCAATTGGTACAAATTCCAGCATGCTTTGGTGATATATTATGTGTTTATTGTTTTTAATTGTTGAAATATGTTGCTTGATCTGTGAAAAGCATGAGTTTTGATTACTGTGGAATGCGTTTGATTACTGCGTTTGATGACTGTGGAATGCGTATACTGTTTTGCGTGGATTGATTTTGATTTTAGGGAAAAATTTGATAATCAAAATAGTAAAACTGCTTTGGTTTTGATTTTAGGGAAAAATTTGATAATCAAAGAAGTATCTTTGCGCATGCGTGAGTCTGTGGAATGCGAAGTCTATGCGATGCGTGCTATGCGTCTATCTGATTTGAAGTTAGGGATGAATTTGATATCAAAAGAATTTCTAGGATTTATTTTATTAATGTTATTTAATTGATTAAAAATAGTATTAAATATAGGAAAAATATAAGTAAATATCAGAAAATCATAAATAAATTTTAGAAATTATAAAATACTGAAATTAAATGATTTTCATCAAATTTCTGTGTAGCATGCCGATTGTGCGCAGGCCTGACTCATTTACTTAATATATATAAAATAAAATAATCTACTGAGCCGACCGCGGGCCGGGCCGAATGGCCAACGGACCGGGCCCCAGTTGGCTGGCCCAATTAAACGAAAAAAATAAAAATAATATAATTCTGAATTTCTAGAAATTCTATAAATGTTATCTAATTAATTTTAAATAGTAATAATTATAGAAAAAATATAAATAAAATCAGAAAATTATATATAAACTCCAGAAATTATAAAATGCTGAGACTAAATTATTTTTACTAAAGTTCATTAATTGTGATAATTCATTTAAATTGTATAATTGGGTAATAAATAGAAATAAATTAGGAAAAAATGAGAAAAAATATAGAAAATGCGCAATAAATGTATACAAGCCATGAAAAAAATAGGTTTAATGTCAAACCACATTAAATCATTACTCGGATAATAAATGAACCTAGATTTGAGTGCGGGAGGATGGTGAGGATGGGCCAGGGGCCTCAGGCGATTGTGTTTTTGCATTCATGGCACGTGCATTGCATTGATGGCGGGTCGTGACGTACAGGTCACGGGCGCTCCGGATGGTGTACGGTGGCGGGGCCACGACACTCAGGATGGTGTGCGGTGACGCGGCCACGCACACTCAGTATGGTGACTGTGGGGTGTACGACCTGTAGCCACTCAGTAGGACCCGGGTTCATGCATTGCACGGTGGAGATATCGGCATTCTGTGTGACATGACTTTGTTGCGTGTGACATGCATAGTAGGACATGCACCACGATGTTGCGCATTTTTTATCTGGAGTGAATTACTTTCCGTAGTCTTTCATATGCTTATGTGATATCATGTTTTATGTGTTATGTGTTATATCATTTTAGTATGCTAGTCTTGTACGAGTTGGAGACAGGTGCATACTGGGTGATTTTCCGTCACTCATCCCTACTTCCCCCCCCACCAGGTGAGAACGAAGAAGCGCACGACTATATCTTTGCTGAGGACGGGGCTGACACATTAGTATGGGCAGACTGATGGTCGCACCTAGAATGCGAGTAGAACATCGACGGTTCATCTGTATCTTCTTTGGGATCTCATCAGACATCACCTTGTTTAGTACGATAGACTCTAGATGCTAGAGCGTTGACTATATTGTTGTGACATATTTATTGCCTGTATGGAGGTTTGTCTTTTATTCATATGAATTAACTTTATGGTATTACGTTTCCGCGCGAAAAATTTCTACGTCTTTTCGGACAGGTCGGAAATTGTTTTGACGCCTTGTATTCTCCTCAGTGAGATACGGTGGGTACACTGTTCCCGATGATAGGGTTCGGGAGCGGGGCGCTACAGTAACGGCCCTGCAACGTGATGCCCCTTTGGCCTCACAAGATAGTCAGATAGATTCGGATATAAGCACACAAGGACGACGCTGCCCTAGGAACATCTATATACATTGGCCAAGTCGCAAAGAATGTACAGGCAGACCAACTGACATTTGCCGTTGGAATGTCAACAAACCCATCAGAAGGAAGAAGATGTACGTCCTAGTCCTGTGCTGAATCTGCTCCTCAGATTGGTGTTTCGGTACGCTCGTATTGGTAAACCACTCCAAGAACTTCTTCTACGATACAGGCTTACCCCTTATATCTGGCATGTCTGAGTCCATCCAAGCAACTAACTACATAGCTGGCGCCACTGCCCTGTAGTATACGGAGGCTCCCGGCCAGTAACAGGCTCATTTTTATGCGAAGGCCAAAAATGATTGTTATATCCTGTTGCATAACATTGGTCTTGCCTAAAGGTAGGTGAAAGGAGTGGGTCTCTTGTCTCCACCTCTCGATAAAGGTGGTTTCAAACCGTGATCCATCTTAACCTTACTACACCGCAAACCTCCTTATAGCCCCACATGCTCTATGTACGGCCTGCAACTATCAGGGATGATCGGATCCCTGTAAAAGTCTACTATATTCAATACATTTGACGCGTTGTACCTTGTGCTACTCTTAAGATGAAGGGTCCTATGCTCGCCCTAGAGTGTCAACATATCCTCCATATTCGGCCTCAACTTGTCAGCAACACCGCTATTACTAGCAAAGGATGTAAGAAATAAACCTAAACGTGTAATTAACATCAATTAAATAAAATACAAACATAAATACATTGAATAAAAATAAATAATTAACCTAAATTAAACGAAATGCACATTCGTGCAATCGAATTAAATAAATAACAGTAATTAAATATTAATATAGGTTTATGCAATCGAAAACAAGTAAATAACAATATTCAAATAGTAATACATGCAATCGAAACAATTAATGACAATAATTAAATGCTAATATAGGTTCACGCAATCAAAACACTTAAATAATAATAATAATTAAACACTGATATACGTTCATGCAGTCGGAATAATTAATTGATAATGATTAAATAGTAACACACGGTCATGCAACCTAAACAAGTAACTAACAATAACTAAATACTACTATATGTTCATGCAATCAAAACAATTAATTGATAATAACTAAATACTACTTAACATGCATAAATTATAATAATTAAATAAAAATAAATTAAAAAATATAAATAACTTACAAGAGCGAGAAAACTCGAGTTTATCTTCATGTGTATTTTATGTTGTGTGTAAATTCTGACTGAACTTTGTTGTATTTTAGAATGATGGAAAAAATTTTGAAGTAAAAATGAAGGGTTTATATAGCCAACCACGATGTGACACAAGACAGTTCTAACAAAATCATATTCTGCGAGACAGTTTTGACATATCTCCATTGTGTCAAAAATCAGAATACCCCAAGACTGTTTGTCAAAATTGACATATCCACTTCGTCTGCTATCATTTTGTTGATCAAATAATCAATTATCAAACAAATATTTAATAGGTCAATGTTGATTTTAAAATTTTCAATTTTTAAAATATTTCTGGTGTAATTATTAGGTACCTTAATAGTTACTTTGATGTAATTAAAAATCGACAAATTATGGATGTGACCTCTTATTTTATAATACAACCACCAGTTGACATATCATTTTTCTCTATTTATCTGTATCTTATTAGATAAACAAAATTACAACTAACACAACCACCACTCGACATATCATTTTTCCCTATTTATCTATATTACCCTCTAAATCATTAGACCATACATATATAATAATCTAACAGCATAGCTGATTGAATTATTCACTTATTTTAATGAGTAAAATACATATAAAATACAAGAGATGATATTTTATTCTCTCTCTTGTCACATCGTGTAAGATAAGTTCATGCGTCTTAAAATCTCAACAAACTAATATAAATCCTTCTACAGTTCTATAAAAAGACATTCCGATATTGTAATTTTCTTATTAAAACACATAGGATAATAGTAAAATATGTGTTACAATATTTAACTGCCTAGTTACAGAATATTAAATTCTCCAAACACATAGCATAATCGCACAAATACTAAATCACATGAGACATAAATTATGCGAGAAGATCGCCATAGTAAAATACTACTGCTTCTTTTTTAAAATATAAATTTACTTCTATACTATATTAAAAAATCAAACTGTATTCAAAATTTTACCGCTTCTTTTTTAAAATATAAATTTACTTCTATACTATATTAAAAAAATCAAACTGTATTCAATTTTACTGCTTCTTTCTTAAAATATAAATTTACTTCTATACTATATTAAAAAATCAAACTGTACTCTTGAGAATAAGATAAGATAAAATATATGGATTATATGAGGATAAGGTACCACCACCCATTGCCTTAAGGTTTTGAGTGGATATGAGTCTCACTTCATGTAATCTCAAGTTTCACCCAAGTTTCAACATGCTATCAGAGTGGGATTAAAAATGTGGACTAACACATTGCCTGACCTATGGTTGACCAGTTATTGTCTCCACTCATCCAAGTCCAGATGTTCATGCCTGACTTGTGGTTTGTGATTGAGGGCGAGTTCTAAGACGCGTGTGTATGTCAAACCATGTTGCCACGTGAGAGCAGATGTTGAGAATAAGATAAAATACATGAGTTATATGAGGATGACGTATTACTACCTATTGCCTTAAAGTTTAGAGTAGATATGAACCTATCTTATGTAAGCCCAAGTTTTAACATGTAATTTTATTTTATAACATGTACTTTTATTTTAACACAAAAGTAGTATACGAAATTTTTAGTCTACCAGTGCACGCTTCGGGAGAGAAAAAAGGTGAAAGCTTATTAGACAAGAAAACGCTCTTTGTTTACTCTCTTTTATGCACATCCCATTCTTTTAGCTAAAGCTTCAGCGGATTAGATCGGGGAGACCTCATATCAGACAAAATATGAGGCCTCCAATCGCGCGACACTACGTGTATAAAAGGGTTCATTATTTAATTTTTTTTTCCTTTTTTAAAAAGAACTAGCTCGAGATTTGACGCTAACGTCTTCTTCCCGCGCCCTCACTTTCTGTTATAACCCCATAAAGAAAAACCTCAACCGAAAATCTCACCTTCTCAAAATCCTCTAAACTCACCGTTAACTTCATCTCCGCATTCAGCATATAAAGAGCCTGTTCTTTATAAGTACCTCAAGAAAATTCATACAAAAATGGCGAATTCAAAGAGCAAAAACAAGAAGCTAACTTACATTTCCATTCCATCGACAACAATCAACTCATTCTACTCAAATACATTGAAATCTTTGCTTATTTCACCCAAGAAAATGGACCCCATGTTCTTGTTCTCTTTAAAATTGGTATATTTGATGAAGAATCCAAGGTTCTGGCTTTTGTTGATTTTTCTTTCCGGGTTTCTTGGGATTTCAAAGATTCTCTTCCATTCTGATCTTTTAGAAACTTTCACCCCTAGCCCATCTGCTTTTTCTCAAGAAAAAGCACTAGCTTTTAAAGGGTTCGCAAGTTCTAAGCTCTGGCTTGTGGCTAATGAGGAGAAATTGGATAGGACTCTGAGAACAGAGGTAAAAAAATTCGATGATGATGATGATGATAACGACAATGACGATGAGAATGAGTTTTGGAAGCAGCCTGATGGTTTGGGATATAGACCTTGTTTGGAATTCAGTAGACAGTATAAGAAATGGAACAGTGGGATTGTACAGGAGAGGAGTAAGTATTTGATGGTGGTGGTTTCTGGAGGAATGAATCAGCAGAGGAATGAGATTGTTGATGCTGTTGTTATTGCAAGAATTCTTGGAGCTGCCCTCGTTGTTCCTGTCTTACAAGTCAATCTGATTTGGAATGATGAAAGGTAGACCCCCCCCCCCCCCCCCCCCGTATTATGAATTTGTTCTCTTGGTAGCCCAAAAGAAATTTGATTGTTTGGATTTCTTGAAGGCTTTTGGTTTTTGCGTTTTGTGAATATAGAAGCTAGTGATTATTAATTAGTACATCAAATATGATAGAAGGCTAATGTTCTAATGGCTTTGATTTGATTAGCCAGAAATATAACTCGTTAGGCCGATTAAGGTTTCAGTTGATGTTAGTGCTTGATTTGTGTTTTAAAATGTTGCAGTGAATTTTCTGATATATTTGACTTGGATCATTTCAAGAAAGTTTTGGCGGATGATGTGCGGATTGTGTCATCACTACCCTCTACACATTTGATGACAACGCCAGTTGAGGTGAGAGTCCAATCGGGTCATTTGAAACCTCAGTTGATACGTTCAAGGTACCTTCACAAGGTAAGAAGTCATTAGTCTGTTGCTTGTGTTCTTTTCACTTCATTTTAATAGAAAATGTTTCTAACACATTCCATTTCCAATGGAGTCATAGACACACTCTTCCTTGACTTTGGAATATGATGGGATAAAGCAAAATGACTCACTATATTGACTGTATTTCTTATATTGTGAAGTAGCAGTTGATCGACACAGCTTGACGCATCATTTTGGGTCATCGTGAAATAACCTCTGTGTGTTTCTAACACATGGATATGGTTGGGTACATCCGACCCTCCGTATCCCGCTATAGGCGGGAACCTTTTAAGGCAATGGGTAATATTGTTGTTGCCTTAGAGGCTCCTGCCTATGACGGGGTATGAGGGGGTCGGATGTACGCAACCATACCCATGTTGTTTTCCGATGACCCATAATAAAAATTGCGTCAAACTGTATCGATCAACTGCTACTTCACAATATAAGAAGTGCAGCCAATTTAGTGAGTCATTTTGCTTTATTCTATCATATTTTTAAGTCAAGGAAGAGTATGTCCTTGACTCTGTAATACTTTTGAAATGATTATGTTGAAGAATTCTTTTAAAATGCAACCACCATGGTATGGATGCTCATTATGTATGGTGTTGTATCTTGTAATTACAAAATTGGGAAAAGGTATGATGTATTTCATTGTGGCAATGGAACTTTATGCACATTCCTTTCTGTGCAGCTTAGGAGAGACGGAGTTTTGCTTTTACGAGGTCTTGAATCTAAACTTTCTAAGGATCTTCCTTATGATCTTCAAAGGCTACGTTGCAAGGTGACTTGGAGATTATTGAAGGCTGACTTTTTCTTTCCACTGTCATTGTATTACTTCATTGATCTTAAGTACCTCAGTGGAGCTATCCTCTTATTGTTCTTAGCTTGAGCAATCAAAAATATGCTTTATGGAAAATTTTGTCATCTTGTATCCTACATTTTAGCTTCCTAACAGTTCAATATCCTCAGGTGGCTTTTCATGCATTAAGGTTTATCCCACCAATCTTAGAAATTGCTAACAAGTTAACCGAGAGGATGAGAAGCAGGGGACCATATCTGGCACTCCATCTTAGGATGGAGAAGGATGTGTGGGTGAGGACTGGATGTCTTCCTGGTCTGAGTCATGAGTATGACGAGATTATTAACAATGAAAGGAAGCAGAGGCCAGAGCTCTTAACTTCAAGATTGAACATGACATATTATGAACGGAAACTCGCTGGTCTCTGCCCTTTAAATGCTTTGGAGGTAGCAAGGTTAGATTTTGTATAATGTGTTCACTGTTGCTTTCTTTCCTTGTATGAGTGCTAGCCTTTTAATGCACTGTCTCAGGTTGCTTAAGGCTTTAGGCGCTCCCAAAAATGCGGGAATCTATTGGGCCGGAGGAGAACCATTGGGTGGGCAAGAAGCACTGAAACCATTGACTCAAGAGTTTCCACATTTCTACAACAAAGAAGACCTTGCCTTACCTGGGGAGCTAACACGATTTGCTAAGAAGGCCTCTATCTTGGCAGCCATCGATTTCGTAGTTTGTGAGAATAGTGATGTCTTTATGCCATCTCATGGTGGAAATATGGGCCGTGCTATTCAGGTATCACACATCATTAGTTTGTCTTTGTCTATACGTATTTATAGCTGGAGAATTTACATTCTAAACTCATCACTAGGCGTTATATTCTCATGTATCTTGATGGCATTGTCTTTTCTTTTGTGAAACTGGAAATTGTATTACAGCAGAATTCCACCTCTATTTGTTTGCTGGATTTTCGTTCATAGTGGTGGCTTGATTAGTATGTTCATTGTACCAAGTTTGTCACATAATGCTCACGCTTGTACCCTTTCCAGGGAAAGGTAAGAAAAGTAATCTAATAGGATACAACAACAACATTACCCCATTGCCTTAGAGGCCCCCCCTATGGCTGGATATGGAGGGCCAGATGTACGCAACCATACCCATGTGTTAGAAACACACAGAGGTTGATTGGTCATCACAAGAGGACCGACATTTATCTTGTCCTTCTCGCGGGTCTTATAATAGTAGTACAACACTTGCTTTAAGAACATTTAAAGAAGTTTTCCCTTTAGAAGAATGATAGGCCTATCTTCAGCTGTAAGTATTGGTAAGTACACGCCCTTTTGGCTCTCACTAACAGGAACCCTAATCTCTGATCTCATGCAGGGACACAGGGCTTATGCAGGGCACAGAAAGTGCATAACCCCAGACAAAAGGAAGATGTTCCCACATTTCATGAACACTTCCCTCTCTGAGACAGAGTTCAATAAGATCATTCTAAACATGCACCGCGACTCGTTGGGCCATCCAGTGTTGAGAACTGCCAAATTTGGAAGAGATGTGACTAAGTATCCGGTTCCTGAGTGTATGTGTAACTCTAAACAAAAAGTGAGTTCAGAAATGTGGAAGACTTCAGTGAGTTAATGACATGCCAAGGGAGACTCCAAACATTAAGCAAATGTGATGAATGCTTCAAGAATACTATTTCTTGGTCCAAAGGCAATCTTTTACAGGCAGGCGACAGAGTAAGAGTTTGATGTAGCAGTGTTTTCACTTCCAAATCCAACATGCATGCCATGAAAATATGCAGCATTTCAAGAGGAACACATAAATGAGATGGTTGCATATTTCACCTCTCTCTATGCCTCCTTTTTTGAGAGTTCTGTTTGTGAATAATCAGATTAGCTTAGCTATTCATTTAGGAGTTCTTGGCATTTGTTTCTTGCCTTCAGCTCATTCTTTGCATAGTGTTGGATACCTTAAGGAAAGTGTAAATATAGTGAAAAGTGTACGTTCTATTGATGAGCTTATTGTAGGAGAAAATGAGGTAAGTTGGAAAAGTTTGGCAAGTGGGTTTGTCAAAAGTTGACAACCACCATACTTTGAGCTTAATTATAATTAGTGTTCGTTAATCAAAAACAAAAACTAATAATTTCTAAATTATCTACGTGACAAGTAGATGATTTTAGGCTTTTGAATCACTCGATTCCGAATCCGATACCGGGTGAATGAGAATTTAATGCTCAAAGTTGGAGTAAAATTGGAAAGAAAATGGAAAAGTGGTGATGTGGCCTCATAAGGAGTGAACACATCACCCTTTAAGTGGAATACCACATTGGTCACTTGGGATGAAAGAGCCACCATATAAAGTTCAAGTTGGAGCTTTCTAAGATGTGCCCTTGGGCATGAGAAGTTTTCTGACGGAGTCAGGACGCAGCTCAGGCAAGGTTCACCACACACACGCGCGCGCTGCCGCCGCCCGCCCGTCCGGCTCGGCTCGGCTCGTGGCTCGTGGCTCGCCCGCCCAGTTCTTATCTTTTTGGAGAAATTTTCTTTTATATTTTTCCAGAAAAATAAATTAAGTGATCCAACGGCGGTGTAGATCGTAGTCTACGCGGATCATGATCCTAACGGCTGAGATCATACGTGCTGGCGGTTTCACCATCTAGATCTAACGGCTGTGGATCATAGTCTACAAGGATCATGATCTAACGGCTGAGATCGCTTCTGACAACAGTTTTTCATCCGACGGTCTACGTTTAAAACTGCTGCAGTTGACGATCTAACGGCTGTGGATGAAAACCGTTTGATCCGACGGCTACAGTTTAATCTGGAGATCAACCGTCATTTCCTTCCTGCCTATAAATTGCCTCCTTCTCCAGGCTTTCGACTACACATCACACTCTGGGTTTTTCCACTGCTGTTCTCTCCTGCTATTTTTGTTTTGCATACTTCTGTTGTATTGTTGTTCCAGTCCAGTTCGTTGAGAAATCAGAGCATCCCACAGGTTCACCGAGTTCCTTACGTAGCTGTGCCGCTTCGTATGAACAGTTAGCCGTTGTATCCTGGGAGACGTTTGCTGTTTTCGGTTGGGCACTTCGTACCGGAGCAAATCGTCTTAAGGACAGAGTCCTTAGACTCGCCTCAGTTCTGCTTGCATTTCGTTAATTTACACAAACGCACACTGTACACTTTTATGATTACAGTTTGTAACAATCTTAAGACGATTTTATTTATATACTGTAATCTGTTTCATTTTGCGATCGCAGTTTCTATTGTACGAAACTAATCGGTTTCGTGTTCTGTTTCCGTATTGCGTTTACAGAATCTGAAATGGAGAACGAAAGTTCGAACTCCTTCAATGGCGTGCACCTTGGTCCGTCCGAGGAAGTGAACACTGCTGTTCCAGTTGCACTCGCTGCCATTCCTGCTCCTGTTCCGGTTGTTGGACAAGTTGAGAAACCGGAGAAGTTTGGAGGCAGTTACTTTAAACGTTGGCAGGAGAAGATGCTGTTCTTTTTGACAACTCTAGGGCTGGCCAAAATGCTGACTGAGGATCCTCCAGTGGTGATACCAGTCGAGGATCAAAACGTGAATATGCAGAATAGCTTGATGGCTGAAGCATGGAAATATAGTGATTATGTCTATTTGAGTCATATTTTAAGTTGTCTCGATAATACTCTGTATGGATTGTATAGTACCTTTAAGACTGCAAAATCTTTATGGCAGGCTTTAGACAAAAAATACAGGACAGAGGATGCTGGTGCGAAGAAATTTATCATTGGTAAATTTCTTGATTTTAAGATGACTGATTCTAAAACTGTTGTTTCTCAGATTGAGGAACTTCAGATGTTAGTGGCTGAAATGGAAGAAGAGAGTATGTCCCTGAGTGAATCTTTCCTTGTTGCTGCTGTGATTGAGAAGATACCTCTTTCATGGAGGGAATTCAGGAGCTATCTCAAACATAAGCGAAAGGAGATGTCCTTGGAAGATCTGATTGTTTGATTGCGTATCGAAGAAGACAATCGCAGATCTGAGAAGAAGTTTGCTCAATTTTCTGGCCAGGTAAAGGCTCATGTCGCAGAGGCGACAAAGAAAAAGAAAGGCAAGTTGGGTGTGAACAACAAAGGCAAAGAGATCGCCAAAAAGTTCACAGGTAAGTGCTACAACTGTGGCATTCAGGGGCACCGGAGTAGTGACTGTCGCAAGCCAAAGAAGAGGCAAGAGAAAGCGAAGGCAAATCTGGTTGGTGCAATGGAAGATCTGGATCTTTGTGCTGTTGTAAGTGAATGCAACATTGTGGAAAATCCGCACGCATGGTGGCTGGACACTGGAGCTACGAGACATGTTTGTGCAAACAACGCAATGTTCACAGAATACAAGCCCGTTGATGGTGCACAGCTTTACATGGGAAATGATGCTTCATCAAAGATTGAAGGTGAAGGAAATGTTGTTTTGAAGTTGACTTCTGGAAAGTTTCTGACTCTGCAGAATGTTCTGCATGTTCCTGATATTAGGAAGAATTTGATCTCTGGCGCTTTGATGGTGATGCATGGGTTTAGACTTGTGTTAGAGTCTAACAAAGTTATTATTTCAAAAAATGGGTTGTACTTGGGGAAGGGGTATTTGGCAGATAGAATGTTTAGGATGAATGCTATTACCATTGTACCCAAGAAAGAAAAAGTTGTGCCCGTTGTGGCTAATGAAAATGCATCTACTTCTGCTTATATGCTTGAGTCTTCTTTATGGCATTTACGTTTGGGACACGTTAATTACAAATCAATTCAAAGAATGATTAATCTTGATTTGTTGCCTAAACTAAATTTGACTAAGAAAAAATGTCAAGTTTGTGTTGAAGCGAAAATGACTAAGGTTCCTTTTCCTTCGATTGAAAGAAACACTGAAGTGTTAGATTTAATTCATACAGATGTGTGTGATTTAAAGTTTGTGCAAACAAGAGGTGGTAAAAAGTACTTTGTAACTTTTATTGACGATTGCACTAGATACTGTTATGTTTATTTGCTAAGTAGCAAAGATGAGGCCGTTAATGCTTTTAAGGATTATAAGAATGAAGTTGAAAATCAACTTAGCAAACGAATTAAGATAATTCGTAGTGATAGAGGTGGCGAATATGATGCACCATTTAATGAATTCTGTTCAGAACATGGCATTATTCATCAAACGACTGCGCCATACTCACCTCAATCCAATGGTATTCCTGAACGCAAGAATCGAACTCTTAAAGAGATGATGAATGCTATGTTGATAAGTTCGGGTTTACCTCAGAACTTGTGGGGGGAAGCAATTCTCTCTGCCAATGTCATTCTAAATAGAATTCCATCTAAAAAGATGGATAAAACCCCTTATGAACTTTGGAAAGGTTATAAACCTAGTTTCAAATACTTAAAAGTGTGGGGGTGTCTGGCTAAAGTAGCAGTACCTAAACCAAGACAAGTCAGAATAGGGCCCAAATCAATTGATTGTATATTCATAAGATATGCAACAAATAGTAGTGCATATCGATTCTTGGTGCACAAGTCTGACATCCCTGACATACATGAAAATGTTGTCATGGAGTCAAGAAATGCAGTGTTTTTTGAAGACGTCTTTCCAAAGAAAGATAGAAATGATAAAGAAGCCATCACGAGTAAGCGAGCTCGGGATACAACGGCTCAAGAAATTGACGAACCCCGTCAAAGCAAACGAGCCAAAATACCGACGTCATTTGGACCAGATTTTCTAACCTACATGGTAGAGAATGAGCCAAGGACCTTTTCAGAGGCGATGTCAACACCAGAAGCTTCGTTCTGGAAAGAGGCAATAAACAGTGAGATAGAATCTATTCTTCAAAATCACACTTGGGAGCTGGTCAATCTTCCACCAGGAAGTAAACCGCTCGGATGCAAGTGGATTTTCAAGAAGAAGTTTAAAGAAGATGGATCTATCGACAAATACAAAGCGCGGTTGGTAGCCAAAGGTTATCGACAAAAAGAAGGGTTTGATTTCTTTGACACTTATTCACCAGTGACAAGGATTACATCAATCAGAGTGCTAGTCGCGATTGCAGCAGTCTATAACTTAGAAATCCATCAGATGGATGTTAAGACGGCTTTTCTGAACTTGGAAGAGGAGATATACATGGAACAACCAGAAGGGTTTGTTGTGCCTGGACAAGAGAAGAAAGTTTGTAAACTTGTTAAGTCTTTGTACGGACTTAAACAAGCACCAAAACAATGGCACTTGAAGTTTGATCAAGTAATGATGACAAACAGCTTCAGGATCAATGAGTGTGACAAGTGTGTTTACATCAAAAACACTTAACGCCTATGTGATAGTATGTCTCTATGTAGATGACATGTTAATCATGGGTAGTACTCATGACATTATCTTGAATACCAAGAAGATGTTAACACGGAATTTTGACATGAAAGACATGGGGGTTGCCAATGTTATTCTAGGAATCAAGATTTCTAGGGTAACTGAAGGATTGATCATGTCACAAAGTCATTATATTGAGTCCGTTCTCAAACGATTCAATATGTTTGATGCAAAACCAGTAAAAACCCCACTTGACTTAAGTATGCACTTAAGGAAGAACCGAGGTGAACCAGTAGCTCAATTGAAGTACTCACAAGTGATTGGAAGTCTAATGTACATAACGAACTGTACAAGACCAGACTTAGCGTGTTCAGTAAACAAATTGAGCAGGTTTACCAGTAATCCAAGTGAAGATCATTGGAAAGCTCTAAATAGAGTGATGAGGTACCTTAAGTACACAATGAATCTTGGATTACACTATACAAGATATCCAGCAGTATTGGAAGGATACTGTGATGCAAACTGGATATCAGATTGCAAAGACTCTAAATCCACAAGTGGATATTTATTCACTGTTGGTGGTGGTGCTGTGTCATGGAAATCCACTAAGCAAACATGCATAGTTCGATCCACAATGGAAGCTGAGTTTATAGCATTAGACAAAGCTGGAGAAGAGGCTGAATGGCTTCGAAATTTTTTGGAGGACATTCCATGTTGGCCTAAGCCAATTGCTCCTATTAGCATACACTGTGATAGTCAGTCAGCTATAGGACGAGCTCAAAGCAGCATCTACAATGGTAAGTCACGACACATACGCCGGAGACATAATACCATTAAGCAATTGATCTCTAATGGCGTGATTTCCATTGATTACATAAAATCAAAGGAGAATCTTGCGGATCCGCTTACCAAAGCTCTGCCTAGAGATCAGATGTCTAAATTGACAAACGGAATGGGACTTAAGCCCATAAAGCAAGAATCTTTGTAACGGTAACCCAACCTTGTTGACTGGAGATCCCAGAATCTAGGTTCAATGGAAAAACTAAGTTATAAGGGTTCAGTTAGCACTTACTCATTCTGTTAAATAAAAGTGTTGTCTGCAGAGAAATGAGGGTAAGATGAGGCTTTTAATGATGTCCTATATCTTGATAAATCAAGTGGGGTATGACAGAATACTCTTGATAGGAATCACCTATGTAAGTGTGAAGTGGGGCCGCTTCTATGAGAATTCAGAGAGGCAAGAATTCTCTAATACACTTTCTGAAACCAGGTTGTTCATGGCCAAAATGAACACAACCATGAAAACCAATAAGGGGTGTCAAAGGAAATGTTGTGTGAGTATCATTGTCTAGGTTCACAATAAAGGCTCATAGTTCAAGACATCAGGTCACTAACCAGCTGAGTGGATCCGATGGTATATCACTAAGAAAGGTTCAAAGCCAGAAGCTACCTCTTCTGATGCAACATATCCTTGTCTGATTTCTCGATAGAGTCTGCATCTGCATCTGCATTAATTTTCATTCATGTGGGGGATTGTAGGAGAAAATGAGGTAAGTTGGAAAAGTTTGGCAAGTGGGTTTGTCAAAAGTTGACAACCACCATACTTTGAGCTTAATTATAATTAGTGTTCGTTAATAAAAACGAAAACTAATAATTTCTAAATTATCTACGTGACAAGTAGATGATTTTAGGCTTTTGAATCACTCGATTCCGATACCGGATGAATGAGAAATTAATGCTCAAAGTTGGAGTAAAATTGAAAAGAAAATGGAAAAGTGGTGATGTGGCCTCATAAGGAGTGAACACATCACCCTTTAAGTGGAATACCACATTGGTCACTTGGGATGAAAGAGCCACCATATAAAGTTCAAGTTGGAGCTTTCTAAGATGTGCCCTTGGGCATGAGAAGTTTTCTGACGGAGTCAGGACGCAGCTCAGGCAAGGTTCATCACACACGCACGCGCGCGCCGCCGCCGCCCGTCCGGCTCGGCTCATGCTCGTGGCTCGCCCGCCCGGTTCTTATCTTTTTGGAGAAATTTTCTTTTATATTTTTCCAGAAAAATAAATTAAGTGATCCAACGGTTGAAATTTTTTTGCTCATAACCGTTTGCAAGATCTAACAGTGTAGATCGTAGTCTACGCGGATCATGATCCTAACGGCTGAGATCATACGTGCTGGCGGTTTCACCATCTAGATCTAACGGCTGTGGATCATAGTCTACACGGATCATGATCTAACGGCTGAGATCGCTTCTGGCAACAGTTTTTCATCCGACGGTCTACGTTTAAAACTGCTGCAGTTGACGATCTAATGGCTGTGGATGAAAACCGTTTGATCCGACGGCTGCAGTTTAATCTGGAGATCAACCGCCATTTCCTTCCCGCCTATAAATTGCCTCCTTCTCGAGGCTTTCGACTACACATCACACTCTGCGTTTTTCCACTGCTGTTCTCTCCTGCTATTTTTCGTTTTGCATACTGCTGTTGTATTGTTGTTCCAGTCCAGCTCGTTGAGAAATCAGAGCATCCCACAGGTTCGCCGAGTTCTTTACGTAGCTGTGCCGCTTCGTATGAACAGTTAGCCGTTGTATCCTGGGAGACGTTTGCTGTTTTCGGTTGGGCACTTCGTACCGGAGCAAATCGTCTTAAGGACAGAGTCCTTAGACTCGCCTCGGTTCTGCTTGCATTTCGTCAATTTACACAAACGCACACTGTACACTTTTATGATTACAGTTTGTAACACTTATTTCTTCATATTTCTCCCCCCCCCCCCCCCCCCCCAATTTTTTGGCAACAAGATTCATTGTGGAAATGGATGTACCACAGCTTCATGAATGTAGCGAAGCGCAAATTTTGCATTCTACTGTTGATAATGCATCTTTCTTTTTCTTAAGCATGTTGAAATTATGCCCAAAAAAGTATGTTGATATTGTAAGAATAATTGAAGATTATCGTGAAAAATCGACATATAACAAAATGACGTTTAAAGCATGCCCATAGATAATGTTATTATTATCCTTAAAGCAATTTTAATAGTGCAAGATGCAAATAAGCTACTCGCAAATAGTTTTCACGATACAAAGTTGGCTTTCGATTACTTATGCTGGAGTAAATCGAGGGATGTGCTCCACCGGCAGCCCTGCAAAGGGAGAGGACACTCGAGACTCAGCCAGCCCAGAGACAACCCTTGTAATATTTCAACAAAGATTGTCTCCACACGGATTCGAACTCAGGACGCCGGGGTTCTAGCCCCAATCACCTTTGCCACTTACCACTGGACTATGCCCCTGGGGCAATACCAAAGCTTCTTGAATCTTAAAAAAAGAGTAGGAAAAATATACTTTCTTAAGCAATATCTTTTTTTTTTTTTTGTGAAAAAAAAGTATGTGTGTATCAGTACTCAATAATACTTAAAAGCAACTTCGCCATTTACATTTTGACCAACTTGACACTTTTTCTCTAATAATTTTGTTATGTTAGTTAATGATAACTATTAAAATGTTTAGTGACCACTACAAAATTTATTATTAAAAATAAATGGTATGCAAACTTTTGGCTAAAGATTATAAAAGAGTATGAAAGTTCTAAATATTTTTCTCAAAAGTGCCTGAACAATTAAAATTTTTGGAAAGAGGTACACTGCACAAATTTCTGAAGCGTGAAGGTTAAAGGTACGTATGTTAAACAACTTTATTTCTATGTATGATACAAACTTTGAACACGCATATGATACATATATGCCACTGGTAACGGTTAGTCGATATCCAATATAAAGTGCGGTGTATATGACAAGTAAGCATAAGTCTAGCATACCAAAGTTTTCGCGTCATACAAAAAAAAAAAAAAAATTTATGTTGTTATGGGTAAGGATGTTTCAATAAGAAAAACCATATGCACAAAATCAAATAAATGACGTTTCCGGTATACAAAGGGAGTTACCGGATCGCTTCATGATCTCATGATCTGATGTACGCAGTCTTATCCTATACTTTGTGCAAGAGCGACATATAATCCCTAAAAAACGTGTTCAAGCCATACTCAGAATTCAAAATCATACAAACTCAAAATAGCATTTTCCATTTTAGTTCTTAGTCCGAAGTTATTTCCCTTTTAACTTTGCTCGCACGGATTTAATTATATCGCAGTAATACTATAAGTTTATATGAGAAATCGTGACAACTAGTAAATTTCATTGTGGAACACGCATGAAAATTTTAAGCATTGTATATCATTTCTAACATTTTGCCTATAAAAAAATGTTGTGTTCATGAACTTGGGCTTGCTGCAATGAAAGATACTAAAGTTTTTTTTTTTAATTTTACACGTTTCCACAATGCAAAAGAAGTATAAACACTAATAATAAAAACTGATTATCTTAGATAAAAAACACGTTATGAGAATTAAATTAAATATCATATAATGTTTTATGTTATCTGTACTGATAGTTTATTGGATCAAAAAAAAAAAAGGTGAAGCATCTAACATGGGAAAATGTCGTGTACAAGTTTGACCCTTTATCAAATTCTCCAAAGTAAGGCTATGTAGACAAATGCTTTTTTAAATAAAATCGAAAATGACGTAGTAATCTGTCCAACAAAAGGCTGCAGAAAGTATATACTACACCAGCACCTGCTTACGCCGGATCCACATAACAGCCACAGGCACAGAGTCTGCGACACAGTTACCGCCTCCAGCCCCGACCAGCTCCAAGAAAATTGGAGCATAGGTGAAATCCCTCGTCATAGGGGCCTCGGCCGTCCTATTCCATGGTAAATCAGGATTCCAGCGATTTCCTAATTTGTGTGAGATTTACGCAGTGACGCATACAAGGTGCCGTGCAAACTAGGCCGAAGTGGAACACCCACAATGTGCGTGTTTCTGAATTCGAACTCTTAATCTCTTTGAGTAAATTCCAACCCGAGTACCAACTGGATTATGCCTCCGCCGTCCTATTCCATGGTAAATCAGGATTCCAATGGTTTCTTAATTTGTGTGAAAATTTACGCAGTGACGCACACAAGGTGCCGTTCAAACTAGGCCGAAGTGGAACACCCACAATGTGCGTGTTTTTGGATTCGAACTCTTAATCTCTTTGAGCAAATCCCAACCCGTGTACCAACTGGATTATGCCGGGGGCGCTCCAAGCAAATCCCAACCCGAGATGTTTTTTTTTCACATGGAATTAATTAATGTAATGTATTAGTTCATCGGTCTAAAAAATATTGTATAATTATACTGTATTAAAAAGTCAATATATTTTAGACTTAAAAGAATATATCTCATCGTATCAAATCCCCTTCAAGCCTCCCCTCTTCTTAACTTGTTTACAAAACAAAAATAGCATAGAATAACACAAATTTGGATGTATAATATGTGGGCCAGTGTGTAGTCTTGGCCCTGCGCACAACACACTTAATTATGGGAATTTTTTTTAAAAATAATGTAGTTTTAATCAGGAAAACCACAAATGCGATACTACTGTAAAAACATTTTTTGAATAGATAAGACGTTATTTTGAATAACGCCTTATGAGTGCTCCTAAGACGTCATTCTGAATGAAACCTTAGACAAAACCACCTTCGGAGGCTGAAAAACTACTCACATAAGACGTACCTCTGAAGTGCGTTTTAGGTGTCTATGACACATTTATGAAGCCCCCTGAATTTTCTATCATTCCATTTGTATAAAAATTAAGACTTTTTGTATTTTATTCACATCATTAGATTGAAGAGTATGACAGCTTGATAGACACGGAATCTACGACGAGCTATTACCAAACAAACTAACGAGATTTTCTAATTTCATTAGTTTTAAATTTGATATTTATTACGTTATTGCTATTATTATGTTATTGTTATTACTAATATGTTATTATGTTATTTGTGTTATGCTGTTATTATTCTTAGTATGTTGTTGTTATAATGTTATTCTTGTTATTATGTTATTGTTTTTTTTTATGTCATTATTGTTACTATGTTATTGTTTTATGTTATTATTATGTTATTATGCTATTATTATTCTTATGTTATTGTTATTCTTATTATGCTAGCGTTATCATTTTTATGTTATAGTTATATCGTTATTACTATTATTATTTTTATGTCATTGTTATTGTCTTAATTATGTTAAATCAATATGATTTTAGTATGTAGTTATGTTTTGTGCTGCCATATATATAAAAATATATGTACTTATAACATCTCATAATAATGGTAGTGGTAGTGGTGGTGGTGGTAGTAGTGGTACAATATCGATGGAGGAGCTGAGGCCTATGATTTGTTGATTTTTCAAGAAAAGCATAAGACACTCGTCCTTAGGAGTAGTATGAGTTATAAGATCATAGATCATTTACGTAGAGTAGACGTGTATAGGGAGGCTTTGGACATCCTATGTAGGTGTATACTGCATTTTCAGGCAGTAAGATTATGGAGACAAGTTGCAATAGGATCATTGCTTATCATGGATTGATCACAACATTTGTGGAGAGGTTGAGACAGGGTATTCACACGTTGCACCTGCTTGTAGGTGAAGATTTCATTGCGATACATGATGTAGCGATTCTGTTTGGTTTATGCATTAACAACGAGCCTCTTCCGAGGATGGAGCATAGGTATACTATGTCAGGATGGTCGAATATTTGTATGTCGTTGTTGGGCAGAGCACCTAGTGTGTGTATTGTTTGCAATTTATGCAGCAGATTATGTCATTGCTCTACGTATCAGTACTGATAGTCTTCGGTCTAAGAGTTTTGCAAAACTCTTAGAACGTCCACAGTTGATGATGCAACGCACTACAGACAGCTATGTGCCACAATATGAGTTCACACAGACTTAGCGGCGACACACCCATATGCAGGGTCTTCAGGTAAGGGCTATTTCTGCATGCCAATTCTACAGGAGAGATATGCGTTCGGCGACGATGAATCCGACATCGATAAAAGGTCGTAACATTATGTCTGTAATACTTTCTCATACACATGATGACTTATTAATATTAGTCAAACATTATAAGTTCTATTGCAACATATATGGTTTTATGTATGCAGCCGGTATAGAGCCTGGTCATACGAATGATGTAGAGATATACAGATCACTTGAGTCGATGGTAAGTAAGTTTGTGTGGTGAATACACACATACATATATATATATATATATATATATATATATATATATATATGTGTGTGTGTGTGTGTGTGTGTGTGTGTATATGTATATATATATATATAGACACACACACACATATATATATGGGTGTGTATGTAACTATGTATGCGTGTATGGTGTATGTAGTCATGTGCATAGGACGGGGATTTTGGTTGGTTGATGTATGTAGTCATGTGTGATTCTTTTAACATCTATGGAAAAAAAGAAAAGGTGAATGAAGAACAACTTAAAGAAGGAGTAGGAAAGATTTCTAACTCTCAAATGATATATGATAAACCATAATTAAATCGTTTGTTAGTCAACAACAGTCAACGGTTCAACTGCCTTAACTCAACACTCAAGTACTGCAGTTCACCGCCCAAGCCTTGCTGTTCAGCCCTGGCTGCACTTCAGCGGGACAGCATGACACCCTTTATAATATCGAAGAATATGCCAAGGCTTGCTCCTCAGCACCAACTTCAGCTTACGTACAAGTGCCGCACTTCAGACCACCTCAGCTGGATCTAACTATGCACTTCAGCAAGACCTAATCCTACACTTCGGCCAGGCTTAGTTGGACACTTCAGCAAAGGAATCAAGCGCAATGTTACATCGAGGAACCATCAGGCAGAAGTACAGTTCGAATATAATAATTATAGCTGGTTATTTAGTATGAACACGCCAAGGTCATTCCAGCAGACCTATTAGTCACATCAGCCGGTCTATCAGTCACATCAGCAGACCTACGATGTCTTAGGCTTTCTGCCCCAAAGCAAACGTCTTATCCACCATCAAAGGCCAAAGGCGGGAAAAGGTCAATAAAAGCAAGCCAATCCAGACGAAGAAGGGGATCCGGAATTCAAACATTCATACCCTAAAGCAAATTTATACACTTTTCTCCTCGACATATACTGTGAGAAACTTTGAACTCACCATTTAAATTATAATCTCAGTGAGATATGGCACAAACTGACTTGAGCGTCGGAGGGTTTTTCCCGGGGCCAATCCCCCGGGACCTCTGATCTGTGCTTTCTTGTGCAGGAAATTTTATAGGCTATTCCAGCTACAACTTTCAATCCAGTTAACTACTCTTCAAGTTAACTGACGAAGCTAATTTGAGGTCATCTAGACCCTTGGTGAAGATCCGGCTTCATCATTTGGCGCTAGAAGGAGGGCCCCCTTTAGTCCCTTAACCCACAAAACAGTTACTCAAAGCTTTTCTAATTACCTTAGCAAGCTATCGAGAGAAAGATGAATAAAAAAGATGGACAAGGGTCCAAGCGACCTATGACATCTAAGAAGAGCCAAATGTCTTCTCAACAGCAAACTGAACAGTGTTCTACGGAGCCAGGAGAATCCTCAACCCCCACCATTGCCTTCACATATGAAGAGCATATTCGAGCCATACGCTATGTGGCTCAAAACCCAGGTGTGTTCCAAGCTGTAGTAAGGGAAATGAAAGGGAAGGCCTCTGCAGCAAGGTCCAGTGGGTCTCATTCCAGTAACTCTCACCCACAGGAACACCTGGAGTACTCTCCCACTCGGCCTGACTATTACCCTGGGCATCAGGCCGAATTTATGGCGGAGGCAAGGCGTCCAAAATAAAAGTCCAGCCACCAGAGCTTAAAATGTACTCAGAAAGCTTCTTTGACATTCAAACATAGCAGAAAAGTTGACAATAAAGGCAAAGCACCGCTGCAGGAAAGGTGCTCTGTCAAGATTCGGTTGGGAGGCCGAGGAAAGGAAAGGAACTCTCTATTGGCTTCAAAGGCTCATACCTTTTCCTATATGAGGAAAAAGTCTCTGGCAAAGGAACCTCAGCCCCTGGCTGGACCGATCCACAAAAGAGACCACCGACTGTACTGCCTTTATCATCATGGTATTGGGCATGATACAGAAGACTGTAGCCAGCTCGGACAGGAGATTGGACGCCTTATCGAGTTTGGTCACCTAAAGCGTTTCTATAATCCGAGGTCTATGCTCCACAACATGCTGGACTTTGGTAAACCCCCTCTGGATGAGAGTTGTAAACCTGGACCTCATCATGGGTTGCCAAGTGATGGGGATTCAGATTCTGATGATAAGGGGTTACAGGTTCCTGGACGTACAAGGATGTCTTAACAACAAAAGCCCGTGATTCATTCGAATCAGGGTCTATTTCGAATCAGGGTCTATTTCCTCTTGTGCTCATCCGGTGTCTTTTGGCTCAGCCTTATATTATCAAAGGATCAGTCTCTTATATTCAGCTGAGTATTCTTATTTGGTATTCAGCCAGGAAAGTTAAGTCGCCATATGGTGCATGAAGCAATAATTTATGCCTATTTATAACCCGCAACGAAAGGGGGGGGCATACCTCAGCAGGTCTGAGAGGTTGAGCAGGTCTCAACAATGGGACAGGTTTCCCTATATCTTTTACCCCAGCAGGTCTGAGAGGTTGAGCAGGTCTCAACAACGGGACATGTTTCCCTATATCTTTTACCTCAGCAGGTCTGAGAGGTTGAGCAGGTCTCAACAATGGGACATGTTTCCCTATATTTTTTTACCTCATTAAGACTGTGAAGTTGAGCAGGTCTCAACAACGGGACATGTTTCCCTATATCTTTTACCTCAGCAGGTCTGAGAGGTTTCCCTATATCTTTTACCTCAGCAGGTCTGAGAGGTTGAGCAAGTTTCAACAATGGGACATGTTTCCCTATATCTTTTACCTCAGCAGGACTGAGAGGTTGAGCAGGTCTCAACAATGGGACAGGTTTCCCTATATCTTTTACCTCAGCAGGTCTGAGAGGTTGAGTAGGTCTCAACAATGGGACATGTTTCCCTATATCTTTTACCTCAGCAGGACTGAGAGGTTGAGCAGGTCTCAACAATGGGACAGATTTCCCTATATATTTCACTTCAGCAGGTCTGAGAGGTTGAGCAGGTCTCAACAATGGGACAGGTTTCCCTATATCTTTTACCTCAGCAGGACTGAGAGGTTGAGCAGGTCTCAACAATGGGACAGGATTCCCTATATATTTCACCTCAGCAGGTCTGAGAGGTTGAGCAGGTCTCAACAATGGGACATGTTTCCCTATATCTTTTACCTCAGCAGGTCTGAGAGGTTGAGCAAGTTTCAACAACGGGACATGTTTCCCTATATTTTAACTCAGCAAGACTGAGAGGGTGGAGCAAAACTCAACAATGGGACAAGTTTCCCTATATTCCAACTCAGCAAAACTGAGAGGGTTGAAAAAAAAAACCTATATCTTAAACTTCGTTAAGGCACAACAGAGCTGCAGTTCGGTTTGATAGCCTTAAATTTTCGGCAGAGCCAAGGATGAAGGCTGAAGCCTAACACTTGAACAAAGAGCCAACGTAAAAGAGATTAAAAAACTCTTTTAACAGAGCCGAAGACAAATACTTGCAAACTATGAAAATAGAGCAAGAAAAGTTTTCAAGTCTGAAGACAAATGCATCAACTATGGAAATAGAACAAGTAAAGCTTTACATATAGAAAGCAAAGCCAAGAAAATTGAAACAAGCTGAAGAGCACAAGTTGAACAAAGTTGGATTTTCATTAAAAGAATATCTATTACAACTACAGAAGTTACAAGGAAAAATCCTATTCTACTTTACAACATCCTCATCCTCCTTGAGATCAGCCCCACTTTGAAATTGGGCAATCTGGCTTTCAAGAAAATTGCCAGCCTCGGGATTATAGAGTTCAGCTATCTGAGGATGATTCTTGTCCAGGCTAGGGCAGACCTCAGAACAAGCATCAATTGCCCAAGTCTGTCCAACAGCAATTGCAGAGCCTTGAATCTTCAAGAAATTTCCAGTAAAGAACTTGGATTGTCTGAACTCAGCAACACCATTCCTTTTTATCTCCTCAGCTTAAAGTTCGAATTGTCGAAGGAGATCAACCTTGCTTTTCTTTTCTGCCTCCAGTTGCTGGTTCAGTTCAGCCTTGCTGTTGGACAATTCTTGATCAAAAGTACTAAGTTCCTTTTGGTAGAACTCCAGCTCAGCTTGGGCTTTGGAAGAAACCGACTCAGCATTAGCCAGTGCATCCTTCAGCTCTATCACTTGGGACTTTGCAGTGACGTCAGAATCTTGTTTCCCAGCTTGAAGTCTGGAATTCTCGTCCATAAGTGAGGCTAGTTTAAAATCTGAATCTTGTTTTACCACCTGAAGCCTGGAATTGTCTTCAGTAAGCATGGCAACTTGAGACTTCAAATTGTTCACTTCAGCCTCCAGCCAGGTCAATTTCGTGTTGTTGGGTCTTGCCACTTCAGCTAACCCGTCATAAGCATTTCTGAGATTGACAATGATCTCAGAGAGTTGGGAGAATTTGACACGCAGCTCTTCAGCTCGTTTGAGGATGTTGTATTCTTGGGCTCGGTACTGCAGCAATCAGACTGTTTAGAAAAACATAAGGGATCAAGTTAAAACATTGGAAAATATGAGAAAATCTTACCATAGCCATGTTCCTTGCAAATAAATTTATGGCAGCATCCCAGCCCAGACTGCCATATGTCTGCCAATTCCTAGGAAGTATTGACAATTCAGTCAATTTCCTAGCTACTTCAGGATCTGCAGCAGTGGTAGAAAGGGAGAACTGCAGCGTCCTCATACCCCGGCGATTTCGGGAAGAAGGCTCCCCCTCCGATGTGTTCACCCCGGGAGCCTCTCCTTTAAGTGTGCTCCTTCCAGAAGAATCTCCTTCAGGTGCATTCCTTTCAGAAGGATCTCCCACCGATGCGTTCACCCCGGAAGGTTCTTCCTCAGAGGCATTTACCCCGGAAGTCTCTCCTAAAAGATCAAAGGAGGGCAAAGCCTCATCAGAAACCTACCTTGGTGGGAGCACAGTCTCCTCTTCAGCAGCAGGAGAGGAAGGAATTATAATGGGGGCTTCAATTCCCCACTCCTGTCATTTGGTTGAGCCAAGGCAGAAACTTGGGCATCAGTTTGAACGGGATTATCAGAAGTTCCAACTGAAAAGGAAAAAGTTCAAATGATTAAATGGAAATCAGACACATTCAAGACTAATGCAGGGCAAAAATTCTTTACCTGGAATTATCTGCACCTCGGACGAAGAACTAGCAGAAGTCTGTTCCGAAGAGGAGGGTTGACATTCTGACCACTTTCTTTTCTTGGGGACCCAGTTCTTCAACCTTTCCAGGGTTCCAGATACCATGATTCCTGCAAAATTCAAGGAACAAAACAGTCAAAACACAGATGCCATATCAGAACCAGTCAAAGATTTTCAAAACGTTGCTATATACCCCGAACTATCCTCAAGGCAATAGGGATGAGAGGACGAAAGTTATGTTCTGGCCACAAGTGTTCCAGGTCAGCAACCCTAACAGTGTGCCTATCAACTTTCTTCCAATCTACGACCGAGGGCAAACGTAACAATTGAGAGGCTTCATTGCGAAATTGCTCGCTTGGCCTCCTGTTATTTGCATAGCTAGTATTCCAAACGATCCCTTCGGGTAATCCTATACTCTTAACAAAAAAGAAACGCCCATCCAATCTTTGGTAGAGGAGGGAAGGTTTATGACATAAAACCTTTCACTATTTTGGGGCCTCCTATCAAAACAGTACTAACTACCCTCCTGTTTACACATAAATATTTCTCTAAAGACTGCAAGTGAGAAGGTTTTCTCAGCCGCTCTGAGATAGAGCAAGTAACTAAGAATAACCTTCAGTCCATTATGCGTTATTTAGGGAAGCCTAAGTTTATAAGAGAACAGGATTTGGAGTAAGGGGGCTGGAATGGGAAGATTGAAACCAAACCTAAAATACTCCTCATAAACTGCCTTGTACCCAGCTGAGAGATCATAAGCAGTTTGATGAGGAAGGGGAAAAATGGGGGCAAAAGTGCTCCTGTCAACATTATAATGCTGACACAGTTCAGAGAGATTGGTGGCGTTCAAGGTGCTCATTGAGTTTTGCACCTATGAAGAGGACAACATGGATTCTGAGGCAACCAAAGAAGAAGAAGAAATAACGGAAGCCATGAGTAAGATAAAGGAAAGCTTACAAAAGATTGGAGACTTGAGTTGAAAAGTGCTAGAATAAAGACGGTAAAAGCTTCACAGGCGAAGAAGATGAACAAAAATGCAGAGCAAGCAGGTGTGCAGAATAGAAGAAGAAGAAAGGAAAGAGTTAGGGTAATTGTCCCTATTTATAAGTAAGAGACAACGAAAGGTTACACCTTTTCGTTTGAAATTCGAAAAGACAGCGGTTCAGGCGTTTTTCTCCCTCGGGGACTGAAACCGCCAAAAAAACAATGATGAGGTGTTGGAATTAACGCTTACATTAAAATCGGGAATTACGACGCAAATAAGAGGATAACTGCTCAGTTAATGAAAACACGTCACATACTTATTAGAACAAGATTTGTCCGCCTTCGCAGTTCAGCTCAGCCACACAAAATCTGGGGGCAAATGATAAACCATAATTAAATCGTTTGTTAGTCAACAACAGTCAACGGTTCAACTCCCGTAACTCAACACTCAATACTGCAGTTCAGCGCCCAAGCCTTGCTGTTCTGCCCTGGCTGCACTTCAGCGGGGCAGCATGACACCCTTTATAATATCGAAGAATATGCCAAGGCTTGCTCCTCGGCACCAACTTCAGCTTACATCCAAGTGCCGCACTTCAGACCACCTCAGCTGGATGTAACTATGCACTTCAGCAAGGCCTAATCCTACACTTCGGCCAGGCTTAGTTGGGCACTTCAGCAATGGAATCAAGCGCAATGTTACATCGAGGAACCATCAGACAGAAGTACAGTTCGAAGATAATGATTATAGCTGGTTATTTAGTCTGAACACGCCAAGGTCATTCCAGCAGACCTATTAGTCACATCAACCGGTCTACCAGTTACATCAGCAGACCTACGATGTCCTAGGCTTTTTGTCCCAAAGCAAACGTCTTATCCACCATCAAAGGCCAAAGGCGGAAAAGGGTCAATAAAAGCAAGCCAATCCAGACGAAGAAGGGGATCCAGAATTTAAACATTCATACCCTAAAGCAAATTCATACACTTTGCTCCTCGGCATATACTGTGAGAAACTTTGAACTCACTATTTAAATTATAATCTCAGTGAGATATGGCACAAACTGACTTGAGCGTCAGAGGGTTTTTTCCGGGGCCAACCCCCCGGGACCTCTGATCTGTGCTTTCTTGTGCAGGAAATTTTATAGGATATTCCAGCTACAACTTTCAATGCAGTTAACTA
The DNA here is from genome assembly GCA_036186865.1 of Eustoma russellianum. Classification (NCBI taxonomy): domain Eukaryota; kingdom Viridiplantae; phylum Streptophyta; class Magnoliopsida; order Gentianales; family Gentianaceae; genus Eustoma; species Eustoma russellianum. Next base: position 26,065,982 of record AP025049.1, on the reverse strand, counting down.
CTCTTCAAGTTAACTGACGAAGCTAATTTGAGGTCATCTGTACCCTTGGTGAAGATCCGGCTTCATCAATATACAAGGAAACTACCTTAAAGGATTGAGTAAATTGGTGGGAACGATTATTTTGATTAAATATAACCTCTTTTAAAAGGTTGTTTTTGTCTTTAGATAAAAATATTGGTGTGCTTTGATCATCCGCGCTCCGTCTCTAAAGCCACCCTAGTTCTTTTACATGTATTCAAATATATGTAAAGTCAATAAATAGCTTCTTAACTAATACATTGATTGAATTAAAAGAGATCAATCAATCATACTCAGGATATCAAAACGACATCAAAAGCTACCGCTAGGTTTGGAGAGGATGAGACGCAGCCAAACAATACATCCATCACAAGGGATAGAGAGTTTGCTTCAGTGAGACATCCGGCTCTATATGTACATAGGGGTGTTAACGAACCGAGCCGAACCGAATACTAGGTTTTCGAATTCAGATTCGTTTAGCTAAACGAACTATTCGACTCGGTTCATTTACCTAAAGGAACTTTAAAATTGGTTCAAGTTCGATTCAATAACACTATAACTGTTTAAACGAGTCAAACAGTTCGCGAATAGTTTGGCTCGTTTTAGTAAACGAACTCAAACATCTGTTCGAATCCAGCTCGTTTACAAAAAATTACCGAACGAATACGAACCAAACACGAACTGAACTCGAATAGTTCGCGAATTGTTCCATTCGTTGAACAGCCCTATATCTACATGCATAAATGACATAATAATAGAGATATACTGTGATAGTATGTTAAAAGAATATAGGTGACAACTGGAAGCGGATTCTATGACGCGGACATATTTGACGTTAAAATGACGCGGCCAGTAGATGGCCGCCACGTGGCCACTGACCCACACCTTTTTTTAAGTGTGGAAACTTCTTTAGGCGGCAGCTTTGGTGATAGCTCCAGAATCCATGACGGTTGCCATTGCTGCCACCAACGGCTGCAAGAAAGCCATCAAGATAGGCCTCTCTCTTTTGGGCAAAGGTTTCAGCTCCTCTAAATGCAAAACAACGGCGAAGATGGCGGTGGCGAGAATAAAGCTACTAAGGAATAAGAAGGAGGTGGTGGTCCAGCAGATGAGGAGGGATATTGCGATGCTTCTTGAATCAAAACAGGATGCGACTGCTCGAATTAGGGTGGAGCATGTCATAAGAGAACAGAACATAATGGCTGCAAATGAGCTTATTGAGCTCTTCTGCGATTTAATTGTCTCTAGACTAGCTATCATCACGAAGCAAAGGGAATGCCCTTCCGATTTGAAAGCAGGGATATCAAGCTTGATATTTGCAGCCCCTCGTTGCTCGGAAATTCCAGAATTGCAGGCAATCCGAGATGCTTTCAAGAAGCAAAGGGAATGTTAATTGGGATACTTCATAATCTGAAGTTGAGCTACTCAAGTCCCCGGAAGAACGCATTGATGGACCGGCAGCATTTATGAGTGCTACCAGCTTACCCATTAAGCAAGTGCCATGTCAGTCATTTGATCAGAGTAACTACACAACCAAGCTTCAAAGAGATGGAGAAAGCAATACTGATAATTTTGAAGACTCAGCATCATCTGTTGAAGCTGCTAGGGTGTCTGCTAATAAAGCAATCGCGGCTGCTAAAGCTGCAGCCTACTTAGCTGCAAAGGAGAAACGCGTACCTAGCTATTGTACTATATAAAAACAAAAACAACCAAAATTGAAAAAAAAAAGGTGTGGGTCAGTGGCCACGTGGAGGCCATCTACTGGCCGCGTCATTTTAGCGTCAAATATGGCCGCGTCATTGAATCCGCTTCCGTGACAACTAATAACTTCAAGCAAAAGATTGTACAGAAAGTGATCAGATGAGAGTTTTCCTTAGTCCATAAAATTGTTTATCAGTGTCTTTTAATAATCTTCAAACAACAATTTAAACTTAAACATGTATTTTCTTCAATATTAACTAACGGTCTATATTTCTGAATTCGAAAGAACAATACAACATGTCATATATTCAATAATGTTACGAATAAATTTATAACAAAGATACTCGAAAAAACAAAATTATCAACTTCAACAAGAAGAGCACACACTAAGGTTCAATTTCTACACACCACAACAATAACATTATCACATTGCCTTAGAGGTTCCCGTCTATAGCAGGGTATGAGGAGGTCGGATATACGCAACCATATACATGTGTTAAAAACACACAGAGGTTGTTTCCTAATAACCCATAATAAAAATTGCGTCAAGCTATGTCGATCAAATACCAATTCACAATATAAGAAAATCAATCAATTTAATGAGTCGTTTTGATTTATTTCATTATATTCCTAAATCAAAGAAGTTGACTTCAATGGAAATATCAATTTCTACACACCAAAAAAGAAAAAAAAAATCCACCATGAGAAGACAAACTTTACAAGGTTCCAAAAGGAATCACTATTGGTTACTTTTTATTAATGAAAGATGAAAAATACATATTCTGTAAGGACCGCTAATTATTATTTTTGCATATTTTCTTAGGCAATGGTAAAAAGTACTATAAAACTCTCATTAGAGTGAATTATATTATTAAATGCAGAATTTACCTTCAATCTCCTCATCCAATGGAATCTTCTAACCCCCACTTTCCTCATCCCCTTTGTGACCACGCGACACGTGACATCAATAAGGGACGGTGAGACTAGATGAGGGTCACACGCATCTAGCCTCACCGTCCTCCTTTGTTGCCACGTGTCGCACGATCACGCGTCACCGCACCCCTTTGCGGTGACGGGATCCTATTCCCATCCAATGTGGTCCTCCTCTACTTATAGGACCCCATATCTGAAGGTCCCCAAAAAGGGTAACTTTGTGTCTTTTTCATTTCGGCCTCTGCTAATTGATTGCTATGCCCATAAATGACGAAATCTCTCCATCAAAAGTAGAGGATGAGATCTCATCACCACCGGAACCATCACCTCTTTTTCTAATGCACGACACGTGGCAGCAGGGAGGATGGTGAGGCTAGATACATGTGACCTTCATTTAGCCTTATCACCCCCTGCTGCCACGTGTCGGACGGTGGAGAAGAGGGTGATGGTTCCGGCGGTGAGGAGATCCAGTCTCCAAAAGTAGGGGTGAACAAAATTTTAAAAAAACCGGACCAAGTCATCGAACCAGACTGAACAAAACTAGCAAAAACCGAACTACAAGACCGCAGTCGGTTTAACAATATTTAAAAACAAACCGTTTAATATGGTCTGGCTTTTCAGTGTAAACTTTAAAACCGTAAAAACTGGACCGGTCTGTTTCTATAAAATGTATATTTAATTTTAATTATAATTTATATAAATATATCCTAATTTATTTGGATGGCTATTTAGTTTTTAATTTATTTAGTTGGATACGTAGTTTGTAATTTATTTACTTGGTTTGTAATTTATTTAGTTGGCTACTTGGTTTGTAATTTATTTAGTTGGCTACTTGGTTTGTAATTTTGGGTTTTTATTGGTTAAAATTGTAGTTAATTATATAAACCGAAAAAACTCAAACAAAACCAAACCAAACTGGACCGGTCAAATAGTCTGTTGACCGGATCCAGTCCAGTTTCGATTTTGTGATTTCTAAACCGTTACAAACGTTTCGATTTGTAGTATACCCAAAAGCCAATCACACCAGACCGTGTACACTCCTAATCAGAACATACTTCAGTTGGTAATTACATATGTTCACCAAATGATGAAACAATGGACAAAAAGGAAGTAAAAAGCCTTCCACGGCAGACTGCATCTCTTCTTCTCTTTCCGTATCTCCATAATAATCACACACCCCTCCTTCCCCCCCCCCCCCCACAACTCCCATCCCCCCACTACGCCAACCCCCCCCCCCCCAACTCCCATCCCCCCACTACGCCAACCCCCTTATTTTTTTTGAAAGAAATTAGTGAAGGTTGCTTGCCACTATAAAATAAATTTTTAATTACGAATAATCAAATTATCATAATAGTATATACTACAAACATGAGGTGGTTTATATGATAGATGTATCTTTTAAATAAAGAAATAGTACATACTATCAACATGAGTTGATCTAAGTGATAGTATTTGTGTCTCAAAACAAATGTTTTCCTTTAATGGAACATAGGGAATACAACTATTAAATAATCATTTAACTGGCTTTCAAATTTAATATACACAAACAATTTGGAAAAATAAGTTCCATATTTTTATTTTTCGCTGGTCCATCTTCCCAATGAAAAATAGACATTTTATTTTTGTTCCACTTAAAAATATAAAGGGTGATTTAAATTTAAATTTTTAAGATGCTTGATGTTGGTAGATCATAATCTATGCGTATAACATATAAGCAATTAACAACATTTTCACATTAAGCTCTAATGTGGTCCACCTTTGAACATAGGCTAAAACGAATAGCCAAAAAAAAAAGAACTAGGGAAATGATTTTTTACATACGTCAACAACAACAATATCACCTTATTGTCTCAGAGAGTCTATGGCGGAATATGAATGGGTCAGATGTATGCAACCATACTCATGTGTTAGAAACACACATATGTTATTTTCTGATGACTCATCGAAAACTGCGTCACGCTGTATCGATCAACTTCTAATTCACAATATAAGATTCCATCATATTCCAAAATCAATAGTGCACGATCTTAAAACATAAAACCAAGTTCTAAGTGACAAAATAAACAATAATTTTTTTGACCAACTTGTTTTAAAACTTGAGATCATTTTGAAAAGACTATATTACGAGATGAAAAAGGTATTGTGAAAATTATTGTTTATAAAATGAAAATGATGCTTCGTCGGTACGAAAAATGTTATTACGTAGTTAGAAAAATCATTTAAAAATAGATAGTTAAAGTATTTTAACTTCAAAGTACTTGTCACGTCATATAATAATTTTCTAAATTATTCTTATGACTTGATTTTAAATAATAACATTTTTGGTAAACTGGGAATACATGTTTAACGTGATATAATAATATTTTTATGAAAAAACCCATGCAAGTATCAATTTTAGGTTTGTAAATTTCAAATCTCAAAAAGTATAACTTTTTATGAGTAGTCTCATCACCAAAATCGCAACGACACAAAACGCTCAATGGTTGAACAAAGTTAAGTTGTTCGGATTTGGAGAGGTTTGTGTGAGACAAAATATATGGCTTTAAATCACGTGTCGCTACGTATAGGTCATCAGTTTAAATAATTTATTAAAAAAACATTTTTTAACTATGACTACGCGTAACGGAAAGCTTCATATTTTGTTTTCCAATATCTGAACCGGAAAGTAATAACCCTTCCACCTTTTTTCTTCTATAAAATATTGTAGTTTTGGCGGCTTTAACTTCTTGTATATTGCGGCATTTTCTATATTATTTCATGGGGATTTTATCTACGTGGGGTTTTCAGAAGAGTCAATGCAAAGCCGTTTGTATATGCCTCTGTTCGTTTCCAAAATCATAGGAAAACCGATTCACCATAATGTTATATCTTTATCTTGCTGATTCTGTAACGGCTCTGTGTTGTTTCAAATTTCCTCTCCCATTTTCTCGCTTCATTTCAACATATTTGAAGCATATTCAAGTAGCCCAGATGAAAAAATCCCTCCTTTAGTTCAAGCACAACAAAATTACTCCTGCTGTTTTGTCATTTCATATATTATTTCAGTATTAATTTCCCCGTTTTTAGTGTTTGACACAATGCCACCAAAGCAAAATCAGAACAAGAACCCACAGCAATGCCCAAATGGGCTTCCGTTGCCGGTGCTGACTGAGGATTTTAGTCTCCGGGAGACCTCTCCGGCGCTCGGTGGTGGAAGGGTCTCCGGGAATGAAAGGGTTGCTACAGCTTTTGATCTTGTGGAGCAAATGAATTATTTGTTTTTAAGGGTTGTTAAGGCCAAGGAGTTGAGATCAAAGGATGCTAGTGTTGTTGGTCCAAACCCTTTTGTGGAAATCAAGATTGGAAGTTTGAAAGGTGTAACTAAGCATTTTGAGGAGAAGTGTAATCCTGAATGGAACCAAGTGTTTGCAATATTGTATGATAGGGTTCAGACTCCTGTAATTGAGGTCTTAGTGAGGGATAAAGGAAGAAGTGGAGATGATTTGATTGGAATGCTTGAGTTTGATGTTGTTGAATTGCCTAATAGAGTTCCCCCAGACAGCCCTTTAGCTTCTCAATGGTATAGATTGGAAAACAAGAATAAGATTAAGGTGACAGGGGAGCTGATGTTAGCAGTTTGGTTGGGGACTCAAGCAGACGAGGCGTTTCCCGAGGCATTTCATTTAGATGCTATTGCAGTTAGTGGTGATGGTCTTGCAAATACTAGGTCCAAGGTTTATTTGTCTCCTAGATTATGGTATTTGAGAGTGAATGTGATTGAGGCTCAAGATTTGCAGCTGTCTGATAGGAATAGGCATCAACCGGATATCTTCGTGAGAGTTTCACTTGGGAATGTGGTTTTGAGGACTAAGATATCATTGAGTAAGAATGTGTTTCCTTTGTGGAATGAGGATTTGGTATTTGTTGTGGCAGAGCCTTTTGAGGAGCAGTTGTGTTTGAGTGTGGAGGATATGATAGGACCCAACAAAGATGATGTTCTTGGAAAGTGTATGATCCCTTTAAATACTGTTGGGAAAAGGGTTGATTTTAGAGCTCCAATTAGTAGGTGGTATGGTCTTGAAAAGCAAACAGTATCGCAGAATGGGCAACAAAATGTGGTAAAACTAAACAGTAGGATTCACCTGAGGATTTGCTTTGAAGGTGGCTATCATGTTCTTGATGAGTTAACTCAATACAGTAGTGATCTAAGGCCCTCTGCTAAACAGTTGCAGAGACCTGGTATTGGTGTGCTTGAATTAGGCATTTTGAGTGCTCAAGGATTGTCATCGATGAAAGTAAAAGACGGACATGGGATCACAGATGCTTATTGTGTAGCTAAGTATGGGCATAAATGGATCAGAACTAGAACCATTCTTAATAGCTTTAATCCAAAGTGGAATGAACAGTATACTTGGGAAGTCTTTGATCCTTGCACTGTTGTTACTATAGGTGTTTTTGATAACTGCCATTTGCAAGGAATGGATAAAGGAGGGAATGCAATTGATTCAAGAATCGGAAAGGTTAGAATCAGGTTATCCACTCTTGAAACTGATAGAGTATACACACATTCATATCCACTCATTGTTTTGTCTCCAGTTGGGGTAAAAAAGATGGGGGAGATTCAGTTAGCTGTTAGATTTTCTTGCTTGTCTTTGTGGAACATGCTGCAATTGTATACTCAACCATTGTTGCCTAAGTTGCATTACTTACATCCTTTAACTCTTCATCAAACCGAGAATCTAAGGCACCAGGCTACCCATATTGTGTCAGCAAGGCTGAATCGTACAGAGCCACCTCTTACAAAGGAGGTAGTGGAATACATGCTTGATGTGGGCTCAAACATGTGGAGTGTGAGAAGAAGCAAAGCAAATCATTTCAGGATTGCCTCGATTGTAGTTGGCATTACTACATTTTGTAGAAGATTCCACAAAGTATGCACTTGGCAGAATCCTATCACCACAGTTCTTGCACACTTGCTGTTATTGTGCTTTGTAGCTTATCCTAGGTGTATCTTGAGCACTATGTTCTTGAGTCTATTCATGGTTGGTATTGTTAGATATCGCGGTAGGCCTAGGCATCCACCCCACATGGATATACAGTTATCACAAGCTGACAGAGCTCATCCTGATGAACTAGATGAGGAATTCGACACTTTCCCCACATCGCGCCATCCTGATGTAGTTAGAGTACGTTATGATCGTCTTAGAAGCATTGGATCAAGGGTGCAGACTGTTATTGGAGATCTAGCCACTCAAGCAGAAAGGGTCTCTAGCTTGCTAAGTTGGCGTGACCCAAGAGCCACAGCCCTGTTCCTTTTGTTCTGTCTTGGTTGCTCTTTAGTTATTTATTCTGCTCCATTTGAACTTCTGGTGATTGTTTGGGGGTTTTATGTGATGAGACATCCTAGATTTCGCGATAAGCTCCCTTCGGTGCCTGGAAATTTCTTTCGGAGGCTGCCTGCACGATCAGACAGCTTGCTATGAGGATCCCAAGTCTGTTCTTTAGCCTTTATGATATATTATTTTCTCAGTTCTTGATGAAGAAGAAGTGTTGTGGTTATAGAATTTGCCACTGGTTACTTGCAAACTGATTTTGAGAACCTTTGTTCTTGTCCTTAACTTTGTTATTTAACAAGCTTCTTATGAGTTTTTAGCTAAGTTGTGTAATTAAAAGAGCTCTTTGAGTGTTTATTGTCTCTAAGAACTTATTGCTCTCTATCCATCTCTGTTCCTTGTGGATTGTTCTTCTGTATATTTTTCATTCCTTTTATCTTGAGAAGTCACTTCCAGAGAAAATATTTGGAAGAATATGTTTTAGAGGTTCACTCTACATGCACTTTTATGTTCCTGTCTTGTTATTTCATTGTGTGTGTATATATGTAGTAATGTATTTTAATAACTTTTTATTTGTGTTCAATAAATTCATTCACTAGTACACTAACACACCATATGTATATTATTATGTCATCTATACAGGTATATATAGAGCTGTGGGTCTCACTGGAATCAAACTCTCTATCTTTTGGGATAGATGTATCGTTTGACTGCTTCTTACCCTCCTCAGACCTTAACAATAACTCTTGTTGTCGTTAGGATATACTGAGTATGATTGTTGTTGTTGTTTGATTGGAGGGATTACCTTAAGTATCTCTACATATATGCTCATTTGAATGGTTCCCGCAGCAATATATTTTGATTGGAAGAATTCTAGTGAAGTGTTAGCAAAAATGTTGTGGTCAAACAACAACAACAACAACATTATCATATCTTTATAGGCTCTCGCCTATAGCGAGGCATGTATGGATATACGCAATCACACTCATGTGTTAGAAACACACAGAGATTGTTTCATGATGACACATAATGAAAATTGCGTCAAGCTGGGTCGATAAACTGCTACTTTACAATAAAAAAAAACGCAGCCAATTTCATAAGTCATTTTGATTTATTTCATCATATTCCAAAATGAAAGAAAAGTGTTAATGTTGTGGTCAAACATTAACACTACTATTCATCCTAATGGATTTAACAATTACGAATAAAGTGTAATTTGATGAGAGCTGTTGCTGACAACAGAAGGCCAAGTATGTTTTACATAACAACAACATTATCCTATTATTTTAGAGGCTCTCGCCTATAGCAAGGTATGGGGGGTCGGATATACGCAACCATACTCATGTGTTAGAAACACACAGAGATTGTTTCCTAATGACCTATAATGTTGCGTCAAGCTATGTCGATCAACTGCTACTTCACAATATAAGAAGCACAGCCAATTTAATGATTCATTTGGTTTTATTTCATCATATGTTTCACACTGCAACTACAAAAACTACATTTATATTTCACTCGCGTGTTGTGGGAACGATGACTTGGTTAGAAGGGGTTAAAAGGTCACTTATTAGGCGGACATCAGATTGTATGCTTCATTTATTTATTTTGATAAATATGCCTTGTTTATTTATTTGTATTAATTTATTTTTTATTTTTAAATGTTTCATATGTATAAATACAAAGATAAAGAATGATAAAAAAAGACACCAATATAGACATAAATACAAAACACATTTATAAAACACTTGAAAAAAAATCTAAGGAATAAGAAATAAAATAGACTAATAGCCAAGGAGAAATAGAAAATCTACAGAATGACATCTACATTGGGGAAAAAAATATGAAACATAAAGCCTGAAGTGCCTGAAAAGAATCTCAAGGGAATCAAAACCCTTTAAACTGAGCGCAATCGTCTCATAAACGGCATTTTAAGGAATTAAAATGTTATTATAAACCCCTTAAATCAAGGCATTATAAGCATATCAATAGCTTATATTTTGCATTCTTGTCCGGTCTATGAAATGATTTCTTCATTGAGGCTTTTTCACAAACACATATGTTTCATAATGCTTAGGGTTAGGGCTAACGTTAAGGTTAGATTACGGTTTGTGTTAGGGGTCAGAGATAAGGTTAGAGATAGGTTAAAGTTATGCTTTAAGGTTAGATTAGCTCAGGTTAGGATTAGGGCTAAGGTTTAAGTTAGGGTTAGAGATATGTTAGGATTATAATTTAGGGTTAGGTTAGAGTTGGTTTAAGCTTAGGGTTAGGTTTGGATTAGGATTAGGGTTAGATTCGGTTAGAGTTAGAATTAGCATTAATGTTAGGCTTTTAGTTAGGGTTAGAGATGATTAGGGTTATGGTTCATGGTTGATTAGGGTCGGTTTAAGGCTAGGTGGTAGGTCCAAGTTAAGGGTAGGTTATGTTAGGGTTAGGGTTAGGCAGGCTAGAGTTAGGGTTAGAGTTAGAGTTAGGGTTAAATATAGAATTAAAGACAGGTTAGGGTAAATGATTTAAAGTTAAGTTGGGGTTAATGTTAACTTTTCCATTTCCAATGGAGTCAAAAACACACTCTTCTTTGATTTTTGAATATGATGGAATGAAGTAAAATGACTCACTAAAGTAGTTGTGCTTCTTGTATTGTGAAGTAGCAATCAATTGACATAACTTGACACAATTTTCAAAACGAGACATACGGAAACAATCTTTATGTGTTTCCAACACATGAGTAAGGTTGCGTACATCCGACCCTCCCTTATCATGGCATACACGAGAGCCTATAAGGCAATGAGGTAATATTATTTCAAAAGAATATTAGGGATTAGAGTTAAGGTTATGATTCAAGTTTGAGTTAGAGATAGAGATAAGTGAGAGGCTATTGTATGATTTCAATTTAATAATATCACGCGTATTATTGTTTATGTTATACTAAAAAATAAGTAAAAAATGGAAAACAATAAATTTATGCTTATGTATCAAAACAACTTTGTTATATGTTACAAATTTTATCAGGGATACAAATGTGGGTACATAGAGAAAAAGATACAACTATCAGTGCGAGGAAAAATAATAATACAAATCTCTGTTTTCTTCTACCTTTAACCTCACAAATCGAAAAATTTGAAAAATGATTTCACACCCAAGAATCACCTTTGGAAGTGACCTCCTTTTTGTAGGCTCGTCCAGTATTTTAGGATGATTTTGACAATATTGTCTAAGGCTCAGGATGCATTTCACAATGTCGTCCAAGCCTTGAGGGCGTTGTTATGAAAATAAGGAAACAAGACAACAAACAAGAGTAAGGAATATTTGAAGATGGATTCAAAGACATTCTTGAATCAAGAAAGCATGAAGCTTGATCGTTTTGATGGCACAAACTATCTGCGCTGGAAGGACAAGATGTTGTTCCTTCTGACTGTGCTTCAGATTGGGTATTGTCTCGACCTAAATCTGAAGGATCTGCCAACCCCAAAAGAAGAGGACTCCGAGGAGGTCAAGGCTGCTTGGAGGAAGAGACATGAGGATAACATGCTTTGCCGAGGGCATTGTTAGTGTATGTGCCCTAGGCCATGCTTTGGATATTTATGTTATGCATTTATTATTAATAAAAGAGGTTTTATTATCATTATTGTTGGTTAGTATGTTACACAATTTTGATATATGTCCCTGATTCATTATTGTTATGGAGATAAAATAATTTATAATCAGTATGAGTATTGATTTGATAATCATGAGATGATTATGTGTATGGTGATACGAATCAATCTCATAGATACTTGTTAGAGAACAGTGTATTGGATAGACCCATCATGAGATTGCTACATGGATTAGCGTCATAAGTAAATCTCATGATAGTCATGTTTTAATCCTTTGACTTGAGATTGTCATAGTTTCCAACATAAGGACTATTATATTTTGACATGATCAAACGTTATCCGTAACTGGATAATAATAAAGGTCATGATTGAATGTGATAGAAATTATGTAGAGGATATTGAACAATCAAGATAGAATTTGTCTCTCTCTTTTGAGAGAGATATCTTTGGGCCCCTCGATTAGTGAGACTGTGAAATGCATGGTCGTGCTCAAATGAATTGATAGTGTGATCAATATCATTTGTTTTATCAGTCTACTTAGAGATCGAGTAATCATATGTTTGAACTATATAAGTATGACGCTGACCATGACTTATGTTCAAACTAGATATCGCGTGACAAAGGGATTAATGCATGTACTATTATTAGGCTAGTTGGACTTTATTCATATTAATTGGGCGGTTGTAATGCCTTGCTAGAGGCCAATTACGACTTGTTGGTTTAATAGAGATTTAATCAACTGCCAATTAATATGGGCCTATCGGGCCACACACAAGAATGCGTAAGGCTGAGATTAATAATATTAATATTGGATATTAATTATTATTATTATTATCGTTTTAATATTAATAATATTAATATTGGATATTAATTATTATTAATATTATTATTTTCGTTTTTGTGGTTATATGTATATAGATATATATATGCTGTCAGATAATAATGAGAGAATCGATATCTGATATGGATTTTGAATATCCTGACAGAATCCATATCTGATATGGATTTTGATTGGCATCAACGAAACCGATTAGGACTCGGTTTTTAATATCCATAAATGCGTATATATATATATATATCTATGTATCTCGTACATAGAGACATACGAAATACACACGAAAACAACAGAAACCCTAGAATCGTTTTTGTGAAAAACGAGTTCTTCAGCCGCGCCGTTTGAAGAGCTAGCACTCCGGGCGGAAGCGTTCGTGTGGATACCGACAGAGGGTGTTCGTGATTTCGTACCTCTTCCATCTGCAGACTTCGAATCTACGGAGGTAGTTTTTGATTTCTTTTGTCGAATTAAACGAACAACATGGATCCTTGGTAGGAAATCGGAGATCAAGTTTTGTTTTCCGCTGCGCGTTTGGCAGTGATCTCGGTTGATTTCCTAACAGGCATATCCTCAACAACTTGTCAGATCATATCTACGATCTGTTCATAGCAACATCATCACCAAAGGAGATATGGAACGCCTTGGAGTTCAAGTACAACAATGAAAAACAAGGCGCAGACAAATTCCAGGTGATGAGGTATTTTAATTTTAAGATGGTTGAAAATATTTCAGTCATGGACCAAGTGCACGAGTTGCAGGTCATTGTGTCCAAACTGAAAGAATTGGGTGTAGAAGTTTCTGAGGCATTACAAGTAGGAGGGATCATTCCTAAGCTTCCCCCTAGTTGGAATGACTACAATAAGAAATTACTACACTCAACCGAATCTTTTTCCCTTGAACAACTTCAAAAGCATTTGCGAATTGAAGAAGAGACAATGAGTCTTGTAAAGAGACATGTCTCGGACGATGCACCTAGAGTGCATTATGTCAAAGGGAAAACATGAAGTTCGGTTGGAAACAAAAGGAAGAACTCCAATTATACTGAATCCACAGACAGAGCAGAATCCAAGAAAGGCAAGAGATGTTATAATTGTGGAAAGAAATGACATCTCAAGAAAGACTGTTGGTTTCGAAAGAAACAAAAACAGGGCGGTAGTTCTCAAAATGTCAACAATGCGAATATGATAGACATTGGAACCGATCAACTGGTTGCAATGGTCTCCGGATTACATGTTAGCATGGTAACAGAACTGCATATGGCTACGAATGAAATCACAAGAGATTGGTGGTTCGATTCGGGTGCAACAGTGCACGTATGCAACAACAAGGATCTATTCAAGACCTATCGTGTTGTGGATGATAGCCAGCAGGTTCTTATAGGAAACCGCAGTGCCACAAGAGTCTTGGGTAAAGGTAGTGTAGAATTGGACTTTACTTCTGGAAAGAAGTTGTTATTAGTCAATGTACTACATGTACACGAGATTTCTAAGAATCTTGTTTCTGCTAGTTTAGTCTGTAAGATTGGATTCAAGATTGTAATGGAGGGGGACAAAATTATATTGTCCAAGAATTGTATCTTTGTCGGCAAGGGTTATGCTTGCGACGGGATGTTCAAATTGAGTATCAATAAAAATTCTGCGGTTTCTGTTTACTCTGTTGATTCTTCTTTTTCATTGTGTCATGATAGACTTGCACATGTTAGTAATACAACTATTAAGTTCATGTCTAAGCATGCCTTAATTTCTTGTAAAGATGAAAATGGAAGAACATATGAAGTATGCATACAAGCAAAGATGACAAAGAAGCCATTTCCGAAAGTAGAACGGAAAACTAAACTCTTAGAACTTGTTCATTCGGATATTTGCGAATTGAATGGAGTTTTAACCCGAGGTGGTAATCGATATTTCATTGCATTCATTGATGATGCCTCTAGATATACTTATGTATATTTACTAAGGCATAAAGATGAAGCCTTTGACATGTTCAAAGTCTATAAAATGGAAGTTGAAAATCAGCCGGGATTGAAAATCAAAGTTCTAAGAAGTGATCGTGGTGGTGAATACTTTCCTCTTGAATTTAATCAATTCTGTGAGGAGAATGATATCATACACCAGAAAAGTGCTCCATACACACCCCAACAGAACGGTTTGGCTGAAAGAAAGAATAGAAGTTTAGTTGACATGCTAAATGCAATGTTAATAAACTCTGGTTTGCCAAATAATTTGTGGGGAGAAGCCTTGTTAACAGCTTGTCATATTCATAATAGAATTCCTTCTAAGAAGTTTAAGGTTTCTCCATATGAATTATGGAAGAAACGAAAACCAAATCTAAGTTATCTTAGAGTTTGGGGTTGTCTAGCCTATTATAGAGTTCCAGATCCGAAGAGGACTAAATTAGGGCCAAGAGCTCTTAAAGGTGTCTTTATTGAATATGCCGAAAACTCTAAGGCGTATAGGATTCTAGATTTAGAATCAAATGCGGTTGTTGAATCTAGATATGTTGAATTTCTTGAGAATAAGTTCTTGAGAACAGATTCAAATCAAAGTTCAAAAAGTGAGAATTTGAATGAACCTATTGTTGGAGATTTCTCCAATGATCCTTCTAGTGTTGATGATCAAAATCAAGATTCTCCAACTGAGGTTAGGAGAAGTCAACGTGCTAGAAACGAAAAGTATTTACATCCGGACTTCATTTCTTCGCAATCCATTACTTTCTTAGTTGAAGGTAATAGGACAAAGGTGTTTAATCAAATACCTATTGTACTAAGCATGGAAGATGATCCAAAATCCTATAAGGAGACGATGCAATCGAGAGATGTATCATTTTGGAAGGAAGCTATTGATGATGAGATGAATTCGTTATTGTCTAACAATACGTGGATTCTCGCTGATTTGCCTCCAAGTTCCAAAGCTATTGGATGTAAATGGGTATTTAGAAGAAAATACAATACGGATGGTTCACTTTAAACTTTCAAGGCTAGATTAGTAGCCAAAGGCTTTAGACAACGAGAAGGGATAGACTATTTTGATACATATGCTCCTGTTGCGAGAATAACATCCATTAGAGTGTTGATAGCGTTAGCATCCATAAATAACTTGGTTATTCATCAAATGGATGTTAAGACTGCATTCTCAATGGTGATTTAGACGAGGAGGTCTATATGGAACAACCGGAAGGTTTTATACTTCCGGGGAATGAGCACAAAGTGTGCAAGTTGATAAGGTCATTGTATGGATTGAAACAAGCACCGAAACAATGGCATGAAAAGTTTGACACTACCATTTTAAAGGATGGTTTCTGACATAATGGTGCAGATAAGTGTGTATATTCCAAGTTTACAGACAAATATGGTGTCATTATTTGTTTGTACGTGGATGATATGCTCATTATCGGTACTAATATGGAAGGAGTAAATGAGACTAAGAAGTATTTAACTTCACAAATCCAAATGAAAGATTTGGGTGAGGTAGATACTATCTTAGGGATTAAGGTGTCCAAACATAGTGGGGGTTTTGCTCTTTGTCAATCTCGTTACATAAGCAAAGTGTTGAATAAGTTCAAACACTTGGAGATCAAAGAAGCAAACACACCGTTCGATGCCTCATACAAATTGACTGGACATACCGGTAGAGCGGTAGCTCAATTGGAATATGCTAGTGCAATTGGTAGTTTAATGTATGCTATGCATTGCACTAGACCGGATATTGCCTTTGCGGTGTGTAAATTATCAAGGTATACTAGTAATCCTAGTATAGACCATTGGAAGGCAATCGGACGAGTACTTGGGTACTTGAAGAGGACTATGAGTTACGGATTGTTTTATAATAATTTTCCAGCCGTGTTAGAAGGTTATACCAATGCTAGTTGGATAACTAGTGTTGGTGATAACAAGTCTACTACGGGTTGGATATTTACATTGGGTGATGGTGCTGTTTCTTGGGCTTCAAAGAAACAGACATGCATAACTCATTCTACAACGGAATCCGAATTCATAGCATTGGGATCAGCAGGTAAAGAAGCGGAATGGCTGAGAAATCTATTATTGGACATAGAGTTCTGGCCACAACCGATGCCAGCCATTTCTTTACACTGTGATAGCGCAACGATGTCTAGAGCTTATAGTAAAATCTATAACGGAAAATCTAGACATGTCAGCCTTAGGAATGATTATGTAAGGCAGTTAATAATATATGGTGTAATAGCCATTGCATACGTCAGATCCTGCAATAACCTGGCGGATCTGTTAACAAAGAGTCTATCAAAAGATTTGGTACAAAGTACATCTCTAGGGATGGTATTGAGACGTATGGGATAAGTTCACTTGTGATAGAAACCCAACCTTGTCTAGCACACCACTAGCCAAAGGTTCAATGGGTAACAACAAGTCACAAAGTGAGGTATTAAAGCATTACGATTGATCTTTAAAGAATCAAGCCGCACGATATTGATCTTTAAAGAATTGAATGTTAGTGTTAAAGGAGGGTGAGTGTTAAAACACTCTTAATGAAGGATTAAGAGGAATTATCTTAATCTTCACCTATATGAACATAGGAAGTGGTGCCGCTTCGACAAGCAATGATCGTGAAATGTTCGTGAATACTAGGGGTAGCACAAGGCCATAAAGTGCGGTTTTAAATGGACTTCGATTGAGAGTGTGGTTTTATGTGTATAATGTTTCCGCTTCTAACACATAGGAATCTGATTCAAGGCTTTTTAGCTATCATGATTTTGTTAGAACTTTGAAGTGTTATACTAATAAGAGGTTCAAATCGAAAGATACTTCTTAAATGCATGAAATGTCATAAGTTGCTTTACAAACTAAGTGGGGGATTGTTATAATAGTTTGTGAAGGCAATGGGATGAAGGATATGTGTTTGTGATCAAAGATGAAGGTGAAATGGTGTTGGAATAAGCAAGAATAGCTTGACTCATGTCTTGGATTGATCCGTGTATCAAATGGATGGACTCATGTGGCTTGAAAATGAAGTTGATATTCTGCCGGACATAGATCGATGACATCGATCGATCGATGTCACATAGATCAATCACATCGATCGATCGATGTGTCCTGGGTGCAAAGCTGAAACTTTCTGTCCAACATAGATTGATCACATAGGTCGATCGAAGTGACTTCAATCGATCGATGTGACAGATCGATGTTGGTCAGAATGGAATTGGAGCTTACTGTGAGATATCGATCGATCACATCGATCGATCGATGTCCTGACAGAGGTGACTTTTCATGTAAAATCACATCTTATGCACCAAGAGACATGCCCTATCACCATGCAATGACCTCCAACGTCTTCTTGGAGTTTAAGAGCCTATAAATAGGCTGTTAACACCCATTAGAAGATACATCTTGCAACATATAGTAACTAGCTTTCTTTATTCTTCTTCTCACACAAAACACTCTTGTTTTCCAGAAAGTTCATAGTTTCTCAATCCTATTTACTAAGGATTAGAGATTGTTGGCTGTTGTATCCTAGGAGGAAGTTTGCCTATAACCCTGCAGCATCAAGTGGGGGCAAATATTCCTTACGGAAAGTGATTCACACGCCTCAAGCCAAGCTTCTTCGCATATTCCTTCTCTTGTTTATTGTCTTGTTTCCTTATTTTCATAACAGGTGTCTGTCAATACCGTCTAGGAGTGATTCTTGACGCAACTGGCATTGTCGTCCAAGATCACATAAGACTACACTAGCAAGTGCATCCTAGTTGTTTCAAGAATTTTCGCAATTGATGCCTTATTTCAGTTTTTTTTTTTTGAACTATAATATTTTTTAAAATTTCCCAGAGTAGTTGTCTGTCGTATTTTATTTAACAGAAAAGGTGTATGTCTAAGAATATCATACTTTTCTTGTGGTTTTGTAAGTGTATATTTTCGGCATTTCTTTACTTATCCGCAATTATCCCTTACTTTTCTTGTGCCTGTTCCTTTTTTTTACAAACAAATTATAGAGAAGGTTTCTTGTATATGATATACCATATGTCAATTGTCATCATTGATGAAGATACAAGGTGTACATAAAAACATACTAAATACGTAAAATAAACTACTTTTACAAGGTTCAGAAATCTCTGTACTTGCAAATATTTGGTAGATAGTCTACAAAAAGTAGAAGAAGAAAAAAAGCTTCTTCAGATCGTTGCATGCATTTATATTGAAAATCTCTCTTCCCAGAAGAAAATAGGCGTTTTAGCCAATAAAGGCTATTAAAGACAAAAATAGAAATTAAATAACGTTTTAGCCTTAAAAAGATTTAATATCAAACTTAATGTCGAAACAAAACCTTTCCTCCACTTGTGTTAGCCTGTTTTATGTAAAATAATGTCATGTAACATCTAGATAAATAAATCCACCCAACTTTACTCATTATACAAAAAGTATTAAAGTAAGTAATGTATGAAACCTTTTGAAATATATACAACACTTTTAAGCAAGGCTGATGACGTTAACTTCAAAATAGTAGGATTGGACAAGTTATCACTAGGCATGTAAATGAACCGAGCCATTCGGTATGTTCGGCTCGTTGGGCTCAAGCTCGGCTCTAGCTCGGCTCGGCTAAAAGGTTAATGAACCGAGCTTGAATTATTTTTTCTGTTCGAATTCGGTAAGTGACACCGTTCGTTTAAAGTGTTCGGCTCGTTAATGTTGTTCGTGAGTTAAACGAACCGAGCTTGAACAATTAAATATGTTCGTTTAAATAAACAAACAAGCTTGGCTCGTTCGCTAAGTTAAATGAACAGAGCTTGAACTACGCGATGCTCGGCTCGTTCGTCTCGTTTACAGCCCTAGTTATCACATTTTATACAACATATCAATAGCTTAATAGTTCTTAAACTAAAAAATATTCTATTTCATTTTCTAATAGAGATAAGGAAACATTCTTTTTTGATTTTGGAATATGATTGAATAAAGCAAAATAACTCACTAAATTGGCCGCGTTTTTATATTGTGAAGTAGCAGTTGATCGACGCAGCTTGACACAATTTTTATTATGGGTCATCCGGAAACAACCTATATGTGTTTATAATACATGGTATGATTGCGTACATCCAATCCTCTCATACCCTGCTATAGACAGAACCATCTAAAACAATGGAGTAATGTTATTGTGGTTGTTAAACTAAATGGTTCAGTGTCATAAAGTGTCTTATAAGTATTCATTAAAAGAACCTATGGTTTCCGCTTTGGTCATCGTTAAGTATGGTAGCTAAAATCGATTAAGCCTGGCGATGATGTCCTTGTGACTTATTGAACTGGTCTAAAATCTTATTTTCCGTTTTAAAAATATTGTCACAGTTTGACCTCGGCATAGTTAAAAATAAACTACATAAAAATTTAGATGTGATAATATTTTTAAGACGAATAGAGTATAAAAGAGTAATTATCTTTCCATTTGGATAATAATCTGTTGGGAAATAACTTGAACTTTTAGTTTTTAATTGTTGATTATGATTACATTGAGTTAAAGGAAGTACCGTGGTTTATCCTATAATCAAAACCAAAAAAATAATAATATTAAGATATAGTTACATAAAAGAATAAGATCCATTTCCAAAACAATTTTCACGAGCGGTTGAACAACTGTCACTATCATCTTTGATTTAAGATAATTCTTGATACGTTAATATTATTAATAACAAGTCGGTAGACAATTTTTCACCTGGCAATTTCCTTTGAAATTTATTAAACAACACCGTTAAAACTTACGCTTACATCCACTCAAAATCTTAAATCAATGGGTGTTGACATATCATCATCGTATAACATATGTATTTTTTCTCGAATTGACCAATGTGGGACAATATTCTCAACATCCGTTCTCACGTGTCAACGTGGCTTGACATACACACGCGCCTTATAACATGTCCCCAATCACATGCCACAAGCCATGCATGAACATGTGGAATTTAGGTGAATGGAGACAATAGATGGCCAACTATGAGTCTGGATTTAGGCGAGGAAGACACTAGATGTCCAACTATGGGTCACGCAAGGTTTGAGTTCACATTTTAAACTGGATCTGTTACCATGTTGAAACTTAAGCTTACATGAGGCAATGCCTATATCCACTCAAAGCTTTAAGAAAATAAGTGGTGGTACATCATTCTCATATAACCTACGTATATTTTTTTCAAAATGGCCAATGTGGGACAATATTCTCAACCACACGAATTGAAAGCCTAACTTAAATATTTTAGAAATACAATCGAAAAAGAATGGTGGTAGAATAAACTAGGATATATAACTCATTTTTGAGAATAAGAATCTCTCTTTTGTATACACGGACAAACTAACCAAACTATATATATGTGTGTGTATGTATATATATATATGTGTGTGTGTATATACATGTGCGTGTGTATATATATGTGTGTGTGTTTTTCGTATTTTGTTTTTGACTTTCTTGAACTCATGTAACATTTCCCAACACCCTCAATGAAAAGATCTTTATTAATCAAAATGTACATCAAGACATAAAGACATAACGAGGCTAACAAGAACTTCGTCTGACATGGTAGCCTAGAGCCCTATTATTCCTGTGCTGTTACTTCGAAATTATTTGGCTTATGCTAACGCCATGCTTGAAGACATGCCTTCAAAGTTTGCTGCTTTGTGACATTAAAATTACAGGTTCGAGCACCAGAAACAGCCTAAGTGTAAGGTAAATCTGCATACATCGATCTGCGATATGACCCCTCTCCGGACCCTGCGTAAACGCGATAACCAACAAACGATACCTCCATCCCAAGAGATGTTTGCTTCTAGTAAGACCCCGATATATATATATATATATATATATATATATATATATATATATATATATATATATATATATATATATATATATATATATAGGGCTACCAGTTCCGCTGGTAGACGAAGCCACAAGAGTGGACGGCTGCTAAAATGTGTTATATCAAGGAATTTATTTATTTATTTATACTTTCTAAAATATTAACGAGCAGCGCAACCATGAAATTATACTCCCTATTAAAAAAATATTGTTCGTTCCAAAAATATTTGGCTCAGACTCCAGAAAGAGAAGAAAGAGGGACGGAAAGAAAGAGGGAGGGGGAGGGGAGGGGGGGGGGGGGGGAATTGGACATCCTAGCTTCCTCCAAACATGAAATATAGTTCGCTTCCAAGTTGAACTAAAAAGCAATTGAACAAATGTGCCTGTATGGCATATGGAAACTTCGGAACCAAGTTATTCATCATCGTGTCGATAGCCAGCCTCCACTGTAATGTGTGAAAAAGAGTTTTGATGCTAGACAGTTCTAAGCATTGATAATGAATTTTGTAGTGACCAATGTAACGATAGACTCAAGATTTGTGAACTCTGTTTTTACACGTCAATAATATATCAATCTTTTTTTTTTTTTTTTTTGGGGGGGGGGGGGGGGGGGGGAGCAATTGAACAAATGTGTAGGTCCATTGAGTCCATCAGATATAAATACAAACAAGACGTTACTGGACTTGACCATCAAACACCAGATTTGCGAGTCATAAATGATGGAAAGATTCAAACCACAAAGAAAAGCCAAATTCCAGTTGTCTCAGCAAGAGAGGACTTCAAAAAAATTCTATTCCAAAGAATAAGATTTCCCAGATCAGACTTATCAATAATAAGATTTCCGAGGATTATTCTGCAAATGAGCACATAGGAACAGCCATCAACGGTAAATCGTCTCATCTTAAACGCAAGAACTCGAAGAACAAAGTTCCATCTGGTATTATAATGAACAAGAAAATGTACCAAGATGATCAAGATTGGACTTACCAAAGGGTTTGGTCTATGACGGTAGCCAAGCATCATTCGCTTCTTATACTGATCATAAATATCGTCATCTGGCATTACTTCCCCAGGATTGTGTGCCCCAACTCCCAAATTGTCCTTTTTCACACCTCCTGCCATTATCGGATCTGCCATACCGCTTCCAGAGCTCCCAAGACCTTCACCTGCATTTTGTAATGGCAAACTTCATCATAAATACTCTTCCCAAATACAGGCAACCCCTTCTGGCATCCCCTTCATTTGTCCAAAACTTGTTGCCTTATGGGGTTTGTGATTAGGAAGCAGGATACATAACCTTTTAGTTATCCCTATCAAGAGGATGAACACATACACATATATCTGTTGCCATGCCTGTGTTGGACAGGAACACTCTTATACAACCCCTCTGACACTTTTGACACACATAACTAATCATGTCCTAATATACACTTAAAATGTTCTTTTGCCACATGACACTCCTCCGGCAAGTCTCTCAACAACACAATTTTAAACACAACCAAATATTGCTTTATTGTTTGTATTTCTATGCGAGATTAGAAAATATACACTTTTCATGTTAAATGACACTTGATTGGACTAATTTATGTAGTTCTGGGATATGCTAATTCCTTTCTTCATATAACTCACTAAAAGGATACTAATTTATGAAGTGTTGACGCCTCGGCCATTTACTAGATCTTCTCTTAATTGTGTTGCCATGTCCAAGTCATGCCGAATTTTCTGTATGTATTAGTGTCCATGCTTCCAAAAGACATGAGATTTAAAAGTGAAAGGAAGAGTTATCAGAAGATAAATGTCTACGAATACCAGACAACTATATAAGCAAAGGATATGGGCAGAACACTTTTTTTTTTTTTATGGCAGCAGAACACAGTAAGCAAGATAAGCTTTTGGATCAAATAATTGAGCCTGAGAAAGATGGAAGGGGCTCTGACCTTCCTTCCATCCCATTTTGGACAAGAGTTTATGCCCAATGTTATCAGCCTGAATTCTTGCCTTCTTTGCAGCTTCCTGGGTAGATTTTTGAGCTGCCACATCATTACAAGTAGCCAAAAATTTCTCGAGCTCTTCAGGAGGTATATAGTCACCCATGTGATGTCCTTTCTTGCCAGGAACTGTGCAATTTAATCAAACAATGAGAACGTGTACAAGTCAGAAATGAATAAAGAACAAACACTGGTAGAGACTTTCATGCCTAGCAGGTCAGACACCAGACAGATACAAACCTTGGAGTGAAGCTGGAGGAGGCATCTCATCTTTAGAAGATTTCGGAGGCCTCCTCTTCTCTTCTTGTGCAGCTTTCTTCATGTAATATTCCATCATAGCTATAGGGTCTGAACTTCTAGATGCACTAGATTCACCTACACATCCAAACTTGATCAGTAACAGACAAACCATTTACACAGAAAAACACACCACAAATGCAAACTTTACCTTCGACATGGAAACAGATAAGCACCAAAAAAGTAACATTTGAAAACAGTTTGGTGAGTCTGAACAAGGAAAGTAATCTCTGCTGGAAGCAAGGAACCCATATTGTGCGGATAATTACACATGATCTAAAATGAAAAGACAGTTCTGAATATACTCTCTCGTTTCTTGATGTGAGAAACAGGAAGCAAAACCTCTAGGTAAAATGTAATAACAAACTTATTGTTGTCAAATCTGTTACCATGTCCAGTTCTTCTCGGTGTCTATAGGTTGAACTGCTGCGACCCCCCAAATTTACATAAGGTTTTCAAAAGCTAAACTTGATGCTTATTACTGCTCACTCTAGGGGGTAAAAGAATGGCGCTGAATAGCTATTCTCAGAAAACATGAATACAGAAACCAATTTGTAACCCAGAGGGTGGGGGAGAGGAAGAATCCGTATGTAACTACACTATCAGAGGCAACTCCAATTAATGTTGTGACATAAAGGGTATGATAGTAAAGCACAAATTCCACAATTATTTTGACAACACCACATCAAAGAAGACCACTGACATATAGTCATACAAAAGCTTGCTATGTAACTATTTTGAAACTGCCTGAACCTAATAATTTCCATATAGCTATTTCTCAACTGACAGTAGATAAAGGCAACAAACAGCAGTACCAAATCAAATCCAGGTAACAAACATCAAACCACTTACCCAATACTTCTCCGACAGCAGTAGATGCTCTTGTGTCCTCCACAGATTCATACAAGGCTGAGGCAGGGGTTTGAAATTTTGAATGTGATGAATTTTCCTTGAGGGATGCCCTTGCTGTACTAGAAGACGTGCTAGTTGTGCTAACTACATGGAAAAAATTTATAACAAGATAAGGCAATATCAACTTGAGAACTGAATATCCTTTTGCATAGTTAGAGTTGTTAGTTCAAAAATGATAGCTTCCACACCTCAATAATGAACCCAAAAACAATAAAGTAAATAGATAAAATCAGCATTTCATGTTAGTCATATATCAAAGAGACAAAGACCTACAACAAGACCTAAACACCTGAGTTATATACCCACATTCAATAGAACTAGACCACGAAAGAGCTGTCAAGGGAAGTAAAGTAGATGAGTTTTATGGACAGAGTTTTGGTTGCCAAAGCGGGTCAACAAATTGCTATCCTATTGGGAATTTTTTATTTCGACTATAATTTTGAAATGAACAGTTAAACTAAAAAAAATAGATTTATAAATTTTTTGAAAAAATATAAAGCAAAAGAAAAGGAAGAACCTTACAATAGTGTTTTCCTTAACCCTCTTAAATCAACAAATTCTGTACTACTTGAAACTTATGAAAAACTACATCCTCCATTAACAGATGCATACACTTATATTGGCATCTACATTTCAATCTTTACCACTAGTAACAGAAATCACATGGATATATTTCGAAATGGCCTGAGAATAGCGTCGCCTTGGAACTCACTTTAAGTGCTAAATGCTTACATATAAATCGCATTGGAACATACTTTGTAATATTAAAATTGCCCCTCAGTGACACAAATTTTTGTTATTCACCTTCAGAGCTAAATATGGCCAATGATTGATGTCGTTTTCTAATTCATCACCCTCTCAAGTATCAAGCAAACTTCAATAGCTCAAACGCACTATCTGCAAGACTTCAGTTTTTGGGAATCTAACCTGTTGGAGTCAACTGGGAACCCTTGGATTCTGATAGTGCCATCTCCTCTTCATTAAGCCGATATTCATAGTACTTGAAATCAGCGCAGCTTTGATCAAACAAGAACCTGCACATGAAAATGTTAGAATTAAGGTAACACTAGTGGTACATGTTCAAGGATTTTGCTGGGGTCGTAACCATGTAACTAGATGTGTTTAAACCATGAACCTATTTCTTTTTTTTATGGATAAAGCCAAAAAAGACTTTCAGAATCAAAGATCAATCATTCAAATCAACAACACATACTTAAAGGGCGTATCTCCTGGATTCTTTTGACGTGTAACGTGTTCAAATTGCCTTCCATTCTTGGCCACAAAATGTGCTAATTTGTCAGCAACTTTCTTCACTGTAGGATCACTGGGAGATGGCGGAGCTGCATGTTACTTAAAGAACTGATTAATACCATTGTAAAGTGAATGTGAATTAATATTGTAGCATGCGTGCCATATTTTCCATATTTTTGATTCAACATCTCCTTCACCAATGTCGATACTTGGTGGATGCTAATGACATTCACTGCGTTCACTAAAGAACAGTACTTCACAAATGTTTTGACCTTTCTACCTATCAACCGAAAAAAAAAATTGCCAGACAGAGAGTTTGTTTAACTTGAGCTTTCACAGAAAAATCAGGAACAAATAGCACTATCTCCCACAGGAAAGAGGCAAAACACACACACACACACACACACACCAGAAAAAAAATCAAACAGAAACAAAACTAAAAAAACAAATAAGGGCAACTAAAATCAAATTGCATAGGCCACATATTGGAACTCAACTAATAAGCCAGTCAAAAGAAAAATCACATATAAATATAGAGCTTTACAGACAGAGTTAAACAAGTAATAAGAATACTATATTTAGGCTCTCAATGACTACTTATGAGGTAACAGAAAAACAGCATCTAGTAGTTGAGCCATATGCCTTAAAATGGTTAACAGCTGACTCAAGACAGGCAAAAGTAGCACGTCCTACAGAATTTAGTCATCAAATGTCAGACAAGTACAATACTCAGGACCAATTACATCTGTTCAAGCCCTACTCATATATTAGCTCCGTGTAGAGGTTTATGTGGTGCAGTAAATCTGGACCACAAAGCATAGGCAAGCCAGATATCTGGTTCTTCTAGCTCACTGCCATAGAGAAGTGCTGGCTGTGTCAGCCGGTGATTTTAGGGTATATCCCTGTGAAAATATTAGCCCAAACGGAACAAATAAGGAAGGAAATTACCAATATCTATTTGTTTTGATGATTGTGCAGAAACACTAGTTTCCCCCAACTTTTGTCTCTTGACTCGTCCATCATCAGACAAATCACCATATTCCTTTCCTTCTTCCTCCTCCTCTTCACCAAATTTTAGAGGTGGTGCCAACAATTTTGACTTTTGTTTCAAGCTAAAGGCAAGCTTCCCATTCAAAGTAGATTGGGGTGGTTTACGGGTATCATTAACTTTCCTTGTCACGCTTGCCTTTTCAGTAACAATCTTAAAAGTTGGAGATCCTGATGAATTAGGTTTCTCTCCTGCAGAATGCTTGTTTTTATCATTTCCCTTCTCCTGCTGAAGTTGTTTGAATTTCTCCATGAATGAACCATCATTAGCAAACAGACCAGAATCTGGTCTCTTCTCCATTGCCAAAAGCAAGCTCTAGTCTTCTGGTACAGAATCCACTCTAAACAAGCAATCTTACGAGCTATTTAGACAAGGAAACGATTTTTTTTCCTCAACAGTCATATAGATCAACACAGTTTCAATTCTAAACTCAGAAGATAACCAAGTTGCAGCATTTCAAGGAGGGTAAGCAACTATGATCATAATTCCACAGAATTATGAAATGTTTGCATTGGACAACTTCAAACATCAATACCACTATAAGAGAGATCCATATCTTCCTCACCAAAACGCCTTGTTTTAAATGCAACTTAATTAAGCCATCCAGCATTATTGCCAAACTTAGTCATCAAATCATGTTTAAACACAAAAATCCACTCAATTCATGCTAACAAAATCAGCATTCTTCTCAAAGCAAAAAAAAATACATATGGGTTCAATAAACCAAAAACACTAAAATCTAAAACAGAATCTCCTTCTAAGCCGACATAAAAGGATTAACAACGAGCACAATTGTAAATTATGGACCATTTTATGCGTATTCTATATACACATTATATGCATTAGGTAGGATACATAAAGGGGGGAAAAAAGATGATAGGATTTACGGTACAACTCAATAAAAATAAATCACAAGAGAAATAAATAATCATACAGCCGACCTCAAACAAATGTCAATTCTCACAAAAACAAGTATCAAACGAAAAATTATGAACAGCAAAATAACCACTAGAAATTCGAAGTTTCGATAGAATCTATGATTCTGTAATAAAGAACTGAAAGATGACCGCAACAAATTACTCTCGAAACAAATTCTGATCGATACCCGAGCAAAGATGTGATCAGCGAATCAGAGTAACCCGTATGAGACGGATCAAAACCCTTAGCTGAAACCAAAAATAAAAATTAAATAAGGGGTTGTCTAAACTAGGCTGCAGATGGAAAACCGAGGACAGCCACTTGCCGCACGCGAGAATTTACCGGTCATTTAGCCTATGAGTACTCTTTTCTTAAGAAAAGAACAAATCCCAACCAAAGGTCGTATAGTTATCTTAATGAGTTAATTGTACTGGTATCCAATCTTTTTCACAAAATTTTAAGTAACATTCGTACTTTCATCGAATATTTTAGACAGCCTTACTTATTGAGGAAATTATCACTTGGCATCCGGATGACCTGCTGGTTTACCGTTGACTACTCAAATCGACTGTTGACCAGACTTAACTCCACATTTAACCCGACGTGAACCACGGTTTAGGATCAGTACATCAATAATACAGACAAAAAAATTAAAAGCCTCCAGGCCACTCCCGCATTCCCTACCCTCCGCCCCGCCCCATTCAATCCCGCAGCTCTCTCCTCTCCTCGTCATCCACTCCCGACTTGCCTCTCTCCCGGTCTCCACCTCCGTATCTAGGTGGGGAGTGAAGGAGTTTTGCTCATTTATATCTAAATTTAGCATGTGAATGAAGGAGAGATCTCGTCGAGCAAGAAGAAATTGTTTCGCCTTATTTCGTCACTGACACCGGAGTCTGCGACAAAACCACCAACTTCGAGCAAGTCCTCGAGCAAACCACAATTTCAGATCTAATTGGGAGGGAGAGAAGGGAGACGAGAATGGAGGTGGGGAATTAGGCGGTTGGAGTTTGGTGGCGGAGAGTTCTGGTACTATTGAAGGCGGTGGTTCTGTAGGGGAGGAAATGAGATGTTTCTTAAAACTGTTGTCTTTTATCCTTTTATGTGTTTTATTTAAATTTCAGTGTCTTTTTTCACCTAATTCTTAGATTGGATTAAGAAGGATCAAGGGAGACGGTGGTTGGGCTGGGGGAGGCGGTGGTATAGTTGGTGTGGCTGGAGGAGGAATCGGTGTTGGGGATACAGCCGGTGGTGGTGTGGGAGTTTGATCGGAAAGATGGTGGCTCGAGGCGGTGGAATTAGAAAAGGTGGAAGGATTGGTAGACGTGTTAGAAGGTGGTGAAGTAAGTGGTGCATGTGAAGATACTGGAGGCGGTGCAGGTGGAGGTGGTGGAAATGGTGATGGCGTAGGTGTTGGTCATTGTGCAGGAGGATGAGTAAATCCCCATGGCGGTGAAACGCTAAAGGTTAGAGAAGAAAGAAAGACTGAATTTTTGTTCTCTTTTTAAGATTTAATTTGGCCAGAACGATGATGTTTAACCATGGTTGGACAATTTGGGCAGCTACCCGTTGAAACTATAAAAAATAAAAGAAATACATGTAAAAACCGTCTATAGGCGGTTACTTCTCGGTATCCGGATACCAGGTTATAATTTCACCAATAAGTAAGGCTGCCCCAGAGCATTCGATGAAAGTACAGATGCTACTTAAAACTTTGTGGAAAAGATTGGATACCATGTGCATAACTCTTATGTTAATGGTAAAACTTACTCTAATGTTCATGAGTAAAATCACTCGTAAATACTTTACTCTTTGGTAAATTTTATTGCACTTTTTTGTAACGATAAATGTTTAAGATATGTGTAAATCAACGGTGAATATTTTTTTTTTGTTAATGGTAAAAGTTATTATAGTGTTCTAAGACATAGATAAAATCAGAATATTTCTTTGTTAATGGTGAAAATTATTGTGATGCTCTTGAACATAGATAAAATCAGTAGTATCTTGAGGTCATTTTCCTGCTTCAGTGACTACTGAAATGGATTTGATCTGGTCAGATGAAGATTTTATTATGTATGATATATTTTAGAGAAATGCGTTTGTATCTAGTTAAACTGCTGTAAAACTATAACATGTTTTAGACCTGATATATTTTGTCAATTTGATTTCAAACTAAAACATTGGTCTCTATCTATCTTGGATAATGCTAGAGGTGTTACCGAACCGAGTCGAGCCGAACATCAAGTTTTTGAATTCGAATTCGTTTAGTTAAACAAACTATTCGGCTCAGCTTGTTTACTGTAACGAACTTCAAATTTTGTTCAAGTTCGGCTCGAAAAAACTATAACTGTTTAAACGAGCCGAACAGTTCGCAAACAGTTCGGTTCATATCAGTAGACGAACCTAATTAGGTGTTCGAACTCGACTCGTTTAAATAAAATTAACGAACGAACTCGAATCAGTACAAATCAAACTCGAACAATTCGCAAACTGTTCGGTTCGCTTAACACCTCTAGACACCGTTCAATCTCCATATGGTTCAAAATCATGGGAGCTTGTGTGTTCAAGCAAAGACCATTGTATTTGAGAATTTAGATCTGAATACTGACAACAGCACATATTCACTATATCGCAAGTTCGCAACGACATCAAAAGCTATCGTTAGGGTCTGAGGAGGGTGAGAGGCATGTAAACAATACATCCATCCCAAAGGATAGAGTATTTGCTTCCAGTGAGACCCCCAGCTCTATATGTACCTGCATAGATGACACACTAATAGGAATATGGTGTGATAATGTATTAGTGAAGGAATTTAGTAAATACAAATAGAAAGCTTTTTGGTATTAATTTCATTACAACAACAACAAGCATAGCAATAGCTATCGCTACGGTCTGAGTAGAGTGAGATGCAATCAAACGATATCTCAATACCAAAGAATTTAATGTATTAATGTATTTTTTTTCTTTTACACTTCTTTATCATACAAAATAATACACGCAACATAGTGATGTTATTTACAAACTCTAATTACATCGACATGAGTATTCCGTTAGAAAAATCAAATAAGTATCAATTAGTTATTTTCATATTGATTGCCCTGTATTAAGGAGTCCATTACAAAAAATTAAAAATAATTGCTGTAACAAATTTTTTAACGGGAAATAAATAAACGCATATTGTACGTGATAGACCATAATTAATCGTCTGTTAGTCATCAACAGTCAACGGTTTAGCTCCAGTAGATCGGCGCTCAAAAGTACCGCAGTTTAGTGGTTCGGTACCCAAGCATGGTTGTTCAGCCTCGGCTGCACCTCAGAGGGGCAACATGACGCCTTAATAACATCGAAGAATATGCGAAGGTTTGCACCTCAGCACCAATTGTAGTTTATGTTCACATGCCGCACTTCAGACCACTTCATACAGGCAATGCCTGGTCATACACTTCGGCAATGCCTAATCATGCACTTCAGCGGAATTCAGCCGTGTACCACAGCAAGTCATGCACTTCAGCAAAGTTCAGCTGTGTACCACAGCAAATGAACCAAGAGCGATATTACTTCGTGGGACCCTCAGACAGTGGTACCATTCAAATGTAATGACTACAGCTGGTTATTCTTTCAGAACACACCAAGGTCACAACAGCCGGTCTACTAGTTACATCGACCAGGCCGACCTATCGATCACATCAGTCAGACTATCGATTACATCAGCAGACCTACAGCGCCCTAGGCTTTCTGCCCCAAGCAAACATCTTATCCAATTATCTACTATTAGAAGCCAAAGGCAGAAAAGTCTATAAAAGCAAGGCAACTAAAACAAGGAATGAGGGAGTTCAGAAATCCTTATTCAAAAGCATATCTATACACTCTGCTCCTCGGCAAGTACTGTGAGAAATTCTTAACTCGCCCCTTTTTCATTATAATCTCAGTGAGATATGGCCCAAACTAACTTAAGCGTCGGAGGGTTTTTCCCGGGGCCAACCCCCCAGGACCTCTGACCTGTGCTTATTTGTGCAGGACATTTGGCGCTATTCCAGCTACACATTCTCAACCCCAGTTAACAAATCTTTCTCGTTAACCCACGGAGATATTTTGAGGTCATTTAGACCCTTGGTGAAGATCCGACTTCATTATTTGGCGCTAGAGGAAGGGCCCCTTAGTCCCTTAACCCAGAAAACAGCTACTCAAAGTTTTTCTGACGATTACTCGGAGCTTTTCTAATTATATTAGGAAGCTATTGAGAGAAAGATGAATAAAAAAGACAGTCAAGGGTCCAAGCAACCTATGACATCCAGGACGAGCCAAAGATCTTCTCAGCAATAAACTGATCAATGCTCCACGGAGTCAGGAGAATCCTCAACTCCCATTGCCTTCACATATGAAGAGCACATACGAGCCATTCGTTATGTGGCTCAAAACCCAGAGGTCTTCCAAGCTGTAGTGAAGGAAATGAAGGGGAAGGCATCTGCAACAATGTCCAGTAAGTCCCGTTCTAATAATTCTCACCCACCGGATCACATGGAGTATTCTCCTACTCGGCCTGGTTACTGTACCAGGCGTCAAGTTGAGTTTATGGCCAAGGCGAGACGACCAAAACAAAAGCCTGGCCACCAGAGCTTGAGATGCAATCAAAAAGTTCCCCTGCCTTTCAAACAAGGCAGAAAATTTGATGATAAAGGCAAAGCACCGTTGCAAGAAAGGTGCTCCGTTAAGATTCGGTTAGGAGGCCGAAGAAAGGAAAGGAAATCTCTACTGGCTTCAAAAGCCCATATCCTTTCCTACATGAGGAAAAAACATCTGGCAAAAGAGCCCCAGCCCCTGGCCGGACCAGTTCACAAAAGAAACCCCCAACTATACTACTTTTATCATCATGATATTGGGCACGATACAGAAGATTGTCGTCAGCTCGGACAAGAGATTGAGCGTCTTATCGAGTTGGGACATCTGCAACGTTTTTATAATCCGAGATCTAGGCTCCACAACAGGCTAAACTTTGGTAAACCCCCTTCAGATGAGAACTGCAAACTTGGGTTTCATCAAGGTTTCCTTAGTGAGGAGGATTCAGATCCTGATGAAAGGGGGATACGGATTTCTGAGCATATAAGACTAACCTAATGACAGCAATCTCTGATTCAATCGAATCATGGTTTATCTCTTCTTATGCTCATCCGGTATCTCTTGGTCCAGCCTTATGTTTTCAAGGGGTCAGTTTCTTATATTCAACTGGATATTCATACTTGGTATTCAGCCTGGAAAGTTAAGTCACCATATGGTGCATGGACCTATAATTTATACTTATCTATCACCCACAACGAAAGTGGAGGCATACCCCAGCAGGTCTGGGAGGTTGAGCAGGTCTCAACATTATCTTTACCCAGCAGGTCTGGAAGGCTGAGCAGGTCTAAGCAGGATGGGACAGGTTTCCCGATATTCTTACCCCAGCAGGTCTCAACATTATCTTTACCCAGCAGGTCTAGAAGGCTGAGCATGTCTCAGCAGGATGGGACATGTTTCTCGATATTCTTACCCCAGCAGGTCTGGGAGGCTGAGCAGGTCTCAACATTATCTTTACCCAGCAGGTCTGGAAGGCTGAGCAGATCTCAGCAGGATGGGACAGGTTTCCCGATATTCTTACCACAGCAGGTCTGGGAGGTTGAACAGGTCTCAACATTATCTTTACCCCAGCAGGTCTGGGAGGATGAGCAGGTCTCAACATTATCTTTACCCAGCAGGTCTGGAAGGCTGAGCAGGTCTCAGCAGGATGGGACAGGTTTCCCGATATTCTTACCCCAGCAGGTCTGGGAGGTTGAGCATGTCTCAACATTATCTTTACCCAGCAGGTCTGGAAGGCTGAGCAGGTCTCAGCAGGATGGGACAGGTTTCCCGATATTCTTACCCCAGCAGGTCTGGGAGGTTGAGCAGGTCTCAACATTATCTTTACCTAGCAGGTCTGAAAGGCTGAGCAGGTCTCAGCAGGATGGGACAGGTTTCCCGATATTCTTACCCCAGCAGGTCTGGGAGGTTGAGCAGCTCTCAACATTATCTTTACCCAGCAGGTCTGGGAGGCTGAGCAGGTCTCAGCAGGATGGGATAGGTTTCCCGATATTCTTACCCCAGCAGGTCAGGGAGGTTGAGCAGGTCTCAACATTATCTTTACCCCAGCAGGTCTGGGAGGTTGAGCAGGTCTCAACATTATCTTTACCCAAGCAGGTCTGGGAGGTTGAGCAGGTCTCAACATTATCTTTACCCCAGCAGGTCTGGGAGACTGAGCAGGTCTCAGCAGAGCGGGATAAGTTCCCTATATCTTTACCCCAGCAGGTCTGAGAGACTGAGTAGGTCTCAGCAGAGCGGGATAAGTTCCCTATATCTTTACCTCAGCAGGTCTGAGAAGGTTGAGAAGATCTCAATATTATCCTTACCTCGGTAGGTCTGAGAAGGTTGAGCAAGACTCAGCGGGATAAGTTCCCTATATTTTTGCCTCAGCAGAATTGAGGAGTTCAGCAAGTCTCAACAAGAAGACAAGTCCGCCAATATTTTAGCTCAGCAAAACTGAGAGTATTGACAAAGAAGGGACAAAGACTTTCCCGCTTCTAAAGATTCATTAAGGCATGACAAAGCTGAAGAGCCAAGTACAAAAGCTGAAGCTTAATACTTTGGCAGAGAATCTATATATCAACGATACTCTTTTGGCATAGCTGAAGACAAATACTTGCAAACTATTAGCATAGAGCAAGTTGGAAACAAGCATTTGCGTAGAGCAAAAATGGAACTTAACAGTGCTAAGGACAAACACTTGCCATTTATGGAAAAAGGGCAAGTAAAGCTTTATAAAACTGAAGACAAATATTTGCATTCACTATGAAGGAGAAGCAAATAAAAATTCACAAGATGAAGACAAAGACTGTTAAAGAAGCTAAAAGAAGACGAGGAGCTAACATTGGAAAAAATAGATTTTCATTAAGTACAAAATCTATTACAACTACAATTGTCTACTGGAAAAATCCTATTCTACTGTGCAAATCTTTTTCTCTTCTATGAGATCAATTCTGCTCTGGAACTAAGATACAGCTTCAGTCTTAGGACTATGAAGGACAGCAAACTCAGAATGCTCCTTATCCAGATCTGGGTGGATTTCTTAGCAAGCGTCCCCCTCTATGGTTACATGGCAGAACAAAACTTTGCCGCATTGTTGCCGTCTTTACTTCACTGCTACCATGCCTTGAAGATGGCTTGCGAAGAATGTAATCGCAATTGTTTCTTGCTTCACTGGAAGAAGAGGGATTTGCGCGATTGAAATACAGCAAAGTGAAACCTTTGCTGGAAAGGGACGTGTTGAAGGAGAATCCCTGTAAAAAAATGACAGGAGCGCTAAAGCAAAGGATACAACAGTAACTAAAAAAAGACTGTTAGAAAGGCGCAACCTCCATGAAAGAAGATTGTTCCCATCAGAATCAAATTCTTCATGAAAGGACTGAACCTCACAGTCACCCTCCAGGTTCTTGAGGTGAGAAGAAGTATACATGTTTTGGAAATGTTTACATAGAAATGAAGGACTGAATCGAAAGGAAGAACACTATGGAAAACCAAGGCATGCATCAAAGACGGGGAAGTTAAATGGAGAATGCAGAATGAGGGGAGGAAAACGTCTCTATTTATAGGCAAAGGAAGACAGAAAGGTGCTGCTTTTCGTTTGAATTTTGAAATTCGAAAGGGTGGAGGTTCACGCATTTCCCTCCCTCGGGGAGTGGAATCGCCGAAAAAGTAATAATAGAGCATCGGAACTATCGCTTACGTTAAAGGCGGAAGCTACTGCACAAGTAAAAAGATAACCCTATAATTAATGAAGATTTGCCACGTTATGAGAACAAGATTTGTCCGCCTTCGCAGTTCAGCTCAGCCACACAAAATCTGGGGACAAATGATAGACCATAATTAATCGTCTGTTAGTCAGCAACAGTCAACGGTTTAGCTCCAGTAGCTCGACACTCAAAAGTACCGCAGTTTAGTGGTTCGGTACCCAAGCATGGCTGTTCAGTCTCGGCTGCACCTCAGAGGGGTAACATGACGCCTTAATAACATCGAAGAATATGCCAAGGTTTGCACCCCAGCACCAACTGTAGTTTATGTTCACATGCCGCACTTCAGACCACTTCATACAGGCAATGCCTAGTCATACACTTCGGCAAGGCCTAATCATGCACTTCAGTGGAGTTCAGCTGTGTATCACAGCAAGCCATGCACTTCAGCAGAGTTCAGCAGTGTACCACAGCAAATGAACCAAGAGCGATATTACTTCGTGAGACCCTCAGACAGTGGTACCATTCAAATGTAATGACTACAGCTGGTTATTCTTCCAGAGCACGCCAAGGTCACAACAGCCGGTCTACTAGTTACATCGACCAGGCCGACCTATCGATCACATCAGTCAGACTATCGATCACATCAGCAGACCTACAGCGCCCTAGGCTTTCTGCCCCAAGCAAACATCTTATCCAATTATCTACTATCAGAAGCCAAGGGCGGGAAAGTCTATAAAAGCAAGGCAACTAAAACAAGGAATGAGGGAGTTCAGAAATCCTTATTCAAAAGCATATCTATACACTCTGCTCCTCGGCAAGTACTGTGAGAAATTCTTAACTCACCCCTTTTTCATTATAATCTCAGTGAGATATGGTCCAAATTGACTTAAGCGTCGGAGGATTTTTTCCGGGGCCAACCCCCCAAGACCTCTGACCTGTGCTTCTTTGTGCAGGACATTTGGCGCTATTCCAGCTACACATTCTCAACCCCAGTTAACAAATCTTTGTCGTTAACCCACAGAGCTATTTTGAGTTCATTTAGACCCTTGGTGAAGATCCAGCTTAATCAGTACGGATACTATTATTTTGCATATGTTTTTTAAAAATATGAGACTACAACAGTGGATATTGAAGATTCTAGATATAAATAATCGAGTACAAAGTTAGTGAAATTTTATATGGTCTACAAGAAAATGTCATAATATATTTCTTAAAGACACGAATCGTAATTTTAACTCGATTCATTTTCTATTATGTAAAAATGATATTAATACATCAGCTTAACTGGTCAGCATCGTCGTTGCAGTAAATCCCCAATATTCCTTCATACTTCAAGAGAGAATCGGGCATGATCGCTTAAATAACACCATATCTCTACTAAATGATTTACTTAGTCATCCGTCTCAAAATAATAAAAGTACAATTTGCGGGTCAGAATTTTCTTACCCATAGAGATGCGATGAGAAAACCACTGCACGACACGTGGCAGCAAAGGTACTGTGAGGCTAGTGAGAGGTACTCAGCAGTGGGGTGTGAGATAGTGTAGAGGTACGGTGACCCTCAACGGACGGTGAGAAGATCCATTTGTCATTTTGACTTTTCAACATATTGATTTACATTATGTTTAAAGCTAAAATGAAATTATATTTTGAGACGGATGTAGTTTCAAAATAGCCTTTCCATGTAAGCACTATCGGTTTAAATAGGAATTTTGGTAACATTTAATGTCGTTTCTAAACTAACTCTCTTCATGGTAACACTATGTGAAGGGGAAAAAATAGAAGCTACATTGTTGAACTCAAAAAACAACCACCAACGGAACTAAAACTCAAATGATCAAATAGAGGAGAGGAGGAAGAAGATAAGAGAAGATCAAAATTGCTGAGAAATGTTGGATATATTGGAAGTTTGGGCTTTGGCCCATTAAGATAAGTTGCAAAATTGGTCAGGCAACATACTTTGATCTTAATTATAATTAGTTTCCATTAATGAAAAATAGAAACTAATAAGCCCTTAATTATCTACATAACTAGTAGTTAATTTTAGGCTTTGGAATCAATCAATTACGATACCGGATGAATGAGAAATTAATGCTCAAAGTAGATGGAAAACATGAGTTAGAGGGTGATGTGTCCTATTCTTAGGAGGGCACATCAGCCTTATGGAGGAATACCGCATTGGACAATTGAACTAATTTATCCACTTTATAAATGGCTAGAATGGACACTCTAGATGTGCTCTTGGGACATGCGAAGTTTTTGACCGGAGGGAAGACCTAGAAAGTACCACTCGCGCGCAAACGCACGCGCGTCGTCGCTCGGCTTGGCTCGTGGGCCGGGCCGGTTCCTATCCTTTTGGAGAAAATTTATTTGGGCTTTTTGGATTAATTATTTTTTGTAAATAGTTAAAGGCTTCAGGCCTAGCTGCGCAGCGGCCCAAATGCTCTCCGTTTCAGGGTCCGGTCCAGTACAAACGCTAACCGCGGTTGAGTTTCAATCAAACGGTTTTTAAATCACGGTTATGGTTTAAATCGAAGATTAGACATTTAGATCAAACGATCGGTTATTGTTTAAATCGAACGGTTATGGTTTAAACGGTCTCCTCCTAAATCTGTAAGATCAAACGGTTTTGATCTGACGGTGGCGGAAAAGGCAGCTTTGATCCAACGGCTGAAATTCAAACTGACTTAACTGCCTAACCGAATGTGGTTTTCATCCGACGCTCCAAGATGAATCGTGTAGTTCTGTTTCCAGACGGCTGAGATTTGAACGGTTCAAATCGTCCAACAGATGACGCGTCGGTTTTCATTCGACGGCTCTGGCTCATCTACGGTTTTGATCCGACGGTCACAAATCCATCTGCATAACCGATTCTCCAAACGACTCCACTATATAAACAGAGGCAGGGTGTGCGATCAGAACACACACTCTACTTCTGCATTCGTCGCTTTTTACTTTATGCATCACGTCCAAGAGAAGTCTGAACACTCAAAGGTTCGCTACAGTTCAAGTTAAGCAGTGCAGCTCAACTGAACAGGTATCCGTTGTATCCTGGGAGACGATTGCTAACGGCAGTTGGACACAGTATACCGGAGTAATACGTTTAAGGACAGAGTCCTCGACTCGCCCTGGGTTTGGTTTACTGTTTTCATATACACACACTGAACGATTGCATCTTGGTACATGATTGATTGTTTCCAACATTCTTAAGACGTATTCATATCCAATTAATTTCTATACTATTTTTTTTACGCAAAGCAGTGTTCATACTGATTTGCATTCTGTTTCTATCCATTTCTTATATCTGACACTGTTTACGTTTTGATCGAACTGATCAGGAATGAAAAACAAAAGCTCGAACTCTGTTCAAGGTTTTAACATTGCACACTCCATGTCTGCACCTGGCGGGACCAATAACGTTGCTGCCGATGTGTCGTTCAACACAGTTCCTCTAGCACCTGGCGGAGGGCCTCAGATGAATCCTGCTGCCACAGCTGCACATGTGGAGAAGTCAGAAAAATTTGCTGGCCATTTCTTCAAGACATGGTAGCAAAAGATGTTGTTCTATCTCACAGCACTGGGCTTGGTCAAGATGTTGAGCGAAGATCCACCAATGGTAGAACCTGTGGAGGATCAAAATCAGAACATGCAGAATGCCTTGGGTGCTAAAGCATGGGCGTACACTAATTTCTGTTGTTTGAATCTCATTCTGAGTTGCCTGATAATACTATCTATGACGTGTGTGTTGGCTTTAGATAAAAAGTACCGCACAGAAGATGCTGGCACAAAAAAGTTAATAGTTGGTAAATTTCTCGACTATAAAATGCTAGATTCCAAAACTGTCATTTGATAGGTTGAAGAAATACAGATGTTGGTATCTGAAATGGAAGAGGAGGGCATGACGCTCAGTGAATCTTTCCAAGTTACGACTGTGATTGAGAAGCTGCCTCCTTCGTGGAGGGAATTTAAGATCTATATCAAGCACAAACAAAAGGAAATGAAGATGGAAGATTTGATTGTCCGACTTCGAATAGAGGAGGACAATCGTCGTGATGATAGGAAGCCAACCACCGAGTCTGGTCAAGCCAAGGCTCATGTTGCTGAGGCAAGAAACAAAATGGAGAATAACACTTTGGGTGTGAACGTCAAGGGCAAGGAGATTGCAAAGGCTGTGGAAAACCGGGGCTCCGTAGCAGTGACTACCTTAAGCCCAAAAAGAATCAAGGTCAAACCAAAGCAAAGGCGAATCTGGTCGGCGCAATGGAAGATATGAATCTCTGCGCAGTGGTGACTGAATGCAACGCAGTGGGGAATCCGCGTGAATGGACACAGGGGCCACTTGACATGTATGTGCCAACAGGGCAATGTTCAATGACTATGCACCAACAACAAATAATGAACAACTCTTCATGGAAAACTCCGACAGCTCAAAGATTGAAGGATCGGGCAAGGTGGTTCTGAAACTGACCTCAGGAAGGGAGCTGACCCTGCAAAATGTGTTGCATGTTCCTGACATCCGGAAGAACTTGGTATGTGGCTCTCTATTAGTCAGTCATGGTTTTAGACTTGTTTTTGAGGCAACCAAATTTACTCTTTCTAAGAATGGCTTATATTTGGGAAAGGGGTATCTTATTGATAACATGTTTAAATTAAATGTTATGACCATTGTACCCAGGAAAATTGCGCCCACTGAGGCTAATAAAATTGTTTTCGCTTCTGCTTACATGCTTGAGTCTTCTTGTTTATGGCATTTTCGTTTGGGACATGTTAATTACAAGTCAATACAACGAATGATTAACCTTGACTTATTGCCCAAACTGGGTTTTAATAATAATGAAAAATGGCAAATATGTGTTGAAGCAAAAATGGCAAAAGCACCATTTCCTTCAATGGAACGAAACACTCAACCCTTGGATTTAATTCATACAGACTTGTGTGATTTAAAGTTTGTGCAAACAAGAGGAGGTAAAAAGTATTTTATAACTTTTATCGACGATTACACTAGATATTGTTATGTTTATTTGCTAAGTAGCAAAGATGAGGCCATTGATGCTTTTAAAGATTATAAGAATGAAGTTGAGAATCAACTTAGCAAACGAATTAAAACAATTCAAAGTGATAGAGGCGGGGAATATGACGCATCTTTTAACGAATTCTGTTCAGAACATGACATTATTCATCAAACGACTGCACCATATTCACCCCAATCTAATGCTATTGCAGAACGCAAAAACTGTACTCTAAAGAAAATGATGAATGCTATGTTGATAAGTTCGGGTTTACCTCAGAACTTGTTGGGGGAAGCAATTCTCTCTGCCAATGTCATTTTAAATAGGATTTTGTCTAGAAGATGGATAAAACCGTATATGAACTTTGGAAAGGCTATAAGCCTAGCTACAAATACTTGAAGGTGTGGGAGTGTCTGGCGAATGTTACTGTACCTAAACCAAGACAAATGAGAATCGGAATTAAAGCAATTGATTGCATATTCATAGGTTATGCAACAAACAGTAGTGCAGATCGTTTCTTAGTGCACAAATCGAACATTCCCGAGATACATGAAAATGTTGTCATGGAGTCGAGGAATGCAATGTTCTTTGAAAATATCTTTCTGAAGAAAGACAAAAACAATGAAGAAGCTAGTACTAGTAAGCGGGTGCGTGAGACGTCCCCTCAAGAAACTGAGGAACCTCGTCAAAGCAAACGATCCAAAATACCAACATCTTTTGGACCAGATTTTCTAAACTATTTGGTAGAAAACGATCTAAGATCTTTTTCTAAGGCAATGACAACTCCAGAAGCTCCTTTCTGGAAAGAGACAGTAAATAGTGAGATAGATTCTATTCTTCAAAATCACACTTCCGAGTTGGTGGATCTTCCTCCAGTAAGTAAACCACTCGGATGTAAGTGGATTTTTAGGAAAAAATTGAAAGAAGATGGATACATTGACAAGTACAAGGCCAGGTTGGTAGCCAAGGGGTATAGATAGAAAGAAGGCTTTGTCTTCTTTGACACCTACTCACAAGTGATTAGGATCACTTCCATAAGGATGCTAGTGGCTATTTCTGCAGTCTATGATTTAGAAATCCATCAAATGGATGTGAAGACCGCCTTTCTGAATGGTGAGTTAGAGGAAGAAATTTATATGGAACAACCTGAAGGGTTCGTCATCCCAGGACAAGAAAAGAAAGTGTGTAGACTCGTTAAGTTTCTGTACGGACTTAAACAAGCACCCAAGCAATGTCATTTAAAGTTTGATCAGGTAATGATGTCAAACGGCTTCAGGATCAACGAGTGTGACAAGTGTGTGTACATCAAGAGCACACCAAATGCCTATGTGATAGTATGTTTCTTTGTAGACGACATGTTAATCATGGGCAGTACTCGTGACATCATCTTGAATACAAAAAAGATGTTAACACGGAATTTTGATATGAAGGACATGGGGGTTGCCAATGTTATTATAGGAATTGAAATTTCTCGGATAGCTGATGGTCTTGTTATGTCGCAAACTCACTATATTGAATCTGTTCTCAAACGATTCAATATGTTTGAAACAAAATCAATAAAGACCCCACTTGACTCAAACCTGTAGCTCAATTAAAATACTCGCAGGTAATCGGGAGTCTGATGTACATAACAAATTGTATAAGACCAGACATAGCTTGTTCAGTAAACAAATTGAGCAGGCTTACCATTAATCCAAATGATGATCATTGGAAAGCTCTAAATAGAGTGATGAGGTACCTGAAATACACAATGAACCTTGAATTACATTACACAAGATATCCAGCAGTATTAGAAGGATATTGCGATGCAAATTGGATATCAGACAGTAAGGACACGAAGTCCACCAGTTGATACTTATTCACTGTTGGTGGTGCTGCTGTGTCGTGAAAATCCACAAAACAGGCGTGAATAGCTCGGTCCACTATGGAAGCTGAGTTTATAGCACTGGATAAATCTGGGGAAGAAGCTGAATGAATTCGAAATTTTTTAGAAGATGTTCCATGCTGCCCTAAGCCAATCGCTCCTATTAGCATACCCTGTGATAGTCAGTCAGCTATGGGACGTGCTCAAAGCAGCATCTACAATCGTAAGTCATGGCACATACATCGGAGACATAACATTATTAAACAATTGATCTCTAATGGCGTGGTTTCCATTGATCACATAAAATCAATGGAGAATCGTGCGGATCCGCTTACAAAAGGCTTGCCTAGAGATCTGATGTCAAGATTGACAAACGGAATGGGACTTAAGCCTATAATGCAAGAATCTGTGTAATGGTAACCCAACCTTGTTGACAGGAGATCCCAGAATCATGGTTCAATGGGACAACTGAGTTCTGAAGTTTCAGTGTAGCACTTGCTCATTCTGTTACATAAAAGTGCTGTCTACAGAGAATATTTAGGGTAAGCTAGGGCTTTTAATAATGTCATATATCTTGATACATCAAGTGGGGTATGACAGAATGCTCCTGATGGGAATCACCTATGTAAGTATGAAGTAGGGCCGCTTCTATGAGAATTCTGTGAGGCAAAATTTCTCTAAAACACTTTCTGAAACTAGATTGTTCATGGCCAAAACGAACACAACC
This sequence comes from Eustoma russellianum, assembly GCA_036186865.1. Taxonomy (NCBI): domain Eukaryota; kingdom Viridiplantae; phylum Streptophyta; class Magnoliopsida; order Gentianales; family Gentianaceae; genus Eustoma; species Eustoma russellianum. The sequence continues at coordinate 26,022,977 of AP025049.1, read as the reverse complement.
ATGAGAACCAAAAGGGTGTTAAAGGAAATGTTGTGTGAGTATCGTTGTCTAGGTTCACAGCAAAGACTGACTGGTTCAAGACATCAAGTCACTAATTAGCCGAGTGAATCTGATGATACATCACTATGAAAGGTTCAAAGCCAGAAGCTACCTCTTCTGATGCAACATTTTCTTGTCTGACTTCTCCTTAGAGTCTGCATTTGCATTTATTTCCATTCATGTGGGGGATTGTTGGATAGATTGGAAGTTTGGGCTTTGGCCCATTAAGATAAGTTGCAAAAGTTGTCAAGCACATACTTTGCGCTTAATTATAATTAGTTTTTGTTAATGAAAAATAGAAACTATTAAGCCCTTAATTATCTACGTAACGAGTAGTTAATTTTATGCTTTGGAATCCTCAATTACCATACCGGGTGAATGAGAAATTAATGCTCAAAGTAGATGGAAAACATGAGTTAGAGGGTGATGTGTCCTATTCTTAGGAGGCCACATCACCCTTGTGGAAGAATACCACATTGGACAATTGAACTAATTTAGCCATCTTATAAATGGCTAGAATGGACACTTTAGATGTGCCCTTGGGGCATAAGAAGTTTTTGACCGGAGGGAAGACCTAGAAAGTGCCACACAAGCGCACACGCACGCGCGCCCGCCCGTCTGGCTCAGCCAGCTCGGCTTAGCTCTGGCTTGGGCTCGTAGCTCGTGGGCACGTGGGCTCGTGGTCCGGGTCGGTTCCTATTTGGAGAAAATTTATTTGGGCTTTTTGGATTAATTATTTTTTGTAAATAGTTAAAAGCTTCAGGCCCAGCTACGCAGCGGCCCAAATGCTCTCCATTTCAGGGTCCGGTCCAGTACAAACGCTAACCGCGATTGAGTTTAAATCAAACGGTTTTTAAATCACTGTTATGGTTTAAATCGAAGATTAGACATTTAAATCAAACGATCGGTTATGGTTTAAACAGTCTCCTCCTAAATCTGTAAGATCAAACGGTTTTGATCTGACGGTGGCGAAAAAGGCAGCTTTAATCCAACGACTGAAATTCAAACTGACCTAACCGCCCAACCGAATGTGGTTTTCATCCGAAGCTCCAAGATGAATCGTGTAGTTTTGTTTCCATCTGACGGCTGAGATTTGAACGGTTCAAATCGCCCAATAGATGACGCGTCGGTTTTCATCCGATGGCTCTGGCTCATCTACGGTCTTGATTCGACGGTCACAAATCCATCTGCATAACCGATTCTCCAACCGACTCTCCTATATAAACAGAGGCAGGGTGTGCGATCAGAACACACACTCCACTTCTGCATTCGTCGCTTTCTACTTTATGCATCACGTCCAAGAGAAGTCAGGACACTCGAAGATTCGTTGCAGTTCAAGTTAAGCAGTGCCGCTGAACTGAACAGGTACCCGTTGTATCCTGGGAGACGATTGCTAACGCCGGTTGGGCAAAGTATACCAGAGCAATACGTCTTAAGGTCAGAGTCCTCGACTTGTCCTGGGTTCGGTTTACTGTTTTCATACGCACACACTAAGCGATTGCGTCTTGGTACAGGATTGATTGTTTCCAACAAGAAATGTATCATTTCTTCATTGATTACTAACAAGTGAACACAAAGCTTATAAAATGAAGAAAAAAACTTTCTAACTGACTTCTTCTACAGTCTTGTAACTTATATATACATGACCTCACCCTACTCTATGTAAATAACTGACTCTTCAGTTGGTTTTCCGTCAATGCAATTTTTTGTTCACACTTTACACGTGTTTTATTCTTCGCTGGAATTCTCGCTTCAACTGCACTTCTTCATCCTGCTTTATTCGGATGCCACATGATAGCCGCTTCTTAAGTTGACTAGGATTGTTGAAAGTGACTAGTTTGACTTACCAAGTCATCTGCCCGTTGCTGGTCAACTACGCTCTTTGCCACATTGCTGTGTTCTGACACCTCGGCACCTCGACTTGCCATTGCTTTATTTGCATTCAGCACACTGCTATTCTCTGTCACCTCTGTCTACTCGACACCTCAACCCTCTACTAATTTTCTTGTGTTTAGCGTGCTACTGTTTCTCTTCAACTCATCACCTTGGCGGTATATCATTGTTGACTTATTCGCTGCTATGTCCTTTCATGCCATCACGTCAACTCGAGACATCATTGTTGACATCTTCACTGTTATGTTCTTTCATGTCAGCACATCGACTCAACATATCATTACTAGTATCTTCAACACCTCCCCTCAAACCTTGTTTGATATAGAGATTACTCAGTCCAAATGAAGACCTGGAGACAGTGGTATGTTTCTTGGCCTTTCATGACATCAAGGCTGACTGCAAGAAAACAAAATAGCATGTGGTTAATCTTTTCATTACTATACATCCAGCCCAATCCAATTCCACGAATGCCTTAAGCTGCAAATCAGTCTTACTGGGTTAGAACAGGCCTTGACCAGGTGTTCCATTTAGATATCTAATTAACTTGTATGTTACTTTCTTGTGGTTCTAAGTTGGGACATCCAAAAATTGGTTCATTTGTTAGACCACATAAGCTACATCTGGCCAAGTTATATTGAGGTATAATATTCTCCCAATTAAGCTTCTATATCCTGTCTTATTGTTCAAGAAATCAGAGTCCTTGTGAGCAAGTTTCACACCACTTTCCATAGGGTTTTTGCTAGCTTGTAGCTTAGCATACCTACTTGCTCAACTAACGCAAGAGTGTACTTCCTTGGTGAAATAACTAGCCCCTTCTGGTGGCTACTTCAATGCCAAAGAATTATTTCAGGTCCCGAATGTCCTTAACCTCAAATAGTTGGTGCATATTTTGTTTTACTTCTTGGATGGATGGTAGACTATTGCTTACCAAGATCATGTCATCCACATAGACTAAAAATAATAGTAGTAGAAGTGGGTGCATGTTTGATGAACATGTTGTAATCATTCTCTGATTGAGTGAAGCCTATAGCAAGTAAGATATCTATGAGCTTGTGGTTCTAATGTCTACTGGCCTGCTTTAGTCCATGAGAGATTTTATTAAGCTTACATACCAAAGATTATCCAGCTTCCACATAACCAGGAGGGAACAAGATATGTATATCTTTATCCAAATCTCCATGTAAGAAGGCACTATTTACATCCAGCTGATGAAGGTACCAACCTTTAACTATTGCTAATGCCAAAATAATTCTGACTATGTCATTTTAGCAACATAAGAGAACGTGTCTTGATAATCTATGTTAAATTGTTGAGTGTATCCTTTAACAACCAATCTTGCTGTATATCCGTCAATTGTACCATCAAGTTTATGCTTGATTTTGAACACTCATTTACAGCCCATGGGAACCTTACCAAAAGGTAATTCAACCAATGTCCAGGTACCATTTTGATGTAAAAAATTAAGTTTTGCCTTCATGGCATCTTGTAACTCTAGGATAATGGTCGCCTCACAATAAGTCTTTGGCTCACACACTAATCCAATGTTTAGACTAAAAGACTTGTATGCTGGTGTTAACTAATCAAAAGTTAGAAATTTAGAGAGCGAATGAGGAGTGACAGTGAATAAGTTGTGGAAGCTTTTAAAAATTACAGTATTAGTCTTGCAAATAGAAAGGAAGATGTATTTGTGTGGTGGATCTTTGAATGATATATAGAGAGGGAGATGGATTATAAGGCATGTGAGGAGCAACAGTGCCAGTTGGAGAAGCACTGCCAATAGGAGATTCCAGAGGATCTGGAGTCTGTGAAGTGGAATGAGGAAAGAAAAGGGAGAATTCTGGAGGTTATGAAGTCTGTGTATTAGAGAAAGAGAACGGCTGAAGATTATTGTGTGATGTGTAATAAATTGGTTGTGAAATAGATTAAAAGGTTCATTGAATGGATATATAGCTGCAAAACTAGACCAGAAGGCTTAGTGGATGAAGGAATATGCTTATCATGAGATTAGGGCATAAACGAGCAAACCAAACCAAATAGTGAGTTTTTAAGTCTGGCTTCGTTTAGGTAAATGAATAGTTTGGCTTGTCTCTTTTAGTTTAACGAGCTTAAAAATTTATTTGAGTTTGACTCAATAACGTTATAAATCTTTAAACGAGACAACCACTTCGTGAACAGTTTGCTCGTTTAGTAAACGAATCCAATTAGGTGGTCGAACTTGGCTCGTTTAATTAAAAATAACGAACGAATTCGAATTGAATACGAATTAAACTTGAGCTATTTGAAAATAGTTTGATTTTTAACACCCCTACGTGAGATGAGAGAGGAAAGATGTCTTCATGAAAGATGACATCTTTTACAACAAAAATACCTTGGTAGAAAGGTCCTGAAGCACATAGCTTTTGAAGTTGAACTAAGGTCTAAGAGCATAGAGGGCCTACTCCTTAAATTTAGACTTAGCTAGATCCAAGTTGCAGGTATAAACAAGAGGTCTAAAAACTTTCGGATCTTTATAGGAAGGAATTTCGTTGTACACTGTCTAATAAGGAGTTTTATGAGATAGAACTAGTGTTAGAGTTAAATTGATAAGGTTGACAACATGGAGGACACAAACTCCCCAATGTGAGATGGCTAATGAAGCTTGAAACCTCAATTCTACTAACACTTAGGATATATTGATGTGTGCGTTCTACAACCTCATTCCCTGGAGGTATATAGGGGTAGCTTGTTTGATGAAATATGCCATTAGCACTAATTATAGAAGTTTTACATTTTGACCTCTTGCACATTATCAGATTTAAATATTTTAAATAAATTACAGTTGAAAATTAAACTTCATTGTACGTCAATTTGATTTTTTTTGGACACAACTTGTCTCATTATAAATGAGCTAGGAGAATGCACAATTGAAAGTGTAAAAAAAAGGTACATTTTGACAAACACTTGATTTTACAGGGTGTGACAAGATTTTGATATATTGTTGGTGAAATATACGGTACACACACAAATACACCTTTTACTCAAATCTTATTTCACTATTTAAATGACGCCGATTTTGTCATATAACGATAAATGAATAACTTGAGTCTTAAATAAATTAAGTGCATGATTAAACTAATAAACCAAGTATATAGCATCTACTCTACTTATATTTTTATATCATTAGCTAACCAAGACCTACCATAATTTAAAACAATTGATAATGGTCAAAACAAAATTGCTCAATACTTAATAAAAGGGAAAAAAGTCAATATTGGAGGTAGTTTGTGAAAATTGGTGTTTATATTTGATAAGGAATTTAATAGTGGAGCCAATTTGCCTCCAAAGAAAAAAATCAAGGGCCTTATCGCCTATTACAGAAAATTAAAGCAATCGTTCTCTTCTCTTCCCACTCGCTTCCTCCTCTTTGATTCTTTAGTCCTTCGCTGTCATCTCACTTGACGGCTGCCTTCTTCCGTCGCCGGCAGCAACTTTCTTCCGGTCAAACACTTCTCTCTACAGCTTCCTTTTCCATTTCTACTTTATCCCACTTCTTCACTTTCAAATTTGTAATTTATAAAACTGGGAGTATTGTTTTTTCAGTTTTTTTACCCTTGCTTTAGCCAACTTGCTCATGTTTTGAATATATCTACAGGGATTATTGAAAATCCATGGAAATAGTGGAATCCCTTGAAGAAATACCTTTACAGAATCCTGAAGAGGAAGATTTTTCAGCGGCTGATTTGAAGTGGACCAAGTTTGGAACGGAAGAGCGTCATGATGAAGTAGCCCTGATTCCTTATGATAAAGTTGATGCTTTTATTATTGGGGAATGCTTGAATGCTGAGTGCCCAACTCGTTTTCATATCGAGAGGGGACGTAAACGGTCTAGAGGGAGCTTAAAGGAGTACAAAGATGATGAATATCTCGAGTACAGAATGTATGATTTTTTTTAATTTCTGCTTTTTTCTTCGAATATTTCTTCTTTTTTCATGCTTTATCGGTTGGAAATCGTTTTTGTATAAGAATGATAAATTCTTGTTTGATAAAGAATGTTGAATTTAAACTGTTAGTATGTATGGTTAATGTTTCTTGAAATATTTCTGGTTTCTTCATGCTTTTGTTGGCAACTTCTTGTTTGATATGAATTATAGGTTCTTGTTTGATAAGAATGTTGAATTTAAATTATCATTCTAAACCCTGAAAGCCTCGCAATCATCATTTTCAGCTGAAATTGGTGTTTGGTTATTGAGTAAGATCTTTTTGGAGTGAACTTTCTGCTATGGTGTAAAGATGGCATAGTTACTCCAGGAGATTCAAAATTAGAGTTTCTTTATTGAACTGCATCAATGGGATTGATATCGATGTAAAAAAGAAAGAATCGTTTTTGCGATTTTCTATACAACTGCTCTCAGTTGGTTGGGGAGACAGCTCCCATTGCAGAAGTATCCTGTGTTACACTTTCAATATCCGCTCCAGTACGTGCACTTGTATCAGAATTTATCGATGCGTATTTGGTGTCAACTAGGGATCTCGATCTATTTTTACAGGTCATACAGCATGTGCTTCTAACTTAAAGCATGCCCTTAGTTGCTCCTTGCTTATCTGGGTCTAATGTAACAGATGATTTGAGTGAGAATCTTTGATCATATTTAGCATATAGGTGATGCAATTACACTTGAGTTGGATCTGCTTTATCTTTGCCGTGCTGAGACCGACTTTCCAGCCTGAGAAACATATAAATTTTCAGATTAATCAGGAGAAGCTAGAAAAAGGGGTAAAATGGTCTGAGGCTTCTATTTTTTTTTTTTTTTTTTTTTTT
>AP025049.1:25861739-26016237 GCA_036186865.1 Eustoma russellianum | reverse complement strand
TTTTTTTTTTTTTTTTTTTTTTTTTGAAATCCTTGCTTTTCCTGTAGGTATTGGTGTTCCTTTGGTCCAGAGAATTATGGTGAAGGTGGGAGCATATTACCAAGCAGGAGATATAGGTTGAACACTCGAAACCGTGCAGCCAGACCCCAATCCATGAGGGGGTGTACATGCCATTTTGTAGTTAAGCGGCTGTATGCACGTCCATCTCTTGCACTTATGATTTATAACAATAGGCGTCATGTTAACAAGTCTGGCTTTGTTTGCCATGGACCTCTGGATCGTGATGCAATTGGTCCCGGTGCCAAGAAAATTCCTTACATATGCAATGAGATTCAGCAGCAGACCATGTCCATGATATATCTTGGCATTCCAGAGGAAAATGTCCTGGAGAAGCATATTGAGGGAATTCAACGTTACTGTGGATCAGATACCAAAGTTAGCAGCCTTGCTTCTCAGTACGTCCACAAACTTGGGATGATTATAAAACGCTCTACTCATGAGTTGGATTTAGATGACCAAGCTAGTGTTCGCATGTGGGTTGAAAGAAATAAAAAGTCTATTTTCTTTTATCAGGATACCTCAGAAACAGATCCATTCATCTTGGGAATCCAAACAGAGTGGCAACTACAACAATTGATTCGTTTTGGTCATCGTAGTGTTATAGCACTAGATTCAACATTTGGAATAAAGAGCCTAAAGGTACTTCATGCTTTTGAGTAAACCCTGACATTTTTAAGTAATGCATTACAAAAAGAAGCATGTGCTTGTAAACTTTAGACATACTTGTTTCACCATTTATTTTGATGACAGTATCCTCTTTGCACACTTCTTGTATTTGACTCGAGGCAACACGCACTTCCTGTTGCTTGGGTTATTACACGCAGTGTTGCAAAACCTGATGTGACAAAATGGATGAAGTCTCTGATTGACCGGGTGCGTGCAGTTGAACCTGGATGGAAGGTCAATGGCTTTCTTATTGATGATGCAGCGGCAGAAATTGATCCTATAAGGCAGGATGGTTTACTTTGTCTTCCTGATTAGGCATTTTCTGTATAAACTGTATGTTGCTTACATGTGTTCATTGATTTTTAGGGAGACTTTTTCTTGCCCTGTCTTGTTTTCACTTTGGCGGGTTCGAAGATCATGGCTTAGGAATATTATCAAGAATTGTGACAATATTGAAGTTCAGAGAGAGATTTTTAAACGTCTGGGGGAAATTGTATACAGTATTTGGGGTGGAATGAACTTTCTAGCTGGCTTGGACAAATTTACACTGGATTTTGTCGATCAAACTGCCTTTTTGCAGTATTTTAAAGCTAGATGGCTCCCAAAGATCGGTGAGACGTCTACACCTATGAAATCCATCATTTTTATTTCTCTACTATGATTTTTGTCCTTCATGTTTCCTTCTTTTCCTGCAGAAATGTGGCTCAGTGCTATGAAATCACTTCCCCTTGCCAGCCAGGAGTCATCTGGTGCAATTGAGGCTTATCATGTGAAGCTGAAAGCTAAGTTATACGACGACTCACCCCTTGGTGCACTCCAAAGGGTTGATTGGTTGGTGCACAAGCTGACTACCGAGCTGCACTCGAGCTATTGGCTTGACCGTTATGCTGATGAAAGTGATTCATTCCAAAATGTGAAAGAGGAGTATGTTGCCTCTACATCTTGGCATCGTGCACTACAGATTCCTGATAATGCTGTCACCTTTGATGGTGAAGACCCTCTTTCTGCTAAGGTTTTGAGGAGACAAGAAAGCACCTTTCCGCGTGTAGTCTGGAACCCCGGGTCTGAATTCGCTCATTGTGATTGTGAGTGGTCCATGCAAGGAAACCTTTGCAAGCATGTGATCAAGGTGAACATGATGTGCGAAAAACTAAAGAGTGGCAAACTTTCCATGTCATTTCGTTCTTTTCGAGAAATTTTGGCTGATATGCTTAGAAAGCCAATGGATGATTCACTTGCATTAGATGTGTCAACAGCCTGGGTTCTTCAGATGCTTGAGCAAACTCAGAAGCTGGTTGAGTTGAGTAGTGGTGGTGAAATTGGTAAAATGATAGATAAAATGCCCTTGAGATGGGTTGCCAAGAAGGGAAGAACGTCATACGGCAGGCCTCTTACGATTCTTTCTCTTCCTTCGAGTTCCAAGAATAATACAAGGAGTTCTCAAGCTTGTAGAAAGAACCGAAAACGAAAAAGACTGTCACGTTTAAGATAATAGCACCCGTTGCTCTTATCAATCAGTAAGAATTATAGTTTTTTGTTAAAACTAACATTATAAGGGATGCGTGTCATCTTCCATTGTTATTTTCCTATAACTGGTGCTGGATTGAGTTATATCCATGTAGGAGGTAGCTTTAGTACAGTTGATAAGCCCCAGGTTCTCCCATCTTCTCTGGTAGGTGACATCTATTTTATCGTTAGTGTTACCTTTCTTTATTTGCAGAGAAAATCTTACTTACCTTAAATGTATTTCAGGACACTAGTGAATGATGAACTTGGTGCCACATATAGAGCATTTGGTTAACCAAATTGAGATTGAATTTGTGGTTGATTTCCTGTTTGGTGAGTCTTTTTCATTTATTCATAGTAGCTTAAAAAAAATGGTGAAGGTTTTAGAATTTTGGGTTTCATCTGTGTAACTTTTATGCATTATTTATGTTGAAATCTCCTAGATAGGAGACCAAAAGTATGGCAGTGGGACTATAGGTCATACATTCACAAAATTTCTCAGTAATGGCAATTTTGCAAGAATATTACAAATGATGTCTAGTCGACGTGGGAAAAAGACTTGAGTGTTGCATTACAATGATGTCTGAGTATCTGATTAAGAAAAGGCAAGAACGAAGTGCCCTCATATCTTACTTATGTGCTTGATGCAGTGAAGAATATGTGCAGTTGCTTGAGCCATGTTAACTTATTTACTTGTGTTCATTCAAATCCTTTAGCAAGAACACTTGATGCCTTTGCTCTTTACTATATACATGTGAGCTTTACATTCATCAATTTCTTTGTTATTGTCTATTGCAGGAGAGATGGAAGTACCTTCCTTTAGCTCTCCATTTTAATCCAACCCTTTATAGCAAGTAGCTTTTTCATGTAAGTTTTTTTAATTTTATCAACCCTTAATTCCTGTGGTCAGGTAATATATACTTTTCCTTCTTTTTGATGAATAAAATGTTATACTTTTCAATCATCTATTATGCCGGCAATTAAGCGATGGATATCAGGGTCCTATATTTGTATCATTCTCAGACTCTACTAGTGAATTAAATTGATATGGTTAGCTTCCTGATTCGAAGGAGGCACAAGAGCTACTGCATCCATGCACCATTTTTGTTCTTGTTTTCTTCTTGTTTCTGCTCTTATGATTTGTCCTCAAGATTTCCTTGCTGAACCACCACCTTCCCCTCCCTCAACCACCTTTGTGTGACATGGATAAAGCATATATTGGGCATGTTTGACTGAGTTTGGTTCTTTGATCTCCAGCCCTTTGCTGTGTAAAGTATGGTCTTTTCTGTTTTGACAACATACAAGCATAGGGGAGCTATCATTCATCTTTCTTTGATCATGTGGCATCTTTGTCAATCTGTGTGTTCCTCCTTTTTTCTTTTCTGGGTGTATGGTGAATAAATTGTCTGGAGTTGTCTTAGTGTACCCTTAACTGCCTCAATGCAATAGTTTAGTTCTGACTTTGAAGAAAATTGCAAGAGTTGACACTTGAAACAAAGTGAAATTTGATCGTCTTAGACTTGATGTTTGTAACGTGTAGCAGGATGCTTTATCTCTATCTGTTGTTATTTTCAAGCACTAGCTATTTGGACCATCTTGGTATTAAATTTAGTACTCTATAAAAACTTGTATTTACATTTGGGATGGAGATATTGTTTGTCTGCCTCTCATCCTTTTCATACTCTCGTAATAGCTTTTGCTGTCGTTGGGATATAGTGAGTATGTATCGTTGTAGTCAAATATAAATTTATTTATAATGACATTTTCTCGCGTTCACCGCTCTTGTTTTGTCTTTCAAATTATATGACTTGATATCCCAAAGAGACATCATGCAGTGGTCACATGGTAGAGGTTGACGGTTTGAATCATATTAGCGCTTTTAGAAAGCTCCTAGACTACTGTAATACTCTTTCAAATCATATTAGCTCTTTTGTTTTTGTCTTTCTCTTTCAATTATTTGTGCATATCCACTGTTATAACTGTTGTAATATGTTGTAATATCAGAAACTTACTATTTGTATTTACTTAAATCCCTACACTAGCACACCATATAGGTACATATAGAACCGGGGGTTTCACTAGAATCAAACTCTCTATCTATTGGGATGGAGTTATTGTTTGTCTGCCTCTCATCCTCTCCAGATCTTAGCGATAACTTTTGATATCGTTGTTATATACTGGGTATGATTGTTGTTGTTGTTGAAAGCTCCTAGATAGAGCGGGTTTTAACCATAGTATATAGTTGAGAAGAATACTCTAAAATTTGCCGTTTAACCATGGCCATGTCCTGAACATGAACTTATCGTCTTCATTGACCGTGTCGAACATTGTTTAGTCCCTTTGCCATGCATTGTTACCATGTAGCTCAATTAGCTGTAAAGTTTACATTTCTCAAAGACGAGGCAATGTCTCAGCACATTGCTACCATCTAGCTAAATCCTTTAGGGCTGTAAAGTGTACGTATCAAAGAGTAATTACTTTTACTTTCCTCATATTTGAAGTAACCTCATAACTATGGTATATTAAAACAAGACAACAACATTACCCAATGCCTTAGAGATTTCTGTCTATGCCGGAATATGAGGGATCGGATGTACGTAACTATACTTATATATTAGAAAAACAATATCTTTATGATTTGACTAAGTGTAAAAACTACAACAACAACAACATTAACACATTGTCTTAAAGGCTCCTGTCTATGACGGGGTATAGAAGGGTCGGATGTATGCAACTATACCCATGTGTTAGAAGCACATGGAGGTTGTTTCCCGATGAAAAGACTAAAATACCCATTATTTCACAATAAATAATGAAAAGACTAAAATACCCAATTTATTGTTTATCATCTTCTTCACCCTTTCTTTTACTGCTTATCATCTTCTTCTCTTTCCCTTTTACTTCTCTTTCCGCATCCTTTTGCTTACAGAAAATTACAGACTAAAAAGGGTGTTGGACTTGTGGCTTTCTCTACAATGAATTGAATCTTTGGTTATCTATAAGAAAAAAAGAAGAAGAAAGAGGTTGTTTTCTTTCACCTCGTGCTCCCCTGTCACTTTCAATTCACCTCAAATTCCCCCACTATACTTCTCTTGCATATTGGTGTCATTGTTTCCCCTTCAAATTCTATTATCTCTGCTTCTGAGATCCTATCAGCATAATATTCATTGATGCCCATGAATGGAATTGACTTGATGAAATTGTTTAAAGCAATTGATGAGCATAAGATTACGAATCCGAATTTGACGCCGCCGACCATAATGTTGAAGTTGACCTTACAGCTAGGTACGATTTGAGCTCATTGGAGGTGGTCAACATAACAGAGGGGGCGGCGATGGAGAGGGTTTCGGTCACGGACCGGATGGAGATGAAGGAGAGAGGGCAGTGAGGAAGCAGCCGAGATCCCTTCACCACCATCACTCCTCACCGCACTAGTCGAACAGTCCTCCTGCGAGTCAACTCTTCATCTGACTTTATCACCTCTGCTTGAACATGTATCGCGGATGATTTTCTCATGACTTTTTTGACGGTGAAAAGATCCGAGCCCGTGAGGAAGAGAAGTCTCCGGAGATAATGGCAGCGGAGAGGGAAGACAGTGCGGGGCGGGGTGGTGGCCGTTGGAGGGGCCGGGGGATGGCGCGAGGGTCTTGGTGGGTCACTGAGGAAGTGGTGGTGCTCGCTCGAAGAACGAAGATGAAGACGGGTTTTTTTCACTTTTGCAGAAAGAAGATGGAGACGAAGTCTTTTTCCACCTTTTCTTAATTAAATGGTGTTTTTAATTAAATGGCGTTTAGGCAGAATTAATTAAATGGTGTTTTTAATATACTAGAATCCGAAGAGGGACAAGCACGTAATGCGAGAAGAAGTCAAATCGTTTTGCAACAGTTTTATCTCACCATTTGTGCAAGAGACTTTTTCTGTAGTTCAAACTGGTGACCTGAAGATCATCGTCGGGCCGTTGGAGCGGGACTTCTTTGAAAAAAGAACTTGAATAACTTAGTTTTTCTTATTTTCGGCCCTGAGAGCTGGGAGTGTTATCTGGGAGAGCGGTTCACTTGTCAGATGAAAAAGAAGCAAGCAGAAAATTCATCAACATCAAGTTTCTTTGATCGCTTCCTTGTGAACTCTGTCAAACCTACATATTACTCTAAAAAAACCTACATATTGATTTTTATTTAATTATAAGAGGTAAAATAGTCAGTTCACGTATATCAACTAGTAGCGCGTGTAAATATGTGTAGACGTTCTATTAACGGTGTACTAAACATAAAAGAAGTTAAAAGAGTGTATTTTTATTTATTAAGAGAGCTATGAAAATTTACCTCCGACTTAAAAGTAGGTAAAAATAATTATCCGTTAACCAAATGACAAAGTAACGCCCAACATATCTGTTAGCTTACAAATGATATACTCATTTTTTGTATTTTTTGATATACTCATTTTAAAAATTTAAAATAATATAAATTTATTTTGAATTTTCAAAACTTAAAAAAAAAACACAAACTGATTTCCGATTTGTGATTAACTTCTTTTTGATGTTTTCTTTGTGTGCCATTATCCCATATTTGTTCAAATGGAATTTGGAGCCAAAGGCGAAATTACTCGTTCCGGGGTTTTCATTGTTTAAGTCTCAATGAATATTGTGGATGATGTAAATCAGGAGTCCAACGACTTTTTAGGTTGAGTGAGGACTTGCGCAGTGACCCACACAAAATGTTCGGCCTACCAACAGTGGAACACACACTGTTAGTGTTCCTGTAATCAAACTCTTGATCTTCTAGAGCAAATATCCAACCCGAGTATCAATTGGGCTATGCCTTGAGGAGGCTGTTCATATGAAATTCGACATGTCTATTTTTGGGGTTAGGATCCCCTCATCCCAAATCCCTCACCCCACGCATCACCGTACGACACGTGGCAGTAGGGGTGGGTGGTGAGGCTAGATGCGAGTCATCCTCATCTAGCCTCACCATCTACCCTTACTGCCACGTGTCGCGCTGTGACGCGTGAGGTGAGGAAAAAATGGGTAAGGTGATCTAATCCTCTATTTTTGTTGTGTTATAGACACAATAAAATAGTAAAACCAAAAAAATAAAATTTTAATTTCTCAATCTCATTCTGTCTATGACACAGAGTGACACACTAGATCTATTCACAGATTTGCCTGATTAATGAATGTTATATTTTCCTTATTAAAAGAACAAAAAATACTTATTCATAGAGAATGTAACAAAGAAGCAACACCTACATATTCTTTTAATCACTAATAATTATCTTCAGAAAAATTCCAAAATTCAGCTCTGACATTTCTAATCAATCTCAACATATGCTTTTAATCAAGGATACTTCAACAATAACAAGATTACTCCATTGCTTAAACCTACGACGGAGTATAAAAGAATCGGACATATGCAGCCATATACATCTTCAGAAAAATCCAAAATCCAGTCCTGACATTTCTAATCAATCTCAACGTTCTCAACAAAAAGGTCATACATTAACTCCGAGTTATCCTTCGTCGAGTCTTAAAAAGACTTATGAAAGATATAAATAAGATCAACAACCTTTTAAATTGATTAAGGTTTTTACCAGACAAGCCCACAGTGTCAACATTCTCGTATCTATTTCATTTGGATTTTGCATCTTTTCAAGTACATTTTTTTTTGTTTTTTCATATTACTTTCAGAACTTGACTATTTTGGCAGCTTTGACCACCGGATTCTCCCGAGCAATCGCCTCCCGTCCGGCGGCTTTGTAGTCGTAACTGCAATCATGACGATCGGAGTACCTGTGCTCCGAGCAGAACAGCTCCCCGCACCGACACCTAAATCCGGTCAACCCGACCTTCTTCCGACAACCGGAACATCTTTTCACCTCTCTCCTCACCACCGTCGGCAGCTCCGTCTTCTCTCTCTCCACCGCCTCATAACCACCGGGGCGAAATTCTGAAATTTTTAGATCTCGCCTTTTCTCAGATATTGTCACCGTCGACCTGGAACCACCAGATCTTTCCCTAAACTCGACCGATCCGGTAGCTGAATTGTCGTTGCCGGCGCAACTTTCAACGCTTATCGTTGTAGGTTCAGCAAGAACTTTGAATTCTGCTTTTCTCGTCGGCGAAATCCTGGATCTAGGAGAATTTTCTCCATACATGACAGATCCCGCAACCGAGGTGGTTGATTTGAAACAATTCTGGCACATATTATTAGTCGCAGGATTTCCGACAAGACCGCAGTCATTTACGCAAAGCGTGATGGTTTCCGGCACGATTTTGCAGTCGGAATCTTCATTCTGCGTCTTCTGGGCCATTTTTTCAGCTGAAAATTATACAACCACAATTCCCTTTAATGGGTTTTCTTGATTATTCTGTTTTTGGAGGGTGGCGGATTGAAAAAGAAGAGATTGGGAGACGACGAATTTGGGGAAAATGAGGAGATTATAAGGAAAGATTGTCGGTATTGGCGAGGAAGCAAATGGGCTGGCAGACACGGAAAGGCGTAATAGTTGTCGTCATTTCATTTGATTATATAATAGTAATATTTTCAATTTCCATTTGGAGCAAAAGTTACTTCGATTTTAGAATATGATATAATAAAATAAAATGATTTACTAAATTGGGTGTATCATGTGAAATAAAGCTTAACGCAATTTTCATTATGCGTCATTAGAAAATTACATCTGTTTGTTTCTAACACATGAATATGGTTGTGTATATCCGACCCAATCATATCCTACCATAGACAGAAGACTTTAAGATAGTAGGATAATATTGTGGTTGTAATAATTTCATAAGTGGTTATTATAATAAACATGGTGACTCAGCATCTTTTAAACTATACACTCACTTTCATTTAATTTTTTTTGAAGAAATTTATTTAATTTTTATGTTCATATGATTCTTCAACGTGTCTACAAGCCTTGAGACAGCATCAGGATCCTATGTCCGATTCTCCATCTTGAATCTATTGTCCTCGAATCTAATATCCTGTGACAAAATAACATATCTTGGATTCAGGACATAGTTCAGTTGGTACTCGAGTTAGTATTTGTTCTAAAATGCTCAAAAGTTCGAATCCAGGAACATGGTGCGTGCTTCACTTCTGCTAGTTTGTATGGGCACATTGAGGGGTGTTCCACTCCTGCTAGTTTGTAGGGGGCACCTTGTGTGGGTCACAACATAAGTCCTCACCCAATCTAAAAGGCCGACAGGTTCTTGATTTATATCTTCTACAATGTTACTTGGGACTGTGACGATGGACGCTAAGACGACCCAAAATAACGTAGCCCGTCCTATATTTAAATTACCTTTTGTTTTCTTATTAACATATCTGAAAAACCATATCCACATCATATATTTATGTTTAAGAAACTTGTGATCTTCTAAATTTTTTTTTTAATATTAGACAATACTAAGGGTAATTTTATTAAAAGGATAAGATCAGACAATTTATTAAAGTGAAATATACATACATAAAATATGCATACATCTATAAATATATATGTGTATATGTAATATATGCATATGTAATATATGCATATGTATATTTATTTATTTATTTATTTATATTTGGATTTGGTGGGGGCTTTAATAGTATATGTTACGAATGAAAAACGATAACAAGGTTACTGTGACAAAATTGTCACTATTATCAGATATCTTATAAAGGGTTCAGATCTGGGAAGACTGATGGTAAAACAAAATATGAAGTCTTCAATCACGCGTCGATACGTGTAAAAAGCAGGTTAAAAAAAAGAGCAGCACCCACTTATTTAGAAAACTATTTTTTACGCGTGACAACGCGTAATTGAAAGCCTCATATTTTGAACCGATGTTAAGTACTTATGTACACAGTCATGATACAATCTTGAAGTCACAAAAAGATCTTGCATCTCGTCAATTATTTAAAAACGTGGGGTATAACGCGGTGAGTCAGCCTTTTGCTGGAAAACCATCTATCTAGCCACGAGCCATCAACTTTAATTTCGGTGAGTTGTTTATGGTTATCTAAATATTGTTTATGTACTAATGTATGAAAACCCAATAATAATATAATAATGATCAATGATACATAAACACTCTTGTCATATTTTTAAATATTAATTTCATCTCATGATTTATTTGATCAAGCAAAAAAAAAAATTGTCTTTATAGAAAAGGTTCATGTCATCCAATTAAAATGACATAATTTCATCCCCTTCTCTCTTTTTTTATAATAGAAAGTATCCAGACTTATGCCTTTTTAGATGAAACTAATATAATTATATAGAACACTTTTGATAAAGTCATGAAACGAATCGAAATATGTGATTTAAATAGTCATAGGTTCATTATAAAGCCCAAATATAAAGACGAGTCATCTCTGTTGGGTTATAATTGACTCTTGATAATTTACATGAGCTAAATGCGTAAAAGATTTCAAATAATTTGTAAAATAAAAATTTAAGTTTCAGGATAGTCAAGACCGAACTCAAAATGATCATGACCATACGTCTAGGGAGCTTCATTGTACTCTACACCGAGCTCAAAATGGTTTGACCAAAAGTTCTGTGAACCATCAAAAAACTCTTCGTTAAAGTGACTGAACGCAACTCTGAACTCAGTATTTTGTGCTTGGTAAGTCACAAGACCGAACTTAGGAAAGGTGTCTCCGAACATTTAGTCATTGAAATTCAAAATTCAAAATTGGTGAAAAAGTCAAAGTCAAAGTTGAATTAAACTCAGGACCAAACTCAAAAGTACGAGTTTACCATTGTGAATGGTCGAACGTTCGATGATGAATTAGTGAGAAAACATAGAGTTTCATGAGAGGAGACCGAACTCAGGACCAAACTCATAGTTGAGTTTGATGAAAGTCACTGAACATTCGTTGTCCAGAAATATAGCCGCTACGACACGATTTTAAAACCACAAAAGGTTGTATCTATCTCATATCAACCCCAAATTGGTTGCTCATTAACGTATATA
Source organism: Eustoma russellianum (assembly GCA_036186865.1). Classification (NCBI taxonomy): domain Eukaryota; kingdom Viridiplantae; phylum Streptophyta; class Magnoliopsida; order Gentianales; family Gentianaceae; genus Eustoma; species Eustoma russellianum. The sequence continues at coordinate 26,005,040 of AP025049.1, read as the reverse complement.
ATGTTATTTGTAGTGTCATTACATGTCCTTTAAGCATCTAGATTTCAAATCTTCAACTATAATGAAGATTGGATTTGATTGAGAAGATTTGAATTGTGGAAGAGCAATTAATGAAACAAGAGAAAGTGGCAAGGCTGGAAACGCGAAATTGAAGACTTCTATATATACAAGAAGCTTTGAACATACAATTATACACTTTCATCTCCTTCAAGCTCCATTCTTCATTCATCTCAAAAAGCTCTCAAGTGCAAAAGTGCTTAAAGCTCATAAACCTCTTGCTGCATTTTTTTGTTGTTGTATTGTTAGAGCATTGAATTTGAACATAAGAGAAACTAAATATATTTAATCTCTTACTTGTGATTCATAGTTGTCTTGAAAATGTAACTCCACTTATTCTTCCAAAATCCATTTGGTAAAAGTTCTTAGGTAGAACTTTGTTGAAGTTGTGAAAAGGCAAGTAGAAAATCTCTAAGGCTTTTGTTTGTACTTGTTGTAGGAGTTGTCGATGCATAAGTTGTTGCAATAACTGTTATAGAAGTTGTTCCTTGTTGTAATAGTTGTTTTAGAGGTTGTTATAGTTCTTCTTCCCTGTTGAAGGTAATAAGAAAGATGATGTTGAAAATCAACTTTAGAAACAAAGTGGTAGTAGAGTAGAATCAATGAGATTTGAACCACTACAAAATTTTGTGTCTCTATTCATTGTCTCTCATCTTCTTCTTTCTTATTTTGGTGACCATTTTTAATTGGATTGAACTAAATCGAGAAAAACCTGAAAAATTGCTCAACAATCTATTTACTCCCCCTCTAGAATATTCTTTTCGGACCTAACAATTTATATCAGAGCTTAGTCTTAATTGCTTGACCAATTTTTGCGAGTAAAAGGTCAAAGATCATTGAAAAACATGACAATGACAACATCCATATCTCCTAGCTCAACTCCCAAAATATCCACTATATTTACAGCACAAAACTCCAAGGTTCTTGTGTTGATGCTCAAAACTACACCTTGTGGAAGTTTAGGATGACGAATCATTTGAAGGTTATGGTTTTGATATATGGAGAGAAGTTGTCAGAATAATTGAAGTTCATATGATTACAAACTCAAAGGGTGAAATATCCAAAGATGAGGATGGCTATACTGCTGAAGAAAAGCTCAAGTTCGCTATCAACAGGAAGCCATTTGATATTTTTTCAAATGCTCTAACCACTATCGAGCTTGCTAGATTTCAAGGTCTTGCAATGGTCCATGAAGCATGGAAAAGGTTGGAGACTATTCATAATAGAACTGAGCAATTAAAAATGACCAAAAAGGTAATGCTCATCAAAGAATAAGAAATGATCGGTATGAAGAGAAGTGAAAGATTGAGGAAACAATTACATCCGAATCGTAAATCAACTTTCTATGATTGACAATAAGATATCGAGTGAAGATCTATTCTCAAATTACTTACCTTTACCGAAAGAGAGTGGACACTCAAAGTGACAGCCATTACCGAGTCCAAAAACCTTTAGACACTTTCTCTTGATGAATTATCTAAAAATTTCTTGCCACATGAAATCTCGATTGATGAACAAATAGGTTGGATCCTATTAAATCTCTATAAGTGTGTCACAAAGAATTGATTGTAGCACCCAAAGATCCGGATGAAGAAGTTCCATTTCTAGTTAAGAATTTTAGAAAAGTTGCAACGAGAAATAAATCTCAATCAACAAAATTCTTCAAGATCTCACTTAAAGAAAAACAAAAGGGTGGAAAGTGTTATACGTGTGGTCGATTGGATGACTTCATTGCAGATTGTCACGTCAAAGGGCTGCAAAAGTAAGATAAAATAGTCTTCCATCAAAAGAAGAAGCCTTTCAGTGCAGAAATGACTACTTGCGATGATCTTCTTTTCGAATTGGAAGGAGAAGATGATGAATGAAAGAATGTTGTATTTTTTGCTCTAGTAAATAATGAAGAAAAGAAACACACTTGCTCTATGGCAATCAAAGATGGCCTTGAGGTAGATTCTACTCCGATATACAAGATGATGAATGCAAGAATGTTGGATTTGTTGCTCTAGTAAATATTGAAGAAAAGAAACACACTTGCTCTATGGCAATCGAAGATGACTTTGAGGTAATTCTACTCCGATATACAAGATGAATTAGAAGATTTACTAGACGACTTCGAAAAATTTAATTTGAAATATAAAATATTAATAAAGAGTTTAAGAAATGCAAATTAGATTCAAGAGTTCGCATGGAAAGACCATTTCAATTTATCAAGATCATGATATTATACTTACCATGCAGAAGGCCATATCATTAGAAAATATGAAAACTAGGATAGAATGTGAAAGAATAAGATTAGATTTTCAAAGATTAATAAATGGTAAAGACAATCTTGACAAATTACTTGATAAATAAAAAGTCAGAGTTTATTAAGCCGGTTTAGCTTTTGAGGCTTCTCATTACAATGTTGAAGAAATAAAGAATGTTTCAATTATTGAACCTAGCTCATTACCATGAAAGAAAAACATAGTGAACAGCTCAAAAGTTGAAAGAACCAAAAAAACTTCACCATCTCGTAAGCTCAAAAACACTCAAAAAGAGTGTATATATACTTGTTTCTATTGCAATAAGAAGAGACATGTAATAAATGTATGTAGAGATAGACATGTTGGTATTTATGATTAGAAAGCTAAGGGGTCAAAGACTAACCCCAAAGGACCCAATCATCAGTCGGTACCAAAGTATAAGCTATTTGGTACTATAGATACTCAAGCTAAATAGAATAGAGAAAGAAGAAGCAAACAAATGACTTATTAATTGTGGATGTTCCACTCATACGACGAGAGATATAAACCTATTTACCAAGTTCAAGATCCAAGATGGTAGAATGGTACACTTAGGGATAGAAGAGCCAATATCTTTGGACATGGAGAAATCGGTAACTCTTCTTTTACAATTAGTAATGTAATACACGTAGAAGGGCTCACGTATAACTTGATAAGCGTTAGCCAATTATGTGATGCTAATTTTCAAGTTGAATTTATGAAAAAATATATTATGAAAAAGAATGGTGATGTGGTTTTTGAGGCTTTGAAAAAAAATGATTGTTAAAAATTTAGGCCAAATGATTTGATTTTTCAAAAGGTTTCATGCATAGTTACTAAAAATAATTTAATTGAACTATGACATAGACGACTTAGACATATTACTTTCAAAATTTCAAAAATATTTATAAAAATGAAAAAGTACAGAGTCTTTCAAGATTAAATTCAAAAATTATTTGAAGAATTTTTTGTATGTAAAATTTATAGACAGAACTTCTCGGCTCCCTTAAATTAGTTGAAAGGTAAATTCGTTACGAAGGCAAAATTAGGTCAAATGCGCAAATAAAATACTGATAATATAAAGGTGTATTGTGCTTTTGCCTTATGTCTTGATTAAGGCATCCCTTGGCTATTAGTTTGACTAGAAGTGGATGAAACTTTTTCCTCATTTTATAATGTTTCAAAACGTGACCATAATTATAATCAATTCATAATCTTTTTTGAGCAAAATTTTTAATTCGATATTTTTAACCAAATAAGTAACATTCACATAATGTAATAATACAATTTATACAAATTAATATCATATTTAAATATTAAATAGATTAGATTATTATCTTATTAATAATTTTCACTAGCTAAAAGTAATTATTGTAAAAACTTTATTAATCAAAAGATCTAATTGAACTAATATAATATAATTGTATTCCTCTCCAGGATAGTTCCAAGATCTAATTGAATTAACATAATTTAATTGTATTCCAAGATTATTTTCTTGTACGTGTATAAAGTCAAGAAGGTTCCATGTCTTTTTCTATGAAACTTGTCACCTATTTCTTTGCTTCCTGTGCCAAATTCAAGAGAATAGTCAACTAAACAAAGACCAATTTTCATATTTCTTAACTATTTAATATTATCAATTTCATCAATCTTCCTCTATTTTGTTTCTTTCTGACATGGATCTTCCAGAAAAGCTCCAGCCATTTGTTTTTCCCCTTCTCTTTATTTTATTTTATTGTATAATTCATCCCACTTAAGACATGGTTACTTTTATCTGGCCTAAAATTTTTATTTTTGTTATTTGAGAAACTTTATAAGTGCGTGCATGTATGTTAACATCGATGGACGAGACATTTCTTTCTTTATAAAAAAATACAATAATAAGCTTCTCAGAACGGTCCAAGGGCCTTGGAGCAACTGCTAAAATTGTTGTTTGTGACCTTAAGGTCACGGTTTGACCTGCGAAAACAGCCTCTTGCACAAAGTGTAAGATAACATTGCATATAGCGATCTGATTTTTTTTTCAGACTCTGGGAAAACGCATGAGTGTATGCGCCGAAAACATACTTTTACAAGAGGGATCTCCTGCTTGCATTGACTGCTGACTCTGAAGAGTAGATCTTTCTAACATCTTCAAATTTATTATGTTATATATAAAGAGAGTCAAGATAATTGGAAAACATCAATCATGTACTATAGTTTGATACTTACTTTTATTTGGCGATATATCATCAAGATCAACCATTACTTATACGTAAAACATTAAGAACTGATTCTGATAGTTATTATAATATCCCAAGTAATTAATTTTTTAAACAGAGGGACAAATGGGAATTTCGCCTCTCATTTACTAATTAATTTTACTGAATTCTTAATATTAAGTAAAGAAAGAAAAGAGAAACTAAAATTTGTCAGCGTCATTCTTTCCCTAACGCAGTGCGTCGACGTCTTTGACCGTAGAAAATAAGATTTTTCTCTGTTACGATCGGTCGTCATCCAACGGTTTGTTATTCGATCGGAGACTTGATTTGGAATCTACTAAATACAACATAACTAAATCCATATTTTAATGCTTAATTAGCAACCTATTTAGTAAAAATTGATCATTCTTGTGATGCATGTTATATAGTGTTAAACTGTAGAGTACGGAGAAATTATGTACATTTCTTCACTTTCAATCGTACAATCATTCCCTACCTTTACACTACATTCAGACTATGTATACATGGTAGTTCTTAATTACCCAATATTCTAATTCCTAATTATCAGCTATTCCTACCTTTTAGGGATACATACAATTATGATACAATCACAGTATTCACAGCAGAATATCCTTATGAGACTAATTATGGTAGGAGCATATTCTAACACTCCCCCTCAAGTTGAATAGTGGGATCACCAATATTCAACTTGCATAGTACTGAGTCAAAGATTCGTCCATTAACAGCCTTCGTCAGGATGTCAGCAAGTTGGTCTTCAGATCCACATGTGGAAGAGTAATAATTCCATTGTCAAGCTTCTCCTTAATAAAGTGTCGATCGATCTCCATATGTTTAGTTCAGTCGTGTTAAGGATTCTTAGAAATGCTGATTGATGCTTTGTTATCACACATAAGACAAGTTGGACCAGTTGCTGGAAAACCAAGTTCTTGTAATAATTTTCGGACCCATAAGACCTCAGTGATGCCTTTCACAATACCCCGAAACTCTGCTTCTGCACTTGACAAGGCGACTACCTTCTGTTTCTTGCTCCTCCAGGTGACCAAGTTGCCCCTAACCAACGTTAAATAACCAGAAGTAGAGCGTCGGTCAATTTGATTACCTGCCCAATCAGCATCTGTGTAGGCTTCAACCTTCAAATGTCCATTATTCTTGAACAGCAAACCACGTCCAGGGGTTCCTTTTAGGTATCTTATGATTCTTAGTACAACGTCCAAGTGTTTTCTTTGTGGGTTGTGCATGAACTGGTTTACCACCCCAACAGCGTATGCAATGTCAGACCGAGTGTGGGACAGATAGATAAGTTTTCCCACCAAGCGTTGGTATTGTTCTCGATCAGTAGAAAGAGCCCCTTGCATAATGTTCAGCTTGTGATTTGGAACCATTGGTGTGTCAGCTGGCTTTGCATCCAACATACCAACCTCTGCTAACAAATCAAGAATGTACTTTCGTTGAGAGATATATATCTCGGAAGACGATCGTAAGACTTCAATTTCCAAGAAGTTTTTTAGCCCGCCAAGGTCCTTCATCTCGAACTGTGTGAACAAATATTCCCTGAGACAAGAATTTTCATCAGTGTCATTACCAGTAATAATCATATCATCAACATAAATAATAAGGCAAGTAACAAGACTCCCCTGTCTTTTAATTAATAGAGTATAATCAGCATTGCTCTGTCTATATCCGTCTTGTTTCATAACAGATGTAAATCTTCCAAACCAAGCTCTAGGTGACTGTTTGAGCCCATATAGGGTTCGGGAGAGCTTGCAAACCTGTCCGGGTAAAAACTCTTTTGAGAAGCCAGGTGGTGGATCCATGTACACTTCTTCCTTTAGTGTACCATGTAGGAAAGCGGTCTTCACGTCAAACTATTGCAAGGGCCAGTTCTCTGTAGCCGCAATAGAGAAAAGTACTCGGATAGTGTCTAGTCGGGCAACTGGCGAGAATGTCTCCGAGTAGTCTACTCCATATGTTTGTGTATATCTTTTTGCAACCAACCTTGCCTTGTGTCATTCTATACTCCTATCTGCTTTATATTTGATTGTGAAAACCTATCTACACCCAACAGATTTTTTTCCTGGAGGTAACTGACAACGATCCCAAGTTTTATTTTTTATGAGTGCATCCATTTCTGTGTTCATAGCTTCCATCCATTTTGGTTGACTGCAAGCTTCCTCAACAGTTCTAGGAATTTTCTCCGAGCAGATCGCAGTAAAGAACCCATTTGCTGTATTGCTGACGTTCGTCCTCGGTAGCGAGATAGGATACTTTGAACTCCTTGCTGCCTTAGTGAGTGAATATCTATCCGGTTGGACTACCCTGTTCTTCCTGGGTGGAAGCACTCGCCCCTGTTCTTCCATAGGCAAGTTAGTATGGTCCAGTCCAAAACAGTTATAATCGGAGATATCCTGAGAAGTAGAAGCTTCAGTAGGAAAAACGTTAGTAGAATGGATATGAGAGGAAGGGGACATGGTTTCATGACTACCATTATTATCATGTATAATATCAGTTACCTGTTGTGGTGCATTCACCTGAGGAATATCATCAGCAGGTCCTGGAGTAGAGGCCATATTATCGTAATAAACATTCGTACCGTCGCGGTCAACCACTTGCCGTGTTGAATCAGTTGCAGACCAGGGTAGTTTAAGCAACCAATCGAGGGATCCATCTTTAGCTATCTTCCCCTAAGACCGAGGTTGGGTGGCAAAGAAAAGCTTGGTTTCAAGGAAGACACAGTTCATGGTAATGTGGATCCGCCGAGTGCAAGGGTTATAGCATCGGTAGCCTTTTTGGGTGGTGGCATAGCCAACAAATACACATTTGTCGGCGCACGGGTCAAATTTGTCACGGGTATTTTTGGGAATATGGACAAAGACGGTACACCCAAAAACTTTAGGTGGTAGGGTGAGGATGGAAGGGATGGTTGTCTGAGAGGCCAATGTATCAAGGGGGTGTTATGGTTTAAGATAGAGGTGGGAAGTCAGTTGCTTAGGTAGATGGCTGTAGATACCGCCTCCGGCCAAAACCTCCAGGGAACAAGGGATTCTAACATCATGGCACGAGCCATTTCAAGAAGAGTACGATTTTTACGTTCTGCAACACCATTTTATTGTGGAGTGTTGGGACACGAAGTCTGGTGGATAATGCCATGATCAGAGAAAATTTTTTTTAGTGCCCCATGAAAATATTCGCCCCCATTATCAGAACGTAGAATTTGAATGGTTGAATTGTATTGTGTTTGAACCATGGTATAAAATTCAATAAATTTAGCAGCAACTTCGGACTTATGTTTGAGGACATACAACCACGTCACACGAGAGTAATCATCGACAAAAAGGACAAAATACTGAAATCTCAGTGAAGTCGGATTGGGGGAAGGACCCCAAACATCAGAATGTATTAACGAAAAGATTCTATTCACACGAGCATTATTTAGAGAATAAGTAGCTCGGGGTTGTTTCCTCCCCGGAGGCAAGTATCACATGTCAACTGGTCTGTAGTACTGGAAAATAATTTAGCAAAAAGTTTCTGCAAATAGCTAAAAGAAGGATGACCTAATCGACGGTGCCATAACCAGATTTGTCTAGTAACAGATCTGGTGGCAAGATTAGAACTCCTGTGTGGTACCACTGTATCTACGTAATAGAGGCCGCCACGCTCAGTACCACGTCCAATGATCTTCCGAGTACGAATGTCATGCAACACGCAAAAGGTAGGATACATGAGTACAACACAGTCAAGTTCCTTTGTGAGTTGGCTAATCGAGAGAAGTTTAGTAGACAGAGCAGGGACAAATAAACAGTTTTAAGGGTAATATCAGGGGTGATAGCAATAGACCCACTGCCCCGAACGGGAACAGTTTCACCGCTGGCAGTTTCAATGTGGGTTTTGAGGGGAGCAGAACGGGTTAAAAAGTCATTAGGGTCAAAGGTCATCGTGTCCATGGCGCCACAGTCGAAAATCCACTGAGGGCTCGGGTACTGGGTAGTAGTAGTAAGTGAATGGGGTAATTTTGGGTCTAAGTGATTATGTGTAAGGCAGGGGGCCAAAAGAGGCGTTGCTGAAAAATTAGGGGTGTAATTGGAGGATTCTGGATTGTCCTGGACTATATTAACCATTACAATCAAATCAGGGGACCGAACTGCAATTCTAGAAAAAAGGGGGGCAGGGTAATTTGGGGCAGGGACTAAATGGTTAAAATTGTATTTAAAAAGACTTTTGGGGCGAGGGTTTTCCCCAACTCCTTACCTCATTCGTCTCGCCTCGCTATCTCTTGGCTTTTGGCTTTTCCTCCTTCATCTGCAGCCTGTTCTTCACTGTTACTTGCTCCATCTTCTTGAGCCATGGCAGCGGCGCCTTTCCCTTTCTGGCCGGTGGATATGCGTTTGCCTTCCCATCAGTCTAGATAGCCACAGGTCTGGAAGCATTTCTCATTTCCATGCCCCTTCTTCCCGCAATGTTCGCAGATGGTGGAGTTCTTCTCACCCCGCGATGATGGAGTTCCTGAACGGGGTGGGAATTGTCCTTGTTGAGTAATACCACTGCGCTCCGGTGGAGGTCCTCTTCGTTCTCTGCCGTAACCACTGTCTGGTTTGACAACCAGCCCCTGTTCCACCCCCAGTGAGGAATTTATATCTGAGGGGCCATGTTTAATTAGTCCTACCTGGGATTCTGCTCGCTTAAACTCAAAAAATGCTGCTTCAACGTTGGGCAGGGGCGTTCTCTTTAACAGTTCCTTCTTTTCTCTTTTAAATCTTCGCTTACTGTTGTCAGGAACTGATATAACCTAAACTCTTGCATTTTCTGATTGTAGGAAGAGATGTCCTCTGGGAATTTCATGGGGTTTGTATCTAATGTATCGATAGAGACCCAAAGATCCTGAAGACTGTTTCAGCAGTCTTCCAAAGTGCCGTCTCCCTGTCGGATATTATTCGCTCTTCGATGCAAATTGAAGACCTGCAGAGAGTCTCCTCTAGAACCATATGTGAGGGATAATCCATCCCAAAGTGCCTTGGCTGTGGGGTATCTGGAAACGTTATTAATCATACTTGCATCAACATTTTGTAAAATCCAGGTAAACACGGAGTTATCATCTTGCTCCCACCGGGGGCATCTTGGATCGGTGGGTGGTGGAGGAGGAGGCATCCCCGTGAGGTGATGCTGCCTACCTCTTTCCAAAATGGCCCGATAAATCACACGGGACCATAAAGAGTAATTGTTGCCAGTTAATTTCACTGTTATGTTTAGATTTTCGGGTAGTGGTATTTGTTGATGTGGTTGCGGATGAAGGATTTCCTTGAGGATTTGAGCGACTTGTATGGCCAAATCCCCAGGACTTGGAGTGGTGGAAGGTTCGGGTTTTGAGCTTTGTTCTGTTTCCGACATGGTGAATTTTTTTCAGATACGGATGCAAGGAAGACGGGTCGATGTCTGAGCAATGGTCAAGGCCAAAGATTTGAGAGAGGTAACACAGCCGTATGGCTTCGAGAAAGGTATAAGATATTGGTTGAACAACAGGCAGTGATGAGACTTTCTCTGAGCCTTTGCTCACAGAAAACTCATGGTTAACAGGCAGAGTAGGGAGCACTCCTGCTCTGATACCATGTTAAACTGTAGAGTATGGAGAAATTGTGTATACTTCTTCACTTTCAATCGTACAATCATTCCCTACCTTTATACTACATTCAGACTATGTATACATGGTAGTTCTTAATTACCCAATATTCTAATTCCTAATTATCAGCTATTCCTACCTTTTAGGGATACATACAATTATGATACAATCATAGTATTTACAGCAGAATATCCTTATTGGACTAATTATGGTAGGAGCATATTCTAACATATAGAATTATGGAATTGCTTGATTGTTGAAGGATTAGATTGAAGATATACCAATTCAAGTTAAGAGATGCACCAACAACAATAATATTACCCCATTGCCTGAGAAGCTCTCGTCTATGGCGAGGTACGTGGGGGTCGGATGTACGCAACCATACTCATGTGTTAGAAACACAAAGATTGTTTTTCGATAACCCATAATGATGCGTCAAGTTAAGTGATGCCAATCTTCTAAATTCTTTTGTTTTTTTTTTTTACTTTGATGATGAATGAATGATGATTTGGTGGTGAAATGATAGTGGTTTGATATTTCTTGGAGAAGGTTCGATGAATTATTGATGTTGACTAGTGAATTTAGATGATGATTTACATCTAATGTAGTGTTACACTAGAATTGGGCAAATTGGGGTTGTAGACAAGTGTTCTTGGCATGAAAGGAGTTTTTCGTAGGCAGGGTGATGCAAAAAATACTTTGGGGGCTTGCCGAACGTTCAAGGCTCATACTGAATGTACAACACACCGATTCTCAAGGTTTAGTATACACTATTTGCATGGCTGAACCTTAAATTGGGTAGGCCGAACGTCCGATCACGCTAAGTCATCCACATGTTCATATTTTAGTTATATCTTAACATCCAAAACTCCAATTTAGATGTTTCAAAATGTTTTAAAAATCTCATTCGACTTCTACAATCTTGGAATCCTTTTGAACTTTAGAGTTAAGCTTTGTGGATGTGTAGTGATCCTAATTTTTTGACGTCAATGTAAGTGTTGTCTATGATTAATATATGCTATGGTTTTTTTGATTAGGTGGTAAAAACATGATGGAACAAGAGTCTTTAGGCTTTTGAATGTGGTGAATCGTCTTTGTACTTATATTTATATGTACAAGTTTTGTTTTGTTTATAAAGTTAAGTATGAACACATCTAAGAACTCTCTAAAGGAGAATGATCTCTCATTTGTTTGCCGATAAATGAAGCAAGAGGGTCAGATCAACCTCTTGTGAGAAACGAGGTAGCCTATTTTCTTTTTAAAGTTTAATAAATAGCAAAAGAGTCTCATTATGTTATTTAAGTTTCAAGTTAGCCCCATTTGGTGGTTGGTATATGGGATCTAAGCTAATATATCAACCATGTAAGTCTATGATGTAAAAAATGGGAACTTATGCCCAGAAGTGACGTTAGGACCTCTTTTGTAGTATGATAAGCCTTAAAGACCGTGTATAAAGAAAGAATCTACGTACATGTTTATGAAGATACGTGAAGTTGAAAGCATGTCAAGTATGCTAAGTATGTAAAAAAAAAGTAAAGAATATGCTATATATAGTATATGCATGCATGTTTGTCTACGGTTAAGATCATAGGAGGTAAAAATATAGGCAAAATATGAGGTCTCCAATCACATGTTGCCACGTGTACAATCTACTTTTTTAAAAAAACAAAAAAAAAATTAAACTTTTGTCCTTTTTTGTACACGTGTCAGCGTGTGATTGGAGACCTCATATTTTACCTACATTTTCACCTCCTCTGATCTGACCCGTTTGTCTATGGTTCATGTATGTGCATGTGTATATCAAGCTATAGGAAATAAAGAGAAGTAGAAATATCAAAAATGCCTAAAAGGCTGATATTCTTACTAACCGCAGGCGGCCTCACTCTTTCTATGTCTGTTCTTTTCGGGTGATGATTCTAATGAGGATGTCAAAGATTGATAATGGCATGATTTGATGTTCATTTATACATCGATGTATCTAAGAGAAGTGATGTACTTATGATGCATTCATGGGATTATTTCTTTTGTTGGAAATTATGATTTGTTTAATAAACAAAGAATGATGTGATGATTTTATAAGATGTTTAGCAAGACTTATGTTTGTATTGCTTTCATTGATGTTCACACATTTTGTTGAGGTTAAGTGTATTTAGTATCTGTATTTTAGAGAGTCGTGTCAAATTCAACCATAGGACAACCAATGGCCGCAAATGGGCGCACAATTGCACGGGTTGGGATCTCCTCACCCCCACTTTCCTCACCCCCTTTATGACCATGCGACACGTGGCAGCAAGGTAGGTGGTGAGGCTAAATGAGGGTCACCTGCATCTAGCCTCACCACCCCCTCTTGCTGCCACATGTCGCGTGGTCACTCGTCACCGCGTCCCCTTGCGCTGAGGGGATCCTATCCCCAATTGCACGCGTAGGCAGGCTCCAGCTTGGAAGTTGGAAGCACGCAAAATGCTATTTTCTAGTTGTGAAGGCTTCCATTGCTCCATCTCTAATAAACATTATAGAAGATGCAAATCAAGAATATAGCGGCTTTTTAAGTTGGATAAGGACATATACACTGATTCACACAAGGTATTCCCCGGTAAATCTGTCATTCGGACTACAGTAATAGAAGTGACACTGCGTACTTCATAGCCTACTTTGCTGTCGTGTCTTCTTCGCTAAGGCGGATACATTTAATATTTTCTATAAATATAAGGTTATTTTGTTTTTAAAGACATTTTGATTTGTATTTTGTTGAAAAATTAAAATAAATTTATATTTTGAGAGGGGAATAACGTGTGAAAACTTCTACTGAGATGGAAAAAAGGTTGAGTCCCTAATTGAAGAGCTTCTCTAGAAAGTAATTATGCAGAAGGCAAATCAAGTACTTAAAAAACCATAAGGTTTTACTTGTCCTTACTTTATGAAGATCCCTCAAGTTAATTTTTTATAAGTTTTTAAGTTTAGTTAATATTTGTATAAGTTGTAATATTTAAACTTACAGAAAATAATTGAAATACTTAGGTTTTTTTTTTTTTTTTTTTTTTGTAAACTACCGTATCTTAGATGTCTCTTAACGAGATACTATACTTCTGTTTGACTACATATTGTATTAGTCTCAAAGTTATTGTACATTAGTATTCTTTTTTTTTATTTTATTTCTTAATAGCCCCTCTGAGAGCACCTACAAGCAAAATAACGGATGAGATCACTTCACTGTTTCACCGTTTATCCTTTTTTTTGACCAGTCGAACATGGGTTGGGATCTCCTCTCCCCAACTTTCCTCACCTCCTTTGTGACCATGCGACACGTAGCAGCAAGGGGGGGTTGTGAGGCTAGATGAGGGCAAGCCTCATCTAGCCTCACCACCCCCCTTGCTGCCACGTGTCGCGCGGTCACGCGTCACCGCACAGTCACGCGTCACTGCACCCCCCTTACGGTGAGGTGATCCTGTCCCATCGAACACTTTTTTACTAGCTAGCCTCTCATTTGACCTCAAAACCTTTCTTTGATAGACATGTGATGCCCGTGATTTCTCACCGCTGACCTTAATGGTGATATGATCTGGATTAGCAAAGTAAGGAGTGATTGGTCAAAACAGAAGCCCACATATATCATATATGTTTGATTGGTCAATGAACAACTTGTAGTACTTACTCTAAGACCATCAACAATTTATAGGCGTTTGGATTGTGTAAATCATTTTGTCAAAAGAAAAAGTGGGGAAAAAGTAATTCCTCATCACGAACTACGTATACCACCAAGACAGCTTTATTTTTTTTTTCTCTTTTCCATATACATAGATGATCTAGTCCATCTACCAAAAAAGAGATCAAAAAGAAAAAAATTCTCAAGTTCAAAGAATATATTTGTTGATTTACATCCTAGAATTCGTGTTGGAAATATAGAACGAGAATATGGAAATCACAAAAAACAAAGCCGAGACGTGACAAACTAGTCACTGTCCTTAAAGCAATTTTGCTCCTACCAAAGAGCAAGATAATCTTCAAGAAAATGCTTCCTATGATATAACGGCTGCCTTTCTTCCCTTTGCTCTAGAGGAGAAAGACTGAACTTGATAGTTGAAGGTAATGAAAGAGAAGAAGAGGATGCAGAGAATTGATGAGATTTTCTTAGTTTTGCAAAAGTGAATTGTATGTCTTGAAAATACCAAGATCTCCTATTTATAGATCTTGGGGTGTGTTTAAAACCTCTTTTGAAAAATATCTCAGTGTCATTTCAACCTCCAAGAGCCGTTGATTACCGTTCATAGGCGAAGAGAGATGATTCTTGGACCAAAAGCTGCAACTCCTGGTGAAAAATTCTGTCCGTTGGCACATCGATCGATCACATCGATCGATCGATGTGATCGATCGAAGTCGGACAGAGACTTCACTTTCCATTCTGTCCTACATCGATCGATCACATCGATCGATCGATGTCGCATAGATCGATCGATGTGATCGATCTATGTTGGACAGAATGCTTCCAGGACTGCTACGTACCACATCGATCGATCGATGTCTCCAACATTGATCGATCCAAGTCCTCCAGAAAGCTTCAAACTCTCAAACAACCTCATATACTCTTTATATAAGTTTGGAGCATTAAAAAAGAGTACTTTAACGTACTTTTCCAACAATTCGATTTTCCAATATCTCACTCGGTCAATGTATAAATCAAAACACGGATATATGCTTAAAATTCTCGACCATTTACGATTGGACTGCAGAGGTAAATGACTCACTAAATTAGCGACGCTTTTTATATTGTAAATTAGCAGCGGATCGACACAGCTTGGCACAATTTTTATTATGAACCGGGAAACAACTTCGGTGTGTTTCTAACACATGAATATGGTTGCATAAATCCGGTCTTCTGTACATTACTGTAGATGTGAGCTTCTAAGACATTTTGGTAATGTTGTTATAGTAGGTGTGAAAGCACCATGGAAAAGGAACTCATAATAGAAAAACAGAAATACATATATATAAATACCTTCTAATCTCAGCATAATATATGAGGGAATTCTTTATCTCATTCCATGTATTACATTTGACAATTACAACGACAATAGATGGCGAGTATGAGAATTATTTTTCCTATACCATTTTTTTAACATTTTATTCCATCTACATTCATATAAATATATATTTTTTTCCTTAATCGTAACATAATAACATCTTAATACATGTAATATACGAAGAAGGATAAGAACGAAGCCCCGACCAGAGTCCCAACCGATGACAATGCTCCGATAGGACTGCTGTTGGCATCCGGTGCCGGTGCTGGCGCCGGAGCATGGGCTACTCCGGCCAAGGCGGCGCTCATGGAGGCGGCCACCACAAGGATTCCACATGCAACCTTCTTCATCTCCATGTTTTGTTTGAGAATTTTTTGATTTCAAAGGCTTGATCGGTAAATATCTCTTGTTTGAGAATAATCACCGAACTTGCCTTTTGGTTTTTCTGTTATAAACTCAAGCGAGTATAGTTAAGAGAAAAGAGAAACAAGAGAAGTTTGTATCTCAATGGTGTATGTTTCATATATGATATGTGGTCCTATTTATAGGACTCAATGGAGTAAAGATAAACTTGGACAAACCCTTTTGAATATCTACATCTAATCTGATATACAAAAGAGATTCAAATACTTTGGATATCCACATCTACTATAATGTCTATCTCTACAATGTATATCAACATCATGTTTATCCTTGAGATTCCAGTATATCCATAACACTCCCCCTTGGATATCCAATCTTGATAGAATATGCCTCATTAAAACCTTGCCAAGAAAAACCCAGTGGGATAAAAACTTGGTCGAAGGAAAAAGAGTACACATTCGTAAAAATCGGTAAGTGTGATACACTGCCTCGTTAAAACCTTGCCAAGAAAAACCCTGTGGGATAAAAAACTTGGACGAAGGAAAAAGAGTACAGTGTGCATGTAGTAATCACACTCCCCCTGATGCTGGCAAGAGATCTTTGAGTCGACGCAATCCAATGTTGTAGATCATCTCTTTAAATGTAGCGCTTTTGTGAACAAGTCATCAAAAATCTGGCTTAATTGTATCTGCTAGATATTAATATCATCATTCTTCTCGAGGTCATAAGTGTAGAAGAATTCTGGTGATATATGCTTCATTCTTCTTGGATGTAGCCATTTTCAATTTGAACAATACATCTTCCATTATCCTCAAACAGTGTTGTCGGTGCTTCAATATGCTGAATCGTCGACTTCAAGCAAATGCATTCACAGCTTGCTTCATACAATGCCAAAATCTTATAATGATGAATACATGGTTGTAAATGTCTGTTTCACTCATCTCTATAATAAGACCGCATCAAAACATATCCATTTTGTGGTCTTTTCTTATGCGACTTAAATAGATAGCCAGCATCAGTATAACCCACTAATTGTGGCGCTACTTTCCTTGAGTAGTATAAACACCCTTATGGTGTTCCAAGAAGATAAAAATATGTTTGACATCATTTCAATGTCTTCGTGTTGGTGTTGAAATATACTTTCTCAATAAATTCACTGAAAATGCTATGTATGGTATCGAAATTCGCAAGATACTTTAAAACACCAATAATACTAAGATATGGTACTTCAGGACCTAATAATTCTTCGTTATCTTCTGGTGGTCGAAATGAGTCTTTCGATCGTACCAATGTTATGACTACTCAAGGCTCGATCTGCAGGTCGAGAGAACATTTGATCTTCTCAGAGTTTTTCATCTCAAACTCTTTTATGATACAACTAGATGTTTTAGTAAGCTCTTCAGGAGTTCCAACAAGATTTAGATCATCGACATGTACATCCTGCCAGATTGTTTTGGTCTATACAATCTTTTCTATAATTTGATTAAGTATAATTCTTTCATCCTTTGATTACATGCTGCAGGCAATTTAAATCCTTCTGGGATTTTATATCATCGTTTTATAATTCATATGAGTAAGCGGTAACTTCATTCATTAACCGCATATCAAGGTTTAAGTGACTGCTAGACTGACTGAATATTGTAACGTTATGGCATCAATTATCGGGGAATTTGTTTCATCATAGTCAAGCCTAGTTCATTGTGAAAAACTCATTTATATCCAATATGTTTGATCCCTTCAGGGGTTTGACTGCAGGTGAAATAATTTGCGAATGTGACTTTCCCTTCAAGGGTTTTGGACTACGGGTCCAAATACTTTGCGACTTTCCCTTCAGGAGTTTGGATTGCATCTTTCTATTTTGGCCAATGATTTCTGTATCGACACTTTTCAGTTAACATTAGTTCAGGATCCTGATTCATAACTTCACATGCAATCCTTCAATCAAAACATGATCAATAATGATCATTTGTCTATCCCAATTTTCTCTTATAATTTAAAGAGATCTTTTCAAAATTATGTTCACTTGCTTCTTCGGGAGCAACTTGTTTATTGATTTTTAGACTGATCAGTTCTTATTTCTATAGCGTTTTCAAGTTGTGAACAACTAATCTCTTGTTGAGTATTCTCTTCTGGAGTATAATTTGTACCACTCTCTTTTGAGGGCTTTTATCTTTTACACCAACTGGGCGTCCACGTTTTAGACTTGTTTTTGGTATACCATTATCATGTCCTTCAGAGACATCAAGTCGAATCGGCGTGTTCATCGCCAAAACGTGGGATTTTGTTATCATTTTACTTCTTGCTCGCATTGAGTTATTCGTGTGTTAAGGTGAGATAGTGAAGGAACGTTCCATGTAATTTCACGCCGTTCTTCAGGAACCGACACTTTCTCTCCCCCTAACGGCGGGAAAACTAACTCACCAAATCAATGCTGATGCATGTATAGTTGCATGTCTCCAAGCTCATGTGGGTAAATTGGTCCTTAAAATCAAACATCTAGCAATCAGTTGTAAACGTTTAATAAATGACACTGCTGGGCCATTTTAAGTGTGCACACTTGCAACTGAATGCTCAATGCCAATCTCAAGACATACAATAATCATTGAAAGCTTGGGATATAAATTCATATGTATTATCAACAATTAGTAAATTTAATCGGATAATCATATAATCTGAGCAAGAAGCTTGGCAAATGCTAATAGTCTTTTCGAAAGTAAACTCACATGAACAAGCAACACACACAAAATCACGAGATAATGTAATCTTTTCGTTCATGAAAGAGTTTCTAGAATCTTCTGGTTCTTTTAAAGAGTACATTTGTGAATGTTGTACAATTGTACGTATCATTATTCTATCCAGGTGACCAAGTCGATTATGTCATAAATAACTCCGGAATATCGAACTTCTGGTTCATCACAATATCACATTCGACTGGATGTATAGTCTCATAATACAATCCATAGAGAAAATTGGGAGTTTTTCTTTAACAAGCTTCTAGCTTGAATTATTGTCTATAAAATTTCATATTCCCCTCATTCATGGTTCATTATGAACGCCATTAAGACATATATCTTTTAAGCTCAATATTTTCCTTTCGACTTGATGGGAAGTGATGACATATTAAACAATACAAGTATCACCCGCTAATAAAATGGTTGCTCTTCTGGAGCTCTCAATCAATGTCGTAGTACTCGAATTCATACTAATATTTGCTTTTGCCAATTATAACTCTTCTAGAGTCCTCAGTCAATGTTGTGTGTGTCGCGCCACTGTCAACTAGACATATATTCAAAACATTCATCTTGAGTAAAGTTCTAATATAACGTATACGACTCTTATTATTTGATTCCAAGTATTAGGAAAAGAATAGTAAAAAGAAAGCTCTAATTTATTGGAATCATTTAAAGAAAATAATAATAATCATGCAAAACAAATTTATTCAGAATAACAGTAGTGCAAATTCTAACATAGTTGCATTCTTATAATAGAAAAACAATACTTATTCATAATAATTCTAAAAAAAAACATATATGGGCATGTACATACTGCAATAATTACACAAACTGCAGAATCTATATTATATAGCATTTTAATTTAGAAAAGCAAAATAAATAACGTTCTTACAGAAACCAATCCTTGTTAGCCTCAAACTTTAGGGGTTGATTTATTCCCTTTCCATAGAGGTAAAATGCAAACATGATATGCTTATCAGCTCAACCTCGCCCTCCAATTAACATAACATGATAAAAGAATATCGATATAGAGAGATTATCTTTTGCAGTTTACTCTTACACACCATCAATCACTCGGTTGAATGACTTAAAACTCATTAAATACAAAACGATTAATCAGTTATGAGAAATCAAAATATGATAACCTCGGGTTCTTGTTAGATTTCACCCGCCTAATACAGCTCCGGGCTCAGCCATTTTGAAGAAGGATGACAATAGTTCAAAAAGGAGTACTGACCATGAATATTTCAAAATGCAGCATCATTATGGTGAAATGCATATCTCAAAATAAATAAATATCATTCATGTATGTAGACTATCCATGCTTCGAGTACGTCATGCTTCAGGCATGTCTATTAATCATGCTTCAGATATATCTAATTATTCATGCTATAAAAATAATAACTATTAATGACAACGATTTATGCTTCGGGCAGAACACCTATTCATGCTTATGACATTTTGGTTATTTAGTCATGTCATGCTTCAGGCATGATAATTATTCATACTTCAGGTATTTCAAATATAAATGGTGACATTGATATACTTCAGGTATATCAAATATTTACACGTAAATAATGACGATGATATACTCCAGATATATATATACCAAGCAAATAAACATGGCCTTAATACAAATTCAAAAATTACCTTTTGCGATGACGTTGTTATGAAGGTCTTTTTGTAGGACAATAACATAACAAAGTATATTGTGTCTTCACGCATAAGTGATTGAAAAAAAACATTCAGTTTAACATTTTTAGATGATTTGTTAGAATGAATAAATTCTCTGCCAAGAAATAAAGATAAGCTCCAAATAGCTGAATACCAAGGCCAACCACTACTCCCGCATCTTGATCAACAATTTATGCTTTGATCATGTCAACCATTCATGCTTTGGGCATGATAACAGTTAATGTTTCAGGTATGGTAATTGTTCATCTTTCGGGCATGACAACGATCCATGTTTTAGGCATGTTAATTATTTATGCTTCAGGCATGTCGACTCAAGTCGACTACTCATGCTTCTGGCATGTTGATTACTCATGCTTCCGGTATGTGAACTATTTGTGCTTTTATATCCGCTATTCATACTTCAAGTATGTTGAATACTCATGCTTTTGGTATGTCGACTAATCATGCTTTCGGCATGTTGACTAATCATGCTTCAGGCATAATAAATAGATAAAATTGGACTAATAAATTTTAAAATTCGATGATTCTGTAATTAATTTTAAAATTTTTAAAATTAGATTAGTAAACAAGTTTTCTATCCGTCCCCAAAACAGTATCGATAAAATCTTTTCATTGACAATTTCTTGTTTCCTTTAATAAACAAGATAGAGATTTGGACATTTTTAGTGAAGATAGAAGACGGCCTAAAACCTAAAGGATAAGATTCATGCCACGCTGCAATGTATTCAAATTTATCTAAAAAAAACATAATCTTTGAAGAAGTATGAAGGTGTACATCACAAAAGTTTGAGGATATGAGTTTCACCTAAACATAAATCAAATATATCAGAAAAATGATATATCCACTCAAAACTACAGGTTTGAGTTAAATGTCATATGCTTCAGGCATAAGATGCTTCAGGCATAATAAATAGATAAAATTAGACTAATAAAATGTAATAAATAGAAACTGTATATGTTACATGAAACTAAATAAATAAATTATACTTATGTAAATAGGCATAGTAAATTTCCACCAAGATTTTGTTATGGTACAGAACTGTTTTAAAATAAATAAACTGCATTCTTTATCACTAACCAAAAAGGCTTCTGGCTTGATGGTTAGGGTGGCAGGATTACCATTGAAAGGTCACAGGTTCGAAACATCTTGAAGACATTCTGGAGCATTTTTGTTCCTGGAATTTGAAAAGCTGGATCTCTGGAATTCCGATTTTTAATATAAATTTATGCTGCTCCCCTTTAAGTAATAAAAAGGCTTCTGGCCTAGTGGTTGAGGGGACAGTATCAGAACCAAAGGTCCCAGGTTCGAATCTTGTCTGGGACGATTTCTGTTTTTTTTTCCTTTTTTTTTTTTTTTTTAATTGCCATGGAAAAAAAAAAAATTCTCCTAATGGTCTCGAACCAGAGACCTCCAGAACAGTAGAGGTCGCATGCTCCACTAGGCCAGCTGGTTGTTTGTTCTTTTGAAGAAACCCTTTACAATTTATATTAATTCAAAATCAATTTCCAGAAAAAGAACACCGAAACTTTCACGAGGTTGGGTTCGAAAATGAGGCCTCTCTGTCGCTGGCTGAGACACAGGCCATAAGGCTAATGCTAGTTTTTGTTAAAACAGAGAGCCCGTTGTTTTATACCAGAAAACAGAAGTTTTTCTTAACCAAAATTTGTTCCGAGAAAAAACATTTTTTGACTCCTCAATTCATCTTTCGGGCATGTTAACCTGCTTCGGGCATGATAACAATTAATGTTTTAGACATGTTAACAATTTATGCTTCGGGCATGATAAAACGATTCATGCTTCGGGCATGATAGCAATTAATGATTCAGGCATGTTAATTTTATAGTCATGTCATGCTTCAGGCATGATCATTATTCATACTTCAGGTATGCCAAATATAAATAGTGACATTGGTATACTTCAGGTATATCCAATATATGTACGTAAATAACGTCAATGATATACTCCACGTATATATATATGTACAAAATAAATGTACTTCTCATCTTAATAATATAATATGTTTTAACATATTGTAATAAAGCTGTTCATATATGTATATGAAAAAAAAAAAGAAACGAAATATGCTAAATATTTTACCGAAATTGGACGAAAATTGGTAATGTTGAAATGATGTCGAACGAAATTCTTAGGATTCATTGAACGAAATATGCTAAATATTCCTTGATAGACAAATATGCTAAATATTCCTTGAACGAAATATGCTAAATTCTTAGGATATCAAGGTGTAAATTCTTAGGATTCATTCAGAGATTACCTTTTTCCTTTATGCACTTGATAGACCAATGGAGTTTTTCCTGTAAGCAATGTTCGTCGTACGGCTGACAGCACTGTGGAAGCACAGGTGTAGTTGCCAGGTCTTTTGGAGCTATCGTGCTGATAACGTGTTATAAACTCAAGCGAGTATAGTTAAGAGAAAAGAGAAACAAGAGAAGTTTGTATCTCAATGGTGTATGTTTCATATATGATATGTGGTCCTATTTATAGGACTCAATGGAGTAAAGATAAACTTGGACAAACCCTTTTGAATATCTACATCTAATCTGATATACAAAAGAGATTCAAATACTTTGGATATCCACATCTACTATAATGTCTATCTCTACAATGTATATCAACATCATGTTTATCCTTGAGATTCCAGTATATCCATAACATTTTCTTTTTTTTTTTTCCCTTCCCTTATGGTTTTGTGAAATTACTTGATTTGATTTTATATAGGGGAAGCTTGGGGTCATTTTTGGTATTTTACACAGGTCTATTTTGGGAAACCGATTCTGTGGTGGTTATTGGAAATTTTCGCAGTTCATGTTAGGACAGGAGATGTTGTAGCTTCGAATTTTAAGTTTTATCATAAGTTTCAACGTCTAATAATATCTTATTTTTTGTCCGACGAATCCTCTGAGTATTTTATTTTTCTTTGTCAGTATTGACAGGTTTTGGTTATTATTTTAGTTCAAGTTATATTTATCTTCCAATACTAATGTAAATTTAAACTGTCTTCAGAACATCGATTCACGAATTTTCTGTATGCTCATAAGATTTGATCAATATAAATAACGTGATCATTTTTTAAGAGTTAATATAAATATCACATTATATATTTTTCTAACAACAATATCGGTAACTTTTCATTAAATGTATGAGTTGAACAAAAAAATAATAACAATCAAGGGAATACATTTGTACTTATAGATCAAGTTAACTTGCATTATGTAAAAGAAACAATGAATTCGAAATTTTTTTTGTGTGTATATTCATCTTTTGATAGTTGTCTATATATAGACAAATACAAGAGCCTAATTACCTATAATTTCTGCAATCTATGAGAAGCTTATGCTAATCAAATATACAATGATAACTAAAAGGATTTAATCTAGCTAATCAAATATCTCCAAGATATATGAAATATTACAATATCTTAACACTCCCCCTCAAGTTGGAGCATGTACGTCAAAAACGCCCAACTTGCATCGTAAGTATTCAAACTGTTGTCGACCGAGAGCTTTTGTAAAGATGTCCGCGAGTTGCATGTTGGATGGTATGTACTTGGAAAATATAATCCTCGCTTGTAATTTTTCATGTACAATGTGACAATCAATCTCGATATGTTTAGTACGTTCGTGAAATACTGGATTTGCTGCAATATGTAACGCCGATTGATTGTTGCAAAACAATGTTGATGGCTTCGTCAAGGGAACACGCAAATCTTTTAGAAGATAGCGCAACCAAGTAAGCTCCAACCAAGTATTCGCCATGGCTCGATATTCCGCTTCTGCTGAAGATCTTGAAACGTTTGTTTGTTTTTTTGACTTCCATGAAATCAACGAATTCCCCAGAAAAATGCAGTAACCAGATATTGACCTACGAGTAGTGCGACATCCTCCCCAATCCGAGTCACAGAAGGCTTTCAAAGAGAGATCGTTGTTCGAAGGTAGTAATAATCCTTGGTCTGGGACGTTCTTAATATATCATAACACGCGCAGTGCATCTTGCCAATGTGGAAGGCGCGGCTCGTGCATGAACTCGCTCAGAGTGTGAACTGAATATACAATGTCGGGTCGAGTAACAGTTAAATAGATGAGACGTCCCATTAAACGTCTGTACTGAATAGGGTCATATAGCAACTCACCATCATGAAGTGTTAATTTGGCCGTTTGTTCTGTGGGAAAACTATCTGGTTTACAGCTAGTAAGACTTGCATCTTGCAAAATGTCCATAGCGTATTTTCTTTGACACATGAAAATACCAGGTTCAGAACGTGAGAACTCGATGCCCAGAAAATACTTCAGCTTGCCGAGGTCTTTGATCATGAATTTCTTAAGTAAAGCAGCCTTGAGTTTGTCAATTTCTTGAAGATCATTGCGGGTCAATAAAATGTCATCAACATAAAGTAGTATGGCTGTGAATGAAGTGCCATGTGATTTAGTGAATATAGAGTAATCTGCTTTAGATTGAGTGTAACATGCTTGTTGAATAGATTGAGAAAAAGTAGAAAATCAGTTGCATGACGTCTGTTTGAGACCGTATAATGATTTATTGAGCGAACTACCAAGTTCTCCCCCTGTCGGTGAAAACCAGGTGGCGGAAGCATGTACAAGGTTTCGTGAAGAGTACCGTGAAGAAAGGCGTTTTGAACGTCAAGTTGCAAAGCACACCAATTACAAGCCGCAGCAATAGTGAGTAGACAACTTAAAGTAGTGAGTTTAGCAATAGGGGAGAAAGTCTCTGTGTAATCAATACCTACGACCTGTATGTAGCCTTTGGCGCCGTCGGACTTGTACTTGATTTTATAGACCCAATAGCAGCCAATGGGTTTGTGACCAGAGGGAAAGGGAACCAAGGACCAAGTATTGTTACGTTCCAATGCAGTAATTTCCTCAGCCATAGCTTGCTGCCATTGGGGGTGTGATGCGGCCTCCTCATACGTGGCAGGTTCAGAGTCTACAGTAACAGTGGCTAGAAAAGCTTTATGAGCAGGTGTCAATTTGGAAAATGAAAGATAGCGAGAGATGGGATACCTGGTGCTTTGCTAGGGCTTGGCGGCGGGTACAGACGAATCGACCAAGGATGTCATAACGTAGAGGTCATGCCATACGGGAGGATGTGTGGTCCGGCTGGAGCGGCAAATAGGTGGCTGAGGAGGTGGAGGGGAGATGGGCATGGTTGTTGTTGCTGGTGGAGATGATGGTGCAACGGACGGTGGGGTGTCGTTTGTGAGTGACGGAGTTGGCGGAAGGGGTGGGTTGGGAAGGTCAAGGCCGAGGTTGGGTAAGAGAGACGTATCGGTGGGGGTATTGGGAGTGGCAAAGGAAAAATGGGTTTCATGAAAGATAACATCACGGCTAATGAGGAAGCAATGTGTATCGAGGTCATATAGGCGTTATCCTTTGTGACCAGTGGGGTATCCCATAAAGACGCAGTGGTGGACACAAGAGGCAAATTTATGTGTGGGAGCGAGATTGGTTGTGTAGCATTCACAACCAAAGGCACGTAAATGAGTGTGTGGTGGAGGACGGTGGTAGAGACATTCAAAATGACTTTTGTTGGAGAGTAATGGGGAATGTAGGCGGTTGATGACACTTTCGCCCCAAAACTGAAGAGGGGCGTGACTTTGAAAGAGAAGGAAACGTGCAACGGATATAATATGACGATGCTTACATTCTGCAACGACGTTCGGTTCTGGGGTGTAAACACGTCTTTTGGATCTCAATTCCATGTTTTAATAAGAATGAAGTGAGTGGTAAAAATTCTATATCATTATCAACACGAATAGCTTTAGGGGAAGCATTAAATTGTGTAAAGGTAGAGTTGATAAAATTTTCAAGTATCAGTGGTGTCTCAGATTTGTGTTGCATTAAGAAAAGCCATGTAAATCGAGTGTAATCATCAACGATAGTAAGAAAATATTTCGCACCAAAATAGGTGGCGACTTTATGGGGTCCTCAAACGTCACAATGAATAAGATCAAACGGGAAAAAAGTAGAACTAAAATTATCAGGAAAAGGTAAGCGAGTTTGTTTGGCTATAGGAAAAACGTTACAATCAGTATTATTGATAACATGTTGCAAGGGAAGAAGTGGTAATACAAGCTTAAAATGAGACAACGAGGGGTGGCCAAGGAGCATGTGCCAAATGTGTTGAGGGTTGGAGGTGATATGGGCAGCCGAAGGTGATGTAGGATGCATGTAGTAAAGACTTCCATGTTGCTCACCCGAGCCAATCATCTTCCCCGTAGCGAAGTCCTGCAAAACACAAGTGTGGGGGTAAAATATCGCACGACAATTAAGATCACTAGTCAATTTGCTAGAACATATTAAGTTTAAATGAAAAGAGAGTACACATAAGACGTCACGAAGATGTATATGAGGATTAAAAGAGAGGGTGCCGGTGTGAGAGATGGGTGCAGAGGAGCTTGTAGGTAATTGAACTAAGGGTAGGATGCTTGGTTGAGTGGTGACAAATTTATGTGGGTCGCATACAATGTGATTAGTAGCACTGCTATCTAGAATCCAAGGAGAAGGAGAGTAATAAGTAGTAGAAAAGAGGTGTAAAACCGACCTGCTGCATTGACAAGGGCATCACTGTTACCAGAAATATGCACGGCAGACAAGGCGCTGGTGAGCTGTTGAAGTTGCTCAGGAGAAAAGGACTGCAAAGGATTGTGAACACTTTCTTGTGTGGGCTGCGTAGCGTCAGCGAAATTGGCCGCAAGTGGAGCTGGACGACCGCAACCGCGTGTCTGAAAAGGGGGATGGCCTTGGTTTGGAGCAGGATGGCTTCGGATCTGAGAGGCCAGCGGGGCTTTGCCACTTCCTTAAAGACGGCATCAATCATTAGTATGCCCTTTCTTGTTGCAAAAGTTGCAATGCAACTTAGGCGTGCGGCATTCTGTGATGGTATGACCTGCTCGGCTGCAATATTTGCATACTTTTTCAGTTGAAAATTTATTGAAAACGGGTTTACCGGAGGTTGTAGCAATGACAGAGAAAGTGTCCTGCGATTCGGTGGCCAGACTACGTTGAGTTTCTTCTTGGATGACGAGCGAGTAAGCTTGTCGCACATTGGGCAAGGGAGACATCATAAGGATATTAGAAAGAACCGTTTTGAACGTGTCTTTCAAGCCCATAAGAAACTACATGAGTCGGTCTTCTTATCTTTGATCAGTGTGCTCCTTTTGATTACAAGACACATACGTACGGTATGTGTCAAGATCGGGCCAAAGACTTTTGAGTTAGTGTAGTGAGCAGTGACCGTCATATTGCTCTGAGTCATTGTAGCAATCAACTTTTGTATTTGAAAAATAGCAGGATCATTCTTCTGAAAGAATTGATCACATAAATCCTCCCAAATTTATTGAGCGGTTGTGCTGTGAACCACTCCTTCTGCGATGTCGGATTCGATCGAATGTGTAAGCCATGAAAGAATCATGCTATTACATTGATTCCACATGGCGAAATGAGGGTCGGTTGTTGGCGGCTGGCGGATGGTGCCGTCAACAAACTCGAGTCTATTTTTGGCAGTCTGCGCGTGAATCA
This sequence comes from Eustoma russellianum, assembly GCA_036186865.1. Taxonomy (NCBI): domain Eukaryota; kingdom Viridiplantae; phylum Streptophyta; class Magnoliopsida; order Gentianales; family Gentianaceae; genus Eustoma; species Eustoma russellianum. The sequence continues at coordinate 25,977,524 of AP025049.1, read as the reverse complement.
TAGCATTGCACCATGATTGGTAATTTACGCCGTTTAATTTAACGGAAACTAGCATGTGTCCTGGTTGATCGGAGTGGTGAACGAAGTATAGATTGGATGAATCCATAGTTATGGTTGATTGGGACGTGGCTTCTTGATAACTCACCGTGGTTTTAAATATATGCTACGGTGCTGTATGTGATCAAAGAACAAATGGATTTGACAAATTCGGTTGTCAAATACAAAGATGCCGAAGGCACAGTTGGAATGGAAAAATTGGACTGGAAGAATGCTGGTAGGAATGGACATTGTTGGTATGACTTTAGTGATTGTCAGGCCAATGAGTAACGGCAGTGAGCGGAAGACAAGATTGATGAGGGACTGGCGGCTAGATGAAGGAGACAGCAGTAAGAAAGGTATCAGGATTGTCGAATGAATTAGAAAAACTTTTTGTATGCATATTCATCCTCTAATAGTTGTTTATATATAGTCAAATACAAGAGCCTAATTACTTATAATTTCTCCAATCTATGAGAAGATTAGACTAATCAAATATACAATGATAATTACAAGGATTTAGTCTGGCTAATCAAATATCTCCAACATATACAAAATATTACAATATTTTAACACATTTGAATCATGATTACAATAATTTGATCAAAGAAATTATGATTACAATCATCTTTTAACATTATTGGTGCCCTTTTTGGAACATTTTTATATATTTCGTTCGGAGTACAGCTTTTCAGCTTTCAGAGAAGAAAAAGAAAAACCCGAATAGTTTTTTTAAAATTATTGACTTCTTTCCTATGATACCTGTCATTGTTTCCAACAAAGTGAAGATCAATCAAATACATCGAAGAAAGAATTTTCTCTAAAGATAGATTTGAGCAGATATATCAGCTACAGGAAAAAACAAAATTTATTGTAATTTTAATAAGAAAAAATAATTTTATCGTATTTTTGGAAGTAAACATAAAATTTTTATATACGATTTTATCAAAATCGTTTTGTGACATGGATCACAGTTTTAACAAAACAGCGTTGTACTATTTTGGCCATAGATACACCGCTGTTTTGACAGAACTGTGGTGTACAACACGGTTTTGACAAAACCGTGATGCATATCTCGATATGTCAGAACCGCATTGTGTTTAATCCTATTTTTCTTAGAAAACCATCTCAATTTCTCTCACACAAACCATTTCATTTTCTCATCAATTAAAGATTTTTTCAATTTATTCAATCATATAAAACCACATCCTCACCTATTCAAATATCTTTGTATTTCGAAGGGGTAAGGCTATGCAATTATGCAATGGAGTTGGATATGATAGTCATCCACCAAATTGATGAGAGTTCCACGTAGCATATCATATTCAGAGTTTCTCCAACGAGCTAAAACAAGACTCATATAAGATGTAGATGTTGAAGCGATTGATCCGGTGTGTCGTTTCTCTAAATCTGTAGATGCGGCCGAATACTTTTACAGTACTTCTCATATTTCATATGATGAAGATCTCGAGTCAGCTTTGGATATCATGTTATGTTGTCTAACTATTCTATTTGTGGATATTTAAATGAGCATTCATGATGCGCGCACAATAAATCTAACAAACATAAGCAGCAACGGCTCCGAAGGTTCACAAGGGTATTACGTTGTTATTGTTGGGACATCAAGGAGTAAATTGCAGCTTTACCACATGTCTTGTTCACACAGTATGCAAGTATGTAAGAATATGCACAATTTGGCAGTGGAGTTGGTTGCTTCTTTCTACTAAAGTCAAGTGATGTTAAGCGCCTACAATGGTTTGTTAAATCTGTTGCAACACTCCGCATACTGATCTCCCCCATCATTCTGACTTGAAGCAAACCCAATTCGTACAAAAAAACACACAGGAGGCCTAAATCAATTATGATCCACGATGAATAGACCGATGCTATGCGCAAACGTGTGTTATATGTCACCAACCAGGTCACAACCATATCACTTGTTCTAAATCCATAGTGTTTTTATGCTTATTTATTTTAATTAGTATCGTTTCTACCATAATTACACTGAGTATTTCTATATAATGTTTATTTTCATTGATTTCGTTTGTATTTTATCCTTTAAATGGCTACACTGCTGTTATGTTATTTAATTTTAGTATTGATGTATTTTGAATTACTTAATTTATGATCCTTTCTACCTATTTTCTTCACCTTTTCTATTAGCAGCTCCAATAGGAGTTGCCCACTTGATACTTGGGCAACCACTATTGTAATTAGTTTGTTTAAAAAATATAATGAGCACAATAAGAAATTTGTCATCAATATTTATTGCACGATGATATGATCTTCGATCAATCAATCATACCAAGTACGTCCCAACGGCAGCAAAAGCTACTGTTAGGGTCTGGGGAGGGTGAGCGGCATGCAAACAATACCTCTATCCCAAGGGATAGAGAGTTTGCTTCCAGTGAGACTCCCGGCTCTATAGATACCTGCATAGATGACACAAGAATAGGGATATGATGTGCTAGTGTGTTAGTGAGAGACTTCATTAAATACGAATAGAAAGTTTTCTGATATTAAAATAGTCATAAACGTGTATATGCACATGTAACGCAAGACAAAGACAAAAATAAAAACAAGAAAGTGCAACGTCCACTTAGACCGTAGATAGTATCAAGCCCCTGAATATACTCTAAGGTGGCTCTATATCCTGTCTAAACCTCTTTAACCTTTAACCTTAATCCTCTATCTCCATTAACTCTTATCCTGGACCATGTCCTCAAAAAGGTGCAAATCTAGTAAGTCATGTCTAATCCGCTCATCCCATGTCAGTTTGGGCCGGCCTTTACTCTTTTTCCCCTCTACAATGAGGCTTTCAACTGCTCTGACAGACGTCATTTTCTGTCTCCTCTTGACATGCCCAAACCATCTCAGCCTCCCCTCCCTTATCTTATTTGCTATACTAGCCACACTTAACCTTTCCTGAAATACTTTATTTCTGATTCGGTCTAGCTTCATATGCTCACACATCCACCTCAGCATCCTCATCTCTACCACTTCCATCTTCTGCAATTGTGACCTCTTGATGGCCCAAAAATTTGTTCCATATTACATTGCCGGTCGCACTGCCACCTTATAAAATTTTCCCTTTAATTTAGTTGGAAAATTCTTGTCACACAGCACCCCTGAAGCCGCCCTCCATCTACACTAGCCTGCCTGAACTCGGTGTGCTACATCACTATCTATATCCCCATCCTGATGTACAATTGATCTTAGGTACTTGAACTTACTTACCTGTGGTATCACTTGACCCTCAATGGTGAGCTGACCATTCTCACTGTCAGTTGTTCCGCTGAAGTCGCAGTGCAGATACTCGGTCTTAATTGTTGAGAAAAAGTGTTTAAATGATTTACAAATGCATGATTTAAATGGTACGAGTTTACGAAATGCATGACAAAATTATTATTTGACATGTTTATGTGATATACATGCTTCACATGTTTATATATATTGTTGCCGTACTAACAAGCCATGAAGCGTTAAAGTTTATATCATATGGCAAATGTTTGTTGTCTTTGCACTATTTTCAGGTGCCACAATTAATGAACTAAACTAGTTCATTAAGTGGAATGCTTAAGTTAATGAACTAAATGAAGACATATTTGGAGAAAGCTTGATGGCAACAAATTGAAAATGAAAAATCTCCTCATTCATTCAATATACACGCATAATATTTTATATATATACATATATATATTCATATTTTTGTTAAAAAGGCTCAATACACATATATTCCAATGTACTACCGACACGTTACATATATTACAAACGTACATCAACGTCACACCACTATATACACCTCATATTTATGAATATATTCCGGTCTTATATCATATGATATAAGTCATGGTGATGACAAAATTATAACGACACGTTACAATGTCAAAAACCGAAAATTGTAGTATCGGGTGACTACCGAAACTTCACCGACGTGTCATGTACTTGCCATATAAAGATGGCCAGCCCATATGCATAAAAAAATAACCAAACTTACATGTTCAAATCAGGCACTAAAGCATTTCATGTTGGCACACACAAATCACTCACATTTAGGCTAAATTTATAGAGATTTCAAATTCAAATTTTTAAAGCACATGGGGCGCCTATACCATCAGACATTAGAGATGAATATACACTTTATTTTATGATTATTATGTGTGACACAACATATATTACATGTGCAAGAAGTTTGAATTTAATCGGATAAAAACCGCGTAATCGACGAAAGTCAAAAATTCGGTTTTCTATGAACATAACACATGGAACATTTTTTGGCATGAGATGTAACATGTATCTAGACACTTTTTACACGTTCAAGACATGTTAAAGTGTTCTAGAAAATTCAAATTAGGGCTGATTGCAATTTGCCATATATGTGTAAATATTGTGCATTATTTGACAAAGCTTACTAAAATGAAATTCAGCACATGTACAAGATATTCCACACGCCTTTTGAAGCCATGATGAGCCTAGGTGGAGTTTAGTTGGAATCTCAATTGGTGGAGAATATGCCACACAAGGTTAGTGACATAAAAGAGGGCACTACAGATGGAAGGAATTCAAAATAGCCGCATGTTGAAAATTTCATCACATTCTACTAATAGTGGCCGATTTTATGGACTTAATGGTGCTTAATTTGCATCCCAAAATTGAAGGGATTGAATGGTTATTGTTTGGTAATATTTTGACTACTTTTTGGCACATGTTTTGTAAGTTTTTTTTTCCAGATTTCACAGCACATTAAAGGATGCCAAGTTGGACCAATCATCAAGAGACAAGTAAGCAAGATCAAGTCATCCTTCCAATCAAAGTGTGCCAAGTAAGCAAGATAATGTCACCTCTACACAAGGAAATCTTCCAAGGACATTAAATAGAATTCTCAAGAATGGAAGAAGCCCTAAGAGGGCGGCCATGAAGTGCATAAAAGAAAGAGAATAGTGCAAACAAGGCTAAGACTACAACTCATATTCTCTCAAGTGCAAGAAGCAAACTACTTTCTTCTTCTCTCAAGCCTATTGTTCACACACTCTACATATTGTATAGGCTTTGAATATACCACCATACACGTTTATTGTTGTAAAAGATTGATCAAGGTGTGATCAAACCTTCATTCGTTCGTCGGTGGTGTCCATGATTCATTTGCTCGATTGTATTGTTTGTAAAAGGGTGGAGTTAGTGTTTAACTCCAGTCACTCTTGTGGTAAGGTGTTTTTGGTGTTTAGTGATAACCGAGGAAGATGCCCTTGAAGACTGGAGTAAGTTGATTTAACCGAACCAGTATAAAATCCTTGATGATCTTACTTTATTGCACTTTACTTTCAGTTTCAAGCATTCTGCATCAATTTCGTCGCAACAGAAAAAATAGTAAATGATATTTAAAAATTACAAAATTTTACAGAAACATAGTCACATATCCTAGCTTTCATTTGGCGTAAGTTTCAATTCATTTGGATAAATATAAGTTAGTCAAACGTGAATAGGTCTGAGACTAGTGCAATTTGATTTTCAGATTTGCAAAGGTTGAGAACATCAACGTGGTTGACATACTTCCCAAAGCAATTCCCAAAAACTGTTTCAACCCACTAAACTACATATCTTAAGGGTCTTTTCATTAAATTTTCAGACCATGTGGAGTCACAAATTTATCGTAATAAATTTTTCAAGTCGGAGTACAGTTTCTAGCAGATTTGCGCAATCTGACCAAAAACGTATTTTCAAAGGGTTAGGAGTGGAATTTTAATTTGAAATTTTTATGAGATACTCAGAACATTTGAGAGTAGATTGTCACCGAATTTTGTAATTGTCTGAGGTCTGTAATTAGGTCTTTTAATATTTCAAATCAGGATCTGAAAACAGAAACTTTTTTCAGAAGTGAGATTTTTGGTTCAAAAGTTTCTAAAAACCAAAATTTCCGCACCCACTATTCAACCCCTCTTCTAGTGGTGCTATACAGATCCTACAAGAACGACTAATCCTTAAACCCTTTCTTTTCAAAACATCTCTCCACTGTTCTTGTCTCAGACTCAGGGTATGTCTACTAATACAATATCGTTAGCAAAAAGCATACACCACGGAACTGTCTCTTGGATCAACTTTGACAACTCGTCAAGTACAAATACGAAAAGAAATAGACTCAACGTAAACCCTTAATGGAGGCTTTCCTTCACCGGGAAGAAGTCTGTATTTCCCACAGGCGTACAGACAGTTGTTTTTGTCCTAACGTACATATCTCTAATTATGTCTATATACTTCATAGGAACCCCTCTTGTATCCAGACTATCCTAGATCAGACTACGTGGCACACTATCATATGCTTTTTCAAGATAGATGAAAACCATATGTAGATCGCGCTTTTTCTCCATATGCTTCTCCATCAATCTCCTTAGGATGTGTATTGCTTCCGTAGTTGACCATCTTGGCATGAAACCAAATTGGTTCACCGTAACCTAAGTTTCTCTCCTAATTCTAGTGTCTATTACTCTCTCTCATAATATCATAGTATGACTTAGCAACTTAATCCCTCTGTAATTCTCACAACATTGTACGTCTCCTTTGTTCTTATATAGGGGGACCACGACATGTACGTTGAACATTATTGGTTGTGAAGGACACGTAAGTGCTCCTCTCAGATCTTCGTCTTTGCATATTGTAACGACATCCTAATCAAATCCTTTGTGCTATTGGAGCCTAAACGCGACCATCTACATACAAATTGAAGATGATCTTAATTTCATCTTGTCTGGTTAAATCATTCAACTTAATGTCACTTAAAACATTCAAACATGCAACACAAGTGAACAGTCACTTGTCGAGCATAAAACATCATTCAACCCTACTACTACCACCTGAATCACTATCACTGGAAATTTAATTGACACCTTCAAAATTTACCATTCGAAGTTTTGAACTTTTCCATTTTAATGTTAGCTAATTAAAAAGAAAGGCTTCCCTATGTAAATACAAGGCATGGATGATATTTTCAAAGAAACATTCTCCAAAACTGTCCTTGCCATTGAGTATCCCATGAGCTATATAGTAATTTATATCACTTGGAGGGTTAGAGCATTTACCACAAAGACGATATGATAATTGACAAAATAACTTTATGTGGAGGAAGAATCTTGACCATGGTAAATGATTACCAAACTCTTAAAAATTCTCTAACATCCTTGGGACAGACTACTAAGATTTCACTCTACAAAGAAGTGTCAGGAAAGTGATTGATTCTTTAAGTTCATACCAAGCTCTAGAAATTTATTCTAAACCATGTTAACCCTGTCTAAGCTTAGGTACATGGTTTTTCATTTAATGACTCGCAAAACTGTGAGATTTTCTAAGCTTTCCCTTTTTGAATGACTAGATTTAACAATGTCTCCATTTAAGAATGTCTCTTACGTATATTTGGGAAAATTTAAAATTACTAAAGCATGAATAAGCTAAAAATATTCTAATGACTTAAACTAGCTATAACGGAAAATCTTTTATCATACTTTATTTATTCTACTTGCATGTATCCTTATACATCTAACCTAGCTTTATTTCTTATCATTAGTTTTTACTCAAATAGGTAGTGAATTATTCAGCAAATGACTCCTCAACTTTGAACTATCACGAAGATAGAATAAATGTATATCACCTTTAGGGCATACGATCCTCTATAGGCCAGGGCCTTGGTTGAGATTTTCTTCCAATCAAATAGCTAGTGAACTTCATAGCTAGTTGGATTGACGAAATCCTATGGATGAACTTCCGAAATTGAAGCGGAACTGACATTCAAGAAAGAAAGATGCAATGTTTTAGGATGAAATTCTTACCTTAGTGTATCAAATCAAAGATTGTGATCGGTAAATTAGGAGACATAATTATAGGGATTGATTGATTGTTTACCATATATAGAGTGTTCACAAGTGTATAAGAAAAGAGAAGGTGTACGGTTGAATAGTGTGGATGAATATATAGTTTTTTCACAAATTACTTTGTTGCTCAATTAACATAGTATCAAAGAAGGTTGATCCTACTCCGATCCACTGAAATTATTTTTCTGAGCATAGGCTCAGAAAAGTACTCATCATTGCATGTTATTTCTAGATTCCTGCCATACCTTTCCCGGCCTTACCCAGTCTCAGCCGTTTTTGGCTTTAATCAGTGCAGAAGATTGTGACTTACCTGTCAACAGAAAAACAAACCATGTCAAATCCTGAAACCAGTGAACCAAAAACACCAAACCTTTCAGATTTAGCTGTGCAAGTGGCCAGCATTTTACAAAACACGCCACCCAAACCACCCACGAACATGATGCAATCAACAACAGTACCACTACATGCTGAGAATCTGTCCATCTCAGCAAAATTTAATGGAAATAATTATGCAGTATGGGCACCATTGGTGCTTCGGGCTATCATTGGGAGGGGGAGGAGACATCACCTCACAGGTGTCCCTCCACCACTGCCAACAGAACCGGACTTTTCTATATGGGAGCAAGCAGATAACTCGATTTTCACATGGATAATTCAGACAATAGAGCCGTCATTAGTGATACACGTTACCAGATATCCCACTATGAGAGCATTGTGGGATGGTTTGGCTCTCACATACGGATAAGGGGCTGACTCTCTCAGAGCCTATAATCTTCATAGGCGAGCCAACTTAGTCAAACAAGGAGGAGGAAGTATTGAAGCCTGTTGCAGTCGGCTGCAGGACTTATGGGCAGCCATAGATGCTCAAGAGCCAAACCCTATGACATGTGCTACAGACATCAGAATTCGCAATCAAAAGATAGAGGCACTGAGGTTGTATCAATTTTTGACTGCAATTGACGAAAAATACAACACAGAGAAAAATGATTTGTTGAAAAGTGACCCATTACCCATACTGGAGGCAGCCTACAGGGAAATTTGCAGAGCAGAGGAGAGGCCGGTGGTGTTTCAGAGGATCCCCTCAGAAGAATCATCACAGGGGATTGGACATGGCCTGTCAACACAGACAGTGGCTGCTAGAGGACAGGGTCAAGAACAGGGATGAGGGACTACGTAAGGGAGAGGCCGTGGAGCCTCACACTCTGGGGGACCACGGCGGGTGGAAGACAAGGAAGCCCTTATCTTCAGTCATTGTGGGCAGAAGAGGCACAACAAAAAAAATTACTTTCAGATAGTGGGCTACCCTGATTGGTATGAAGAGAAGAGGAAGCAGAACGAAGGAGGCAAGAGGAGAGGCATGGCGGCAGCAGTTACTGTGCTCAAGGAAGAAGAAGGAAAAACCCCAGAAACAGCAGCCGCAAATGAAGGAGGTACAAGGGTTGAGGTTATTAACCTCAACCCATTTAATTCATGTTTGGACAAAACTACCCCAATTCCAAAACCTCAACCCATTTAATTCATGTTTGGACAAAACTACCCCTGCTGAAATTGGACTATGTACCCTTTAATTTCACACCAGCGGATTCAGCTCCCAGTAGTTTTAAAAATAACGCCTTACCCCCTTCAGTTTCACAGTTATACTTAAATAACCACAATCTTCCTTCAAATACCAATCATACCCCATAAGTTTGTCAAAAATACACTCAAGACCATAATACATCCCAAAATCAAATTACACCCTCACAAACCGCCCATACTCTCTCTACAACTACAAAACCTACTTGGATCCTTGACAGTGGTGCCACTGATACCATAACAAATGATCTCCATTACTTTACACAGTGGACACATCCTATCGAAACACATATTGAAACCACCAATGGGACTCTTATACCAGTCTTCGGAGTAGTACAATCTCAGTCAACCCAAACATGCACTTACATAATTGACTTTATGTGCCTGGTCTGTTATGCCCCACACCCTCAGTAGAGTAATTTAAGGATAAAAGGGGTTAAGTGAATTGATGATGGTCAAAGGTAATAAATTAAGAAATTAAACATTGGATTAAATAGTATTTATGAAGAGATTAAATATTAGAATTAATTAGTATTTAATTTTAGAATTAAATATTAGAAATTAATCTTTTAAAATAAATAAGATAAAAGGATATAATTTAGAAACTCAAATTCCACCATTTCCCATATCAAAAACTGACTGAACGTCAGTTTCTCTCCATACTTCAGAAAGAAACCGACGCCTTTTTTTTCTCTCTGTCCCTAGGCGATTCCATCTCCTTCTTCAACCCTAGGCGAAGAACTCTTCAAGATCTTCAATCCAACCCTTGTTTGTTTGTTGAATCTTCTTCGAGTAATCAAAGGCAAGTAATCATCTAATAAGTTTCTACGTTTTGCAGAAGAGAAAAGGCATACTTTTGATATCAAATTGGATCACCACGCAGTAATTTCTTTCTTTGAATTTATATGTGCCTTATGTGTTTTGGTTTTGAGTTTTGGCCATTATACGTTGAAATCATTGTTGATGCTGTTGAAATATGTGAGATCATGCAAAACCCAATCCCAAGAACCCTATTTTGTGCTATTCTCAGATGTAGGATTAAGAGGGTGAAAAAGATGAGATTTTAGGTTGGTTTTGTTAAAGATTTGCATTTTAGGATTGAATTCTTGTGTGGTACGTTAAAGGTGATGTTTTTGGTGGGTTAAGAACAGATTGATAGGGAAGATTAGGCTTGGAATGGTTGGAAGAAAGTTGGAAAACGATTGGGATTGAGATCTGCAGTTTCTGCAGAAATCGCAGGATGAAGATTCTGAAAATTGGTGACATCGATCGATCGACGTCAGGGTATGACGTACGTCGATCGATCGACGTATAGCAAGTGAGGGGCTGACATATTCCAGATGTACGTAGATCGATCGACGTAGGATAAGAGAGAGATCGACGTGTCTCAGATGAACATCGATCGATCGATGTAGGTTGAGAGAGAGATCGACGTCCCTTAGATGGACGTCGATCGATCGATGTCAGGGTATGATGTACGTCGATCGATCGACGTCAGGGTATGCCGTCCACCTGTTTTGTGGGAAAATAAGGGAAGAAAGTGGGAAGCTAGGGGACCCTTTGTGTGACCCTAGGGACTTCTTAGGACCTGATTGAGGTTAGTCTAAGTCTTGGGAACATGACTTAAGATGGTGAAACAATGGAGGAGACTTCGTAGGGTATTCGAATCAAACTTCAACATGAATGACCTAAGGGGTTATAAATGAACGTATGTGGCTTTACAGAGTTCAAAAGGGGAATGTGAGGGTTCTTACATTAGCCTTTGAGTTCTAGAATCAATGTTTAGGTGATGTTGACCTGCCGGGAAGAATAAGCTCGAGTGTGTAAGTGAGGTGAGTCTCGTGTGACTGATTGATATTGAATGTGATTTGAAGTATGTGAATGAAGAATGTGATTGATTCGAGGAGTCTTGCATTCTTGCATCATGGCACTTGCATTGCATAATGTTTTGAAAAGAGCTGTGCTTCGGCACCGGGTATAAAGTTTGCGAAATGGGCTGTAATGTGTCATGGGATGGAAATATAAGCCGTGGCACATTACAGGGTATAAAGTTTGGGCTGTAACGTGTCATGGGATGGAAATATAAGCTGTGGCACGTTACAGGGTATAAAGTTGGCTGTAATGTGACATGGGATGGAAATATAAGCCATGGCACATGACAGGGTATAAAGTTGAGCTGTGGTGCGTCATGGGATGGAAATATAAGCCATGACCCACCACAGGGTATAAAGTTATGTGATCGGACATTGTGACATGCATTGCACTGTTTTGAAAAGAAATTGCACATTCATTTGTGACTGTATAGTGTAGTGCATATTTTGTCATGCATCACGCGAGTCGTTACGTTATTTTTGGTTGTAAATGGATTGTCATTGAGCTGTTAAATGCGTATGAATTATGGTTCTTGTTCTGGTATGCTACTAGTCTGTATTTTTTTAAGTTATACAGGGCATGTGCCCCATTAATCCCTTGAATTATATATTACTCATGTCTTGCCATGTGTTGATCCCGTATGTCTTATAATCGGGTTACTTGCTAGCGTTTTTCGCTAAGGGTTCTACCTTTATTTTGCAGATGAGCCTAGCTATGATATGATCTTCATAGAGGACGATGACGAGTGGGCCGAATGGGATGCTTAGAGTCTTATTGGGAGATAGTCGAGGCTGTTGCTAGTTATTTCAGTTTCTTTCATTCACTCGAGGATTTAGTCGGCTTACCATGAACACTCTTTTGTAATTTCCTTACACTTTGATATACAAATTGGATGGTTTGGATTGTATTTTGCACGTGTCTCTGTGCTTATTCTCCTACGTCATTGATGATGCGTATTCGAGAGATGAGACGTCTTGTAGTCTTCTCAGTAAGCTACGACAGGTGTACCGGTTCGAATCCGCTGTCCGGGTCGGGGCGCTACAGGTGGTATCAGAGCCTAGGCTTCAGATTTACCTCGGAGACCTAGGTTATATCATGTAGAGTCTTAAATTACGATTTTGACCATAAGTTGATCCTTAGGCCTAAGTACATGATCTTAGATATAAGTTTGATTGGGATGGGTGCGTGCGAGCGCGATAAAAAAAATTTTAATCAATAAATGTTATTTTATTTTAGTTTACGAATTCCGCCTTGTACAACGCATATGGGCCTTCAGTATTTACTTTTGGAATTGTTGAATGCTAATAAGCGTTGATTTTGCAGAAAATGCCTCCCCGAAGAGATAACCAAGGAAACGGTGGCAATGGGAATGAGAACCCTCCACCACCACCAGTGTTAGTACCCCAGGCGTTGATAGACGCTATCACAGTGATAGCACAAGGAGTTGCCCAGAAATAACAACAACCTCCTCCTCCACCACCTCCTCAGCAAGGTATCAGGTATTATATTGGGGAGATGCGGAAGATGCATGCCCCCACCTTTGAAGGGACCACTGATCCAGAGGTGGCCGGATTTTGGTTAGACGAGGTGGAGAAGTGCTTCAGGCTGGTGCAAGTGCCTGAAGAACTCAAGGTTGATGTGGCCACACCGTTGCTGATCGGCAGAGCAAATGCATGGTGGAATGGTAATAGCCCAAGATGACTCCCCCTATTCTATGGAGATAATTCATACAGGACTACAAGGATTACTATGTGCCTGAAACTGCCATTTTGGAGAAGATGAGGCAGTTCGATAAATTTGAACAAGGGAGGATGTCCGTTTCCGACTATGCCAATAGATTCTATGCCTTGGGCAAATTCACGCCCATGGTGTTGGAAAATAACAGGATGAAGATGCTGAAATTTGAGGAAGGTCTGAACCCCCGCATATGGACGGCTATAGCGGGGTCTAGCTTGAAAACTTTTGAAGAGATGTTGGATGCATGTTACCGTGTGGAGAGTGACATGCGCCGGTCACAGCCTAGAGAGGCTCGTGACGAATCTAGCAAGAGGCCCAGGGAGGATAGAAGTGGAGGTAGACCCGGACGTCGGGTCAAAATTCCCAGGAAGTGCCAGACAGGACCAGTTCAGAGGGCACCGCAACAGAATCAGCCCAACCGCCAAGCACCAGTAGTATGCCCACACTGCCAGAAAAGCCATGTGGGTGAATGTTGGAAAAGGACCGGAGCGTGCTTCAAGTGTGGGAAGCCCGGCCATAGGATAAAGGATTGCCCCGAGTGAAAACCCAAGCCGCAGGGAGAAGCAGGGCCGGCACAGCAGCAGAGGGGCAGGCCCAACACGAGAGTCCACACGATGACGGACGCTGAAGTACAGGAGGGTACGGACGTTGTGATAGGTACGACTTAAGTTAAATATTAGTTGCTTAAGTTGAATTTTAGTTTTTAAAGTTGGAGATTAAATGTGCCTTATGTGAAAACCTTTATGTGCTACACTTTTTGTGTTTAGGTGTGATTCTAGTTAATAAAGTACATGCGAACGTATTGTTTGATAGTGGAGCGAGTCACTCCTTCATTTCTAAGCAATTCGCCAAAGGACTCGACTGTCTACCGGAATGGCTTGAAAACCCCTTCAGGGTGCAGGCAGCCGGCGAACAAGTATTGGTTTCCCATCACCAGTACAAGGACTATGAGTTGGAGTTGGATGGAAAGGTGTTTTCTGTAACATTAGTTCCAATTCCGATGAAGGATTTTGATGTGATATTGGGCATGGATTGGCTGACCAAGAATCATGCCAATATTAACTGTAAACTTAAGCAAGTAACCGTTAAGGACCCTGAGATGAATGAAATAACGGTACAAGGAAATGTCAAGTTAACAAAAGCCCCAAAGAAGATATACTTGACGGCGATTAAGGCTTTTAAGGCTTTGCAAAAAGGAGCAGAGGGATTTATAATGTATGCAGTAGATGCTAAGCAAGAAGTTCCCTCCATAGATCAGATTCCGGTAATCAATGAATTTAAGGACGTATTTCCGGACGACTTACCGGGAGTTCCGCCATCAAGAGAAGTGGAGTTTGAGATTAACTTGATTCCCGGAGCCGAGCATATATCTAAGGCACCTTACAGAATGGCTCTAGCTGAACTTAAGGAGCTAAAGGGACAACTTCAGGAGCTGCTAGATAAGAAGTTGATTCGTCCCAGTGTATCACCGTGGGGAGCTCTAGTATTGTTTGTGAAGAAGAAAGATGGCAGCATGAGGTTGTGTATTGATTACCGAGAGTTGAATAAGATCACCATCAAGAACAAATATCCTCTGCCAAGGATTGAGAATTTATTTGATCAACTAAAGGGAGCCCGATGTTTTTCAAAGATTGATCTTCGTCAGAGGTATCATCAGTTACTCGTGAAAGTAGGAGATATACCTAAAACGGCTTTTCGGACTCGATACGAGCATTATGAGTTCTTGGTGATGCCTTTCGGATTGACAAATGCCCCAGCAGCCTTTATAGATTTGATGAACACCGTATTCCGAGAACAGTTGGACCAATTCGTAGTGGTGTTCATCGATGACATTCTGGCCTACTCCCCTGACGAGCAAGCTCATGCTGAATACTTAAGATTGGTGTTGCAAATTTTATGGCAACAAAAGCTTTATGCCAAATTCAGCAAGTGTGAATTCTGGCTAAGAAGTGTAGCCTTTCTCGGACACGTGATTTCGAAGGATGGAATTTCGGTGGATCCTAAGAAGATAGAAGCCATCACTGAATGGCCAAGACCCACAAATGTGACCAAAGTCAGAAGCTTCCTAGGCTTGGTAGGCTATTATAGGAAGTTTGTCGAGGGATTCTCCACCATTGTAGTTCCATTTAGTCGACTTACGCAGAAGAAGACTAAGTTCGAATGGACTTCTGAATGCGAGCACAGCTTTTCTGAGCTCAATAAGAGATTAACGATAGCCCCGGTGTTGGCACAACCCTCCGGCACCGACGGTTTTGTGATCTATAGTGACTCGTCCAAGAAAGGACTAGATATGTACATCATTACAATTAATGCATTGTATATACATATGCTAGTCTTGAACTAACTTTCTGTTTATAGGTTGTGTCTTGATGCAAAATGAACGAGTCATTTCGTACGCGTCAAGACAATTGAAACCCTATGAGCAGAACTACCCGACGCATGACTTGGAGCTCGCAGCTGTAGTATTTGCTCTTAAGATCTAGAGACACTATTTGTATGGAGAAAAGTGTGCTGTGTTCACTGATCATAAGAGCTTGAAGTACTTATTCTCGCAGAAAGAACTAAATATGCGACAGAGAAGATGGTTGGAGTTACTTAAGGATTATGACTTAACCATCAACTATCATCCGGGTAAAGCAAATAGAGTGGCAGACGCGCTGAGCAGAAAGTCTAGTCACACTAGACAGTCCCGGTTGGAAAGGGAAATCGAGGAGTTTGGTCCCGATGTGGTGGATTCGGTAGCGAATGTCCTCACAGCTCTATCTATCAGCCCAGACTTGGTAGACAGAATTAAAGGAGCGCAGTATGATGATACAACACTAAAAGAAATCCACGATAAGTTGTCTACGGGACCAGTAAAAGATTTCCATTTGAGGGAAGATGGAAGTCTATGGTTCCAGAATCGGTTATGTGTACCTGATAATGATGAGCTTCGAAAGGAGTTGCTACGCGAAGCTCATAACTCAAGGTTATCTATCCACCGCGGCAGCACAAAGATGTATAAGGACCTCAGAAGGAATTATTGGTGGATAGGGATGAAGAGAAGCATAGCGAAGAATGTTGAGAGATGTTTAGTGTGCCAACAAGTCAAAGCTGAACATCAACGACCTGGTGGTTTGATGATGCCACTAGAGATTCCAGAATGGAAGTGGGAGCACGTGACTATGGACTTCGTGATGGGATTACCCAAAACTAGAAATTGAAATGAGATGATTTGGGTAATTGTAGACCACTTGACAAAGACAGCCCACTTCATAGTTATGCCACATGGTACATCTTATGAGAAATTATCCAACATCTATGTGGATAGCATTGTGAGCTTGCATGGAGTCTCCGTCAGTATTGTGTCGGACCGTGATCCCAAGTTCGCTTCTAAGTTTTGGAGGGCATTTCAGAAGGCGATGGGTACCGAGCTAAGAATGAGTACCGCATACCACCCTCAAATGGATGAACAATCCGAGAGAACTATCCAAACCTTGGAGGACATGTTGAGAGCATGTGCCTTGGATTTCAAAGGAAATTGGGATAGTATGCTGAAGTTGATGGAGTTTTCCTACTATAATAGCTATCACAGCGCCATTGGTATGGCTCCATTTGAAGCATTATACGGACGCAAGTGCAGGTCCCCGGTTTGTTGGGACGAAGTTGGGGAAAGGACAATCACTGCACCAGAATTGGTTGAACAAAAAATTGAAAAAGTGAAAGTGATAAGAGAGAGGCTAAAGGTGGCTCAAGATCGCAGTAAGACTTGGGCTGATACTAAAAGACGACCCTTGGAGTTTGAGGAAGGTGAATAGGTTTATCTACGGGTTTCACCCACCAAGGGAGTTACGAGGTTCGGAATGAAGGGCAAGTTAAGCCCTAGATATATTGGTCCATATGAAGTGCTTGGCAAGGTTGGAGAAAGAGCATATCGGTTAGCATTGCCTCTGAGTTTGTCACAAGTCCACAACGTACTTCGTGTGTCCCAACTAAGGAAATATTTATCGGACCCGAGCCATATCCTTAAAGCTCAACCATTGGATGTTAAAAAAGATGTCTTATATGAAGAACATCCAATGAAGATTGTGGATAGGAAAGATCAAGTCCTACGCAGACGCGTAATTCTGTATGTCAAAGTTCAGTGGAGTAACCATACGGAGCGTGAAGCCACGTGGGAGCTTGAGGAGCAAATGAAGGAGCTATATCCACAGCTCTTCCAATAAGGTACGTCAGTTTCGAGGACGAAACCTTTTGTAAGGGGGGTGGAATGTTATGCCCCACACCCTCAGTAGAGTAATTTAAGGATAAAAGGGGTTAAGTGAATTGATGACGGTCAAATGTAATAAATTAAGAAATTAAACATTGGATTAAATGGTATTTATGAAGAGATTAAATATTAGAATTAATTAGTATTTAATTTTAGAATTAAATATTAGAAATTAATCCTTTAAGATAAATAAGATAAAAGGATATAATTTAGGAACTCAAATTCCACCCTTTTCCATATCAAAAACTGACTGAACATCAGTTTCTCTCCATACTTCAGAAAGAAACCGACGCCCTTTTTCTCTCTCTATCCCTAGGCGATTCCATCTCCTTCTTCAACCCTAGGCGAAGAACTCTTCAAGATCTTCAATCCAACCCTTGTTTGTTCGTTGAATCTTCTTCGAGTAATCAAAGCCAAGTAATCATCTTATAAGTTTCTACGTTTTGCGGAAGAGAAAAGGCCTACTTTTGATATCAAATTGGATCACCATGCAGTAATTTCTTTCTGTGAATTTATATGTGCCTTATGTGTTTTAGTTTCGAGTTTTGGCCATTATACGTTGAAATCATTGTTGTTGTTGTTGAAATATGTGAGATCATGTAAAACCCAATCCCAAGAACCCTATTTTGTGCTATTCTCGGATGTAGGGTCAAGAGGGTGAAAATGTGAGATTTTGGATTGGTTTTGTTAAAGATTTGCATTTTAGGATTGAATCATTGTGTGGTACGTTAAAGGTGATGTTTTTGGTGGGTTAAGAATGGATTGATAGGGAAGATTAGGCTTGGAATGGTTGGAAGAAAGTTGGAAAACGATTGGGATTGAGATCTGCAGTTTCTGCAGAAATCGCAAGATGAAGATTCTAAAAATTAGTGACGTCGATCGATCGACGTCAGGGTATGACGTACGTCGATCGATCTATGTATAGCAAGTGAGGGGCTGACGTATTCCAGATGTATGTAGATCGATCGACGTAGGATGAGAGAGAGATCGACGTGTCTCATATGAACGTCGATCGATCGATGTAGGTTGAGAGAGAGATCGACATCCCTTAGATGGACGTCGATCGATCGACGTCAGGGTATAACGTACGTCGATCGATCGACGTCAGGGTATGACGTCCACCTGTTTTGTGGGAAAATAAGGGAAGAAAGAGGGAAGCTAGGGGACCGTTTGTGTAACCCTAGGGACTTCTTAGGACCTGATTGAGATTAGTCTAAGTCTTGGGAACTTGACTTAAGATGGTGAAACAACGGAGGAGACTTCATAGGGTATCGAATCAAACTTCAACATGAATGACCTAAGGGGTTAGGAATGAACGTATGTTGCTTTACAGAGTTCAAAAGGGGAATGTGAGGGTTCTTACATTAGCTTTTGAGTTCTAGAATCAATGTTTAGGTGATGTTGACCTGCCGGGAAGAATAAGCTCGAGTGTGTAAGTGAGGTGAGTCTCGTGTGACTGATTGATATTGAATGTGATTTGAAGTATGTGAATGAAGAATGTGATTGATTCGAGGAGTCTTGCATTCTTGCATCATGGCACTTGCATTGCATAATGTTTTGAAAAGAGCTGTACTTCGGCACATGGTATAAAGTTTGTGAAATGGGCTGTAATGTGTCATGGGATGGAAATATAAGCCGTGGCACATTACAGGGTATAAAGTTTGGGCTGTAACGTGTCATGGGATGGAAATATAAGCTGTGGCACGTTACATGGTATAAAGTTGGCTGTAATGTGACATGGGATGGAAATATAAGCCACAGCACATTACAGGGTATAAAGTTGAGCTATGGTGCATCATGGGATGGAAATATAAGCCATGGCCCACCACAATGTATAAAGTTATGTGACCGGACATTGTAACATGCATTGCACTGTTTTGAAAAGAAATTGCACATGCATTTGTGACTGTGTAGTGTAGTGCATATTTTGTCATGCATCACGCGAGTCGTTATGTTATGTTTGGTTGTAAATGGATTGTCATTGAGCTATTAAATGCGTATGAATTACGATTCTTGTTCTGGTATGCTACTAGTCTATATTTTTTTAAAGTTATACAGAACATGTGCCCCATTAATCCCTTGAGTTATATATTACTCATGTCTTGCCATGTGTTGATCCCATATGTCTTATAAGCGGGTTACTTGCTAGCATTTTTCGTTAAGGGTACTACCTTTATTTTGCAGATGAGCCTAGCTATGATATGATCTTCATAGAGGACGATGGCGAGTGGGCTGAATGGGATGCTTAGAGTCTTATTGGGAGATAGTCGAGGCTGTTGCTAGTTATTTCAGTTTCTTTCATTCACTCGAGGATTTAGTCGGCTTACCATGAACACTCTTTTGTAATTTCCTTACACTTTGATGTACAAATTGGATGGTTTGGATTGTATTTTGCACGTGTCTCCGTGCTTATTCTCCTACGTCATTGATGATGCGTATTCGAGAGATGAGACGTCTTGTAGTCTTCTCAGTAAGCTACGATGGGTGTACCGGTTCGGATCCGCTGTCCGGGTCGGGGCGCTACAGGGTCTTTCGTCAAAATTATTTTCGATTAGTCAAATTATCCATGAACTAAATTGTATCGCACTTATGTATCCCAATTTTTGCCTATTACAGGATATTTGCCCGAGAAAGATCATTGGGCGTGGCATTGAGAAGGAAGGACAATATCTCGGTCACCCCTCTTTAGGTTACATGAAACTTTTGTTTCCCTCTTTGATCCAGTCTACACTTACGTTATACTGTGATACATGTTTTCGTGCGAAGCATCACCGGTCTACATACAAACCAAATAATATGTATGTCAGGCAACTGTTTAGCCTAGTACACTCTGATGTATGGGGTCCTTCTCCATACTCTACGATTCTTGGTTTTCAATATTTTGTTACTTTCATAGATGATTTCTCACGAATGATATGAGTTTACTTTCTTAAAAATAAGTCTGATGTTTACTCGCAATTTGTTCATTTTTATCATATGGTTAATACCCAGTTTCATACTAAGATCCAAATTCTTTGCTTCGACAATGGCGGAGAATATATGAACAGTGGCATAAAGTCTTTCCTTCCGGACCCTGGAATTTTGCATCAGACTTCTTGTTCATACACATCCTCAGCTTCTACCTATGGGAGAACGAAAGAATTGTATCCTACTCGAAATGACCTGGGCAATGATGCTCGAATCCCATGTTCCAAAAATATTTTGGCCTGAAGCTGTCGCTACCGCTGTTTATCTTCTTGACCGGTTACCTACCAAAATTTTTCATCATCGTACTCCCTTATCTTTACTTACTGCCCACTCAGAGGTGCCCTCGGCTCTTACACTAACACCAAAAATATTCCAGTGCACAATGTTTGTTCATATTCCGTCGTCTCAGCGCACCAAATTGGATGTGTGTGCAAAACAATGTGCATTTGTGGGCCATGCCATGTCTCAAAAAGGGTGTCAGTGTTATAATCCTCGTACTTGTTGCATCCATATCACCATGGATTGCACTTTTCTTGAACATGAGTATTTTTATTCTGCCACTTCTGGGTCTCAGGGAGAGACATATGGTGAGACCTACGGCTGGCTCCATAACCTTTGTCAAACTGAGGTAGTTCCAACATGGCAAGTAGGTGGCGCCGACTGTGCTTTGCCTGACGGAGATGTAGTCCTTCCTTCTGAGCATACCAGTGATCCTACGGCGAATGTTCTACACAATCAAGCAACGCCCTCACCAATCTTGGCCTCATCTATTCCTGATTTAATCAATATTCTTGATAGTCCTCCTAGTCCATACCCAGTTGTGTGTGAAACTATTGAGGATAATGATGAGATTTCAACAGATCAGGGTAGAGTGCTACGACCAAGACAAAACAGAGGAAAACCCCGGTAAAGTACTCTCCGAGCAAAATGTCGAAAGGAACATTGTACACAGTCAAAGGCGCAAAAGGTAATTCCTAGGACAGTTGAGGAAGCAATGAGTCAGCCCGAGTGGTGTGCGGCAATGAAGGAAGAGATGAATGCGTTGTACAAAAATTACACATGGGAGAGTCATCTTACCAACTGGAAAACATCCAAAGTGGGTTGCCGATGGGTATACACGATCAAGTATAAGGCTGATGGAATTATTGAGAGATATAAGGCGTTGTTGGTTGTAAGAGGGTATACCCAGACTCACGGCATTGATTATACAGAGACTTTTTCGCTATTAGCAAAGCTTGATACTATCAGGGTACTCTTCTCAGTGGCAGCTACTAAGTCTTGGCCTCTTCATCAGTTTGATGTAAAGAATGCTTTTCTTCATGAGGAATTAAAAGAGGAGGTATACATGAGTGTGCTTCCGGATTTGCAGATGAATTTGCTTAGAATGAGGTATGCCAGTTAAGACATTCTTTGTATGGACTGAAATAGTCTCATAGGGCTTGGTTTGGAAGGTTTACAGCCTTCATGAATAAATGAAAATATAAACAAAATAATGCCGATCACACACTGTTTATCAAGAAAATGATCTCAGGTAACGTGTCTTATAATATGTAGATGATATGATTATCACAGGAGACGACGTGGAGGAAGTGACAATACTAAAGCAACAATTGTTCTCGTGATTTGAAATGAAGGATCTTGGAGATCTAAGGTTTTTCTTAGGGATTGAGGTCAAATGGTCAGAACAAGGAATATTTCTCTCCCAGCAAAAGTACATTCTGGACTTGCTTGCAGATGTTGGCATGATAGACTGCAAACCTGCTAAGGAAGACCTGAAATAGACCATGGGAGATACCAACAATTAGTCAGGAAGTTAATATACTTCGCACACACTCGTCCTGTCATCTCATTCACAGTAGGACTTGTGAGTCAGTTTATGCACAAGCCCTAGAGTCATCATATGGAAGCTGTAATGAGGATCCTTCGTTAGTTAAAGGAGGACAGCCGGACGTGGCATCTGGTTCAAAAATCATGGCCATTTGGATATACAAGTATGCATAGATGCTAATTGGGCAGGAAGTTTTGTAGATCGACGTTATACTTCTGGGTACTTTGCTCTGGTGGGAGGAAATCTAGTCACATAAAAAAGTAAGAAACAGAAAGTGGTGGCCTTATCCAGTACTGAAGCAGAATTTCAAGGGATCGCTAAGGGAGTTATGGAAGTATTATAGTTAAGGAAGTTGCTGATTAAGTTGGGCCTTAAAGTCTCAGTTCCGACAAAGTTGCCGTGTGATAATAAGGCTTCGATCAATATTTTAGAGTTTTCCATGCAACATGATCAAACTAAACATGTCGAGGTATATCATCATTTCATAAAAGAAAAGATTGAAGATAAAGTGGTGGAGCTTCTGTTTGTACCAACTGAAGGTCAGTTAGCAAACATCTTAACAAAAGCTGTGGCTGGAAGGGCGTTTGAAGATACATTAGTCACTACAAGAAATCATTCATTTACCGACTGCATTTGCCGACAGCTTTATATGCAGTCACTATTTTGTGACCGCTTGGAAAGACAGTCACAATTTTTACAACTTAGCGACCGTTTTCACGACCGTTCTAAAAATAGTCACAAATTTGCGTCCGTCTTTAAAACGATTGTAAATGTGCGACCGTTTAAAAAGACGGTCGCAACCTAGTGACCGTTTTTGTGACCATCTAAAAAACGGTCTCAAATTTGCGACCGTCTCAAAAACGGTCGCAAATTTGCGACCGTTATAAAAAACGGTCGTAACATAGCGACTGTTTCTGTGACTGTCCAAAAACCGGTTGCAAATTTGTGACCATCTTAAAAACAGTCGCAAATAAGCAACTGTTATTAGAAACAGTCGCAACTTAGTGACCATTTTTGCTCCATCTCAAAAACAGTTGCAAATTTGCAACTCTTATCAACTACGGTCGCAAATTAGCAACCGTTTTTGCTTCCGTCTGAAAAAAAATTGCAGCTTTGTAACTGTTTCAAAAACGGTTGCAAATTTTCAACACTTATTAAGAACATTCGCAATGTAGCGACCGCTTTTGTGACCGTGTCAGAACCGGTCGCAAATTTGCGACCATCTTAAAAACAGTCAGAAATTTTCGACTGTTATAAAAAACGGTTGCAACTTACACTACAAGAAATCATCAATTTACCGACCGTATTTAGCGACTCCTTATACGCGGTCGCTAATTTGTGACCATTTGGGAGGACAGTCGCAATTAGCGACCGGCTCAAAAACGGTAGTTAATTGTTAAACATATTCATTAAATATTATTCTATAGGCCTCATTATGTGATATTATTTAAATAAAAGGATATAAGCACAAGTATATAACTATACGAGTATATATAATTGAATAAGTGCATAAGTACATATTTTACCGGCCCTATAAGCAAACATAAGTATATATACTCGTATATTACATCTAAGCACAAGTATATAAATATACAATTTTATGTAATCCTCTAAGTACATAAGTATATATTTTACCTTATAACAAATAGGTAGTATATGTTTACATACTTACATAGACATGTGCTTGTATACTTATGTAGCCATATATGTATATAGTTATAGATACTTACACATCTTTAAGAAATATATATGTGCATACATTTGTTTAGCTATATATGTTCATTGCTATACAAAAGTCATATGATTATATATAACATACAACAAAATGGAAACATGCATAGATTATTTTTAAATATATTCATTAAAAACTATTATATCAACCTCATTAGGTGATATTATGCAAATAAAAGGATGGCAATCATGATTATAATGACAATTATGTAAGTATACAAGTTTATTTTATCCTCTAAGTACACAAGTAACTTATATAATCCTCTATGCATAAGTATATATGTTACATTACATATGAATATAAGTATATATATTTGTCTATTACATATAAGCACAACTATAAACTATACAAGTATATATAATCCTATATATAAAAGAAGCCCTTATTTGTGTCCCATTTAACTATTTAATAATTTTTATCGCTTCCAATATAAACAATAGCGACATTCGAATTTATTTGTTGTAGGTGGCAGATGGCAAAGTCATCAGAAGTTACGATCAGGATAAAATACGAATCTGACCGGTAAAAGTCATATAAGTATAATGCTACTTTTCTGATGAGGCATAGCTCCTCACGGGGGATCAGAGGTGATCCTTTTATTTGTCGTTAACTTTCCGTCCAAATCCAAGAACGAAACCTGAGAAAAAAGAGAAAACGTTAGAGGCTCAGACGCTTCTTGATGAAGCCGGATCTTCATCAAGGGTCAAAGATGGCCTTAAATAAACGTTGTCAGCTAACTTGAAGAGTAGTTAACTGATTTGAAGATTGCAGGCAGCTGAAATAGCTTCCTGAAAGTCCTGCACAAGGAAGCAAAGATGAGAGGTCCCAGGGGGATGACCCTGGGTAAAACCCTCTGACGCTCAAGTCAGTTTGAGCCATTTCTCACTGAGAATGTAGTTTAGTGTATGGAGTTAGAAAATTCTCACAGGTGCTGGCTGAAGAGAAAAATCGTTGTATTAGCTCCAGGAGATAGGAAAATGTTTCCGGGGATCGGATCCCTTTTCTGGTCTATCTTGGCTTGCTTTTATTGGTTTTTCCCTCCTTTAGCTTCTGATAGCAGATGAGATGTTTGCTTGGGGCAGATGACCTATGATGCAGTAGGTCTGCTGATATGACAAGTAGGCCGACTGATGTAACTAGTAGGTCGGCTGAAGTGACTTTGGCGTGTACAGGCTGAATAGCAAGACGTATACTCTTTCTTTGAACTGCACTTCTGCCTGATGGTTCTACGATGCAATACTATGCTTAACTCCTTCGCCGAAGTGCAAAACCAGGCTTTGTCGAAGTGCAGTGTTGGATCTGGCCGAAGTGATCTAGAGTGTAACACTTAGGCTGCGGCTGAGGAGTTGGTGCCGAGGTGCAAACCTTGGCATATGCTTTGATAATAAGGATGCCATGAGGCACGACTGAAGTGCAGTCAAGGCTGAATAGCAGTGCATGGGTGCTGAACTGCAGGAGGAACTACAATATTTGCCGTTGACTAACAGACGATTAGTTATGGTTTATCAATTCTCTGGGATAACCCTCCGACGCTTAAGTCAATTATGGATGTTTTAGTAGGTAGTTTATGCTGGAACACAAGTTTAGAATGAACCTGAGTCAATATCTCACTAGAATGAGGCTGCTTAGGGGTCAGCCGAGATGACATTTTTAGTTGTAGTTGAAGTTATAAAAATTGCATCATCCCCTTTCCCGTCTGGAGTGAGGTATATTTATACTCAAAGTTGAGGAGGTCTGACCGTCTGTCCGATGATGGGATTGTGATGTATCCGAGATGGCTGTCTTATGTGCTGCAGGTGCGCAGTCTGATGTGACAAATGCCTGTAACTGCAGCTGTGTCAGTGGCTGACTCTATATCTGTACTAAGTAAAATCTTAGTGTTATATGAGTAGGAACAAAGAAAAGTATGCTACGGTCATTAAAAAAGTGAATGAAATTAGACTTGAGAAGGAAAATCGTAAAAAGAGGGTTAAATATTAAACGTTATCGCAAAAAGGATTATTTTATTTGCTTTCGCCTCCCTCACAGCGCGCGAAAACTTTCTGCATCTTTCTCAGCGTGCGAAACCTTCTGCCGCTAGACTTCCTTCGGCGCCGTCAACATCATCTCTCTCCTGCAAATCCATCTGCACATCCTGAGGTTTTGATTTCTTGCTCTCCCCGCCTTCCTCAGTGCGCGCGAATCCTCTGCCGTAATACTTCCTGTAGGGGAGAAGCAACAAGTAGGATACAACACCTACAAGGATCAACTTCAAGACAACCAACCAAAATGCTCTACCAATTCACCACAATTGATTCACCAAGCAAATATCAATCACACACCAAACCTCAAGCAAATTATCCAAGATAAAGCTTCAAACAACACAATAGATTTATACGTGGAAAAATCCCTTCAATGTGAAGGATAAAAAACCACGGGACTTGTAAGGAGTCCACCCTTCTTCTTCTCTTATTATGAAAATTGAGGGTAAAAACACCCAAATCAGTCTACAAGGATGTTACAGCCCACCAACAACAACATACATAAGAGCCAACAATTGAAGAAGAACAAAAATGCAGAAATGTCACCAAAATCGCAGCTGACACCAGCAGCGATTATCCAGAGTTGGGTTGAAATTCGGAACGGTCAGAATGTAGCTCTGTGTGTTCCGAAGAATCTGTCCAAATTTCAGCAAAATCCAACGGTTGGATCTCCGGAGAACGTCAAATTAGCGGAGACTGCCCAGAAAAACTGCACCCACGCGAAAACTGCCTCTCTCCCTCTTTTCTCTGTTTTTGTGTGTTCTCAGATGTTCTACTGTGCCCTCATTTATTTTTGGCCAGCAAAACAGCCTTATAGGGCTACTAAGTGAAGATCCCAAATACCCAAACCATTTGGGTCTCACAAAATAAGTGATTGGTCTATCACTTACAAAATGTCCAATAACAAATGGACTGGACTAATGCCCCAACAATCTCCCCCTCCAGTCCAATTTGGGGAAGATCATATGCAAAGCTCATCAAAATGACATACCTTTAAGCTTGGAACAAAATTCAAGCTTGCTTCCAGAAACTACCTTTGTCAACATATCAGCACCATTCTTGTTGGTGTGGATCTTCCTCAACTTCATTAGTTGCTCTTCAATGACATCACGCAACCAATGATATCTTACATCAATATGCTTCGTACGAGCATGATACATGCTATTTTTACTCAAGTCCATAGCACTTTGACTATCACAAAACACAACATACTCCGTTTGCATCAAACCCAACTCTTGAAAGAAACGCTTTAACCAAAGCATTTCTTTGCATGCTTCCACAGCTGCTATATACTCTGCCTCAGTAGTAGACAATGCTACACACTTCTGTAGCTTGGATTGCCATGAAATGGCTCCCCCTGAAAATTTGAACAAGTAACCTGAGGTAGACCTTCTGTTATCAAGATCACCAGCCATGTCAGCATCTGTAAATCCCTCAAGAATAGGCTCACCACCTTCAAAACACAAACTCAATTTTGAGGTGCCATGCAAATATCTCAAGATCCACTTTACAACTTCCCAGTGAACCTTGCCAGGATTAGCCAAGAATCTGCTAACCAAACCAACAGCATGTGCCATATCCGGTCTTGTACACACCATAGCATACATCAATGAACAAACAGCAGAGGAGTAAGGAATATGTGACATACTTTCTTTCTCTTTCTCGGTAGTAGGACAACACCGCTTGCTCAACTTGAAATGACCTGCAAGTGGTGTATTAACTGGCTTGGCATTCTTCATATTGAACCTTTCAAGCACCCGTTCAATATACTTCTCTTGTGACAGCCAAAGCTTACCGGCTTTTCTATCACGAACAATTTCAATGCCTAGAATTTGCTTTGCAGGACCCAAATCTTTCATATCAAAGGACTTTGACAAATCCTCTTTTAACCTGCGAATCATCTCAACATCTTGTCCCACTATCAGCATATCATCAACATACAAGCAAAGGATAATGAAGTTACCTTCAGAGAACTTTCTAAAGTAAACACAAGGATCTGCAGAAGTCCGCTTGTATCCATTAGTACTCATAAAGGAATCAAACTTGCGGTACCATTGTCTTGGTGCCTGCTTAAGTCCATAGAGACTCTTTTTCAACTTGCAAACAAAATCCTCCTTTCCCTTGACTTCAAATCCTTCCGGCTGCTCCATGTAAATCTCCTCATGCAAATCACCATGTAAAAAAGCAGTTTTTACATCAAGCTGTTCAATTTCAAGATCCAAACTGGCAGCTAGTCCCAAAATTATACGAATGGAAGTCATCTTCACCACTGGTGCAAAAATCTCATCAAAGTCGATGCCTTTCTTCTGGTGGCATCCCTTCACCACTAGTCTTGCCTTCCGTCTCACTAGCTTATGCCTATCTTTCTTGTTCTTAAACAACCACCTGTTCTTCAAGACTTTCTTCTCTTTTGGACGCTTCACCAAGTCATAGGTTTCATTCTTCTTCAAAGATTCCATTTCCTCTTGCATAGCCTTGAGCCGATGGTCTTTGTCTGGATGTGACAACACCTCTTGAAAGCTCTCAGGCTCCCCCTCATCTGTGATTAGGATATAATCTGAACTAGGATAAAGTCTTGAAGGTTGTCGAACTCGGGTTGACTTTCTAACTGTTTGCTCTTCCACCTGTGGGTTGAATTGCTCCCCCTGATTAGAAGACTCTCCATGTTCGATATCGACATCTTCATTTTCAGGTTGTGGTACAACAACTTCTGGTTGTACCTCTTCAATATGGTCATGTTCATGAATGGTGTCATGACCATCCTCGGGAGCATCACCTGTTTGTTGATCATCTGGAACAGAAATAGGAGACATATCAGTAGCATCATGAGAGAAATCAGTAGAATAAGTCTTTCCAGCACCTAAGAGATGAAAACCCATCTTGTGCTCATAAAAGACAACATCTCTACTCCTCACAACTTTTTGCTTTGCTGGATCATAAAGTCTGTAACCAAACTCTTTATCACCATATCCAACAAACACACAAGGAGAAGTCTTGAAATCAAGCTTCAATCTCTGTTCCTTCGGCACATGCATGAAAGCCTTGCATCCAAACACCCTCAAATGAGAACAAGAGGGATCTTTCTCGAACCAAACCCTCTCAGGAATCTCAAACTCCAAAGGAACTGATGGTTCTCTATTTATCAAGTACACAGTGGTTTCAACTGCTTCTCCCCAAAACGACTTAGGAAGATTGGACATCCTAAGCATACATATCACTTTTTCAACAATCGTTCTGTTCATCCTCTTGGCAACACTATTGTGTTGTGGAGTACCAGGTTCTGTTCTTTCATGCCGAATGCCATATCTTGAGCTATATGCTTTAAACTCATTTGAAGTGTATTCACCTCCATTATCAGTTCGAAGACGCTTCAATTTGCAATCTGACTCCCTTTCTACCATGGCATGAAACTTTTGAAAGATACCAAATACTTCGCTTTTGTTCTTTATCATATAAACCCAAGTTCTCCGAGTAGCATCATCAATAAAAGTAACAAAGTATTTGTTACCACCAAGTGATTCCACCTCTATGGGACCACACACATCAGAGTAAACCAACTCTAGCTTCACTTTCTTTCTTGTTGATCTCTTCGGAAAAGAAACTCTATGTTGCTTTCCTGCTAAACAATGATCACAAGGCTCAAGAGAAATGGTAACATCAGCAGGAATAAGAGACTTACCAGCCAACAACTTTATGCCCTTCTCACTGACATGTCCTAATCTTCGGTGCCATAAGTTAGGTGAAGTTTTTTCCTCAACAGCATTCAACTCACTAGTACACACTTTCAAGTGTGTCTTATACAAGGTGCAGCAGAGCTTGCCACGAGCAACAGTCAAGGAACCCTTAGACAATTTCCATTTACCCTCACCAAAAGTGTGCTTGTAACCTTCTTGATCAAGTACATTAGCAGACAATAAATTGAGGCGTAAATCTGGAATGTGGCGAACATCTCTCAATGTCAAATAGCACCCAACACTGGTTTGTACTCGAATATCTCCAATTCCGACACTACTAGCTGAACTCTGGTTTCCCATCTTCACACTACCAAAATCTCCAGCTCGGTAGTCAATAAAGTACTCCTTAACAGGAACACAATGATAAGAAGCCCCAGTATCAACAAGCCATTCAGAATCGGAATTGTCAACATGACAACAATCTCCAGTAGAACAAATCAAAGAAACAGAATCATCTGAAGTAGAAGCTGTCGCAGCTGTATTCTTGTCCTCACCTTCTTTGTGATGATCATTTTTCTTCTGTTACTGATCTCTTTTCAACTTATAGCAAACTTTTTGAATATGGCCAGGCTTGCTACAATAGTGACATATCGTGGGTTCTTTCCCATCCTTAGACTTGGACCTGTACTTTGACTTGCCACGCCCCTTGGGGCATCTACTTTTGCTTCTTCCTCTATTCTCTACCACAAGTGTCTGTGAAATATCAACCCCCATCTCCTTTCTTCTAAGCTCTTCATTGAACATGCTCTCTTTAATGACATCCAATGAAAGCGTACCATCTGGAGCTGAGTTGCTGATGGACACAACCAATGTTTCCCAACTGTCCGGCAGAGAACTCAATAGGAATAAAGCCTGCAACTCATCATCAAGAACAATCTTCATCACAGTCAACTTGTTAATGATATCTTGAAAGTCACTTAGATGCTCAGAAACAGATTTTCCTGGCTTCAACTTGAGATTAACAAGTCTCTTAATCAATGAGGCCTTGTTGTGAACAGTCTTTCTTTCATAAAGACCCTCCAACTTTCTCCACAACTCAAGTGGCTCATTCTCTTGGGACACATGATTGAATATGCTAATGTCAATCCACTGTCTAATTGTTCCCAATGTCTTTCTCTTTAGCTTTTCCTATTCTTTATCCGACATCTTCTCTGGTTTAGTGGGCGTGTCATCTTTCTTGGTTTTATCCACATCAATTGGGTCAAACAAATCTTTACAGTATAGCAAATCTTCCATCATCGGACGCCAAATGGAATAATTGGTTGATGTCAATTTAACCATAGAATGATTTTCAGATTCCATATCTACAGTTTAACCAAATGCTCTGATACCAGTTGTAGGGGAGAAGCAACAAGTAGGATACAACACCTACAAGGATCAACTTCAAGACAACCAACCAAAATGCTCTACCAATTCACCACAATTGATTCACCAAGCGAATATCAATCACACACCAAACCTCAAGCAAATTATCCAAGATAAAGCTTGAAACAACACAATAGATTTATACGTGGAAAAACCCCTTCAATGTGAAGGATAAAAAACCACGGGACTTGTAAGGAGTCCACCCTTGTTCTTCTCTTATTATGAAAATTGAGGGTAAAAACACCCAAATCAGTCTACAAGGATGTTACAGCCCACCAACAACAACATACGTAAGAGCCAACAATTGAAGAAGAACAAAAATGCAGAAATGTCACCAAAATCGTAGCTGACACCAGCAGCGATTAAATACGATCCAGAGTTCGGATTGAAATTCTGAATGGTCAGAATGTAGCTCTATGTATTCCGAAGAAGCTTTCCAAATTTCAGCAAAATCCAACGGTTGGATCTCCGGCGATCGTCAAATTAGCGGAGGCTGCCCAGAAAAACTGCACCTACTCGAAAACTGCCTCTCTCCCTCTTTTCTCTGTTTTTGTGTGTTCTCAGATGTTCTACAGTGCCCTCATTTATTTTTGGCCAGCAAAACAGCCTTATAGGGCTACTAAGTGAAGATCCCAAATACCCAAACCATTTGAGTCTCACAAAATAAGTGATTGGTCTATCACTTACAAAATGTCCAATAACAAATGGACTGGACTAATGCACCAACACTTCCTTCGGCGCCACCAAAGGTTAAGATCTGTGTCAAACTCTTCTTTTGTGTGAGATTTTTTCTTGGACTTATTTTTCGGTTTCATCGCTGTTTTTCAGTTTAGGTTGCCAGAAGCGTTCTTGCTGCTGTTTTTTAAGGAAACCCTTTTTACCCGGTGAAGGTAATTAAAATTATAGAGGTTGTTTAGCCTGTTTTTGCCTTTGGAATTGAAAAGTCGTTGGTTTAAATCTAATAAATGAAAATGTTGTTTCTATGGCCTCTTTGTGAGCTTTAGTCCTTTTGCTCCTCTGGTTGATAGTTTACCTGAGGAAAATTTAGTGACGGATAGATTTGGTCAGATGATCTTTATCCTTATTTTTTTCAATGTTATTTATTGTGGTGTCAATATAATTCTTGTAAAGTCGTAGAGTGCTCTGGTACCGTTAATTCGTCGGCTTCTGAAATATAATTGTACTCCGTTAGTAATATTTGTCTACTGGAAGTTTTGGTTTGAGAATTGGTCCTCAGTGAGACCATCTGAAAAGAAATGCCATTTAATAGAGTATCTTGTTTTTCATTTCAATTAAGCATGATATTTTGATAGTTTTGTAGCGCCAAAGATTGTTATAAATCACAATCTTGTATACTAGTGTGTTAAGGAGACATTTTGGACCATTACTTATGGATGTAGAATTGGATTAAGTAATAAAGATGGGTGTGCAATTTTTTGAGCTGGGCCAGTTTAGTCCAGCTAAATATCTATTATTAGATACAAAAGACCACTAAGGTATTGTGATCTTTTGTCACAACACTAGCACCAGTGATTTAGCACTGGCACACCTCTGTTTATGTTTATGGGAATCGTTTAACAGAAAGGCCTAAATTGAAGTATTGCCTAGATCTTTTGAATTTAATGCCAAAACTGAAGTGTAAAGGGGAGGATAGCTAACTACCCTTTTCAATTTCCTGCTAATTGTAAAGAAGAATCTTACCTTCGTTTGTGTGTTCTCTCTATTGAAATCATTTGTCAGTTTCTACATGAGTTTGTATGTTCTCTCTGTTGCTATCGTTAGTCAATTTCTACTTAATTATTGTGGTTTTGGTCTTCATTTGGGGTTTATATTGGATCTACTGTTTAAGGCAATTAAAGATGTTACCTTAACATTCTGTAACAGTTTGGGGTAGAAAAATCTACTGTTGAAAGAACATTTACCTTAACATTTTGTGTTTGTCTTGCATTATTTGCGTATATACTTGTTTATGACCTATTTACTTTTTCAAAATTTTTTCGATTCTCTTGTTTTTTTAATGATTATATGTACTGATTAAGTCGTTATCATAGACTTTAGAAACAGCCCTTAAGTTACAATCAACATGATGAAGCGGTTGGAAAGATAATGGATGTATGAAAGACTGGATGAAAGGAAGAAAGTAAGGATGAGATTTGTGAAAGGAGTTGATGAGTTTATTGAATACAATAAGACACAGAAAGACTTTCAACATGATGGGCGCATTAGATGTCCATGCCGTTCTTGCAAAAACCTTAGGTTTCATGATATACGGATTGTGAAGGAACACTTATACATGAAAGGTTTTTGTGTTAACTACTTTGAATGGGTATCTCATGGAGAAGAAATGGCTATTGTTGAAAATGACGATGTTAATAATTCCTTGAGGGGCTACGAAAATATGGTACGGGATACATTTCCACCATCATTTGGGTATGAATACGATAACAGTGTTGAATTAGTGGAAGAAGAGCCGAATCCTAAATCCAAGGTGTTTTTGGAAATGTTAAGTGCTGCACGACAGCCCTTGTATGATGGTTGCACGAGAACACTTATAGAGTTGGCATCTAGGATGATCGACATGAAGTGTGAATATAATTTGCCACACCGTTGTTTAGATGAGTTCGCTTCTATGATGGATGACTTTCTTCCAGAAGACAATTTAATGTCAAAGAAATTCTATAATGTCAAAAAGGTGCTAAAAGGCCTTCAGCTACCGGTTGAGAAGATACATGTGTGCCCTAAGAGATGCATGCTGTATTGGAAAGATGGTGTTAATTTAGAGAACTGTAAGGTGTGCGGAGAAGACAGGTACAAACTGAGTTCACATGGGAAGAAAAAGGCGAAAAAAGTCCTTACTTATTTTCCAATTACACCAAGATTACAAAGACTATATGCCACCACCAAGCAGTGCAGATGAGGTGGCATTCGGATAATCCAAGAGTAGGTGGTACAATGGCACATCCGAGTGATGGAGACGCATGGAAGCATTTTGACAGAATTTATCTAAGTTTTTCATCTGATCCCCGGAATGTTCGTTTGGGACTTTGTACAGATGGTTTTACACCATACGGGAAATTCGGCGGAACTTATTCTTGTTGGCCAGTTATTTTTCTGGCATTTATAAATTATGTTTTGTTTATATATTTATATATGTTTATATATATCTTGTTGATTGTTTCTAACAGGTTTGGTCAAGGAGTGGTCACACGAGGTATTTCCTCCTCTATAAGGAAACATTATACCGAGCCATGGTTGAATTGGAGGGAGACTCCTTCATGTGAAAAAGATCAATGGTGGAATATTTTTAAGGTCCTTGCTTATTAGGTTGAATTTCATCATTTTTTTTAACCAAGAAACAATGCAATTGTGGAATCCGATCAAATTTCATCATTTCATATTACGCTGCAAATGACTTGATTAATGCTCTTAATTTTGTTTTTTCAGCAAACTTTCAAGTGGCGTTCTGAACTAGAAAATGTTGATCGGAAGGAATTCAATAGAACCGGAGCAAGGGTGTTGAGAGGACTAGCAAGTTCTGCTGGCACAAAAAGTAAGTGTCCAATATGGATGTCTGCAGATGTTTTTGACAAATTAATGGAAAAGCGATCAGATCTGGACTTCCAACGGAGATCGCAACGGGCTTTGAATAATAGGAAGAGAGGTTCGGAGGATGGCAAAGTAGTTGCTGGTCATCGAAATGAGTCTGTTTCAACTATTGAGATGATTCGGCGTATGGTAATACTTTTTATGATCTTATTCTTGGTTATGCATTTTTTCATGATTATGTGTTTATTAATATACTGTTTATTGGGGTGAGGGTGCAATTATTATAATTGAATGTTTATTTTTTATGACGTATCTTGTGTTTTTCAATTCCAATTCGTGCAGGCATGTAAGAATGGAAGAAAGTTTTTGACACCAGTACAGGCTTTTGTAGATACGCACTCACGATTGCAGATAATGGAGAGAGAGTTTATTCTAGCAAAAAGGCAAAATCTATGATGGTAAGTGTATTTTATTGTAGATATACTACATGATGTCTTTTGTTCAGTTAGTTAAATCGTATATACATTATATTCTTTTAATTATAAATTTTGACATGCAGGACGCATATCAACAATTGTTAGGTAGGTATGCAGATCAAGGAGTGGTGAAAAGTGAAGCGGAGATTTGGTATGAAGCTGTTGGCGGTCGGAAGAAAGGAAAAGTGTATGGGTTAGGACAATCTACAAACTTTTACTTTGAGAATACCACCTCATCCAACACTTCCGTATCTAGTGCATATACTTCAGCATCAGTTGCTGAATTACAACACCGCATCTCAATGCAGCAAGAGGAACTGGACTCACTGCGTTCTCAGGTAGATGAATTGGACTCACTGCGTTCTCAGGTAAGAGCTCTAGAAGCCTTGATACGTGACAGACCCACAGATGTATGCTCTCCAGCTCAATCACATAACAGACCAGATGACCCATCATCTGGGGGTGGAGGGAATACGTGCGCCGTTTAGCTGTATGGTTTCAGTTTATTTTGAGTTTATATTTTGTTTTCTTTGCGTAAAGTATGTGTGGTTTTCAATGCTACTGTTTATGGATCTTTTTTTGTTATGTATACTTGACTTGCTGGTCTAATCCACCTGTCGGTTCTATTACAGGGATCTAGCCTTGATCATTGGACCTGCAAGTGCATGTTGCCTTGTCGTTGAATGGAACGTGATGGTGATTGCTGGTTCAAATGTGCTTTTGGATATTCAATAGGTATCTTAGTTTGTTACTTTAGTATTCTGGTCAATTAGAATTCCAGTAGTACTGGGTTTTGATTGGATTTTAATTTGTAATTAAATCATTTAATATTTGAATATTTCAATTTTTTCTTAAAATTATTTACTGTTTACATCTTTACGGACCGTTGGAAGCATCGTTAACATTAAGATGGGTTGGTCACAGATAACTACTAGCGACCGCACAACCGTCACTAATTAGCGTCTGTTGATGGTAATTTGCGACCGATGAAGCAGTCGGTATTTGCGACCACTAAAACAATCGGTATTTGCGACTGATAAAACAATTAGTGATTAATGATAGCTAGAACAGTCGGTAATTTACGACCGTTACAACAGTCAGTAATTTTTGACCGATAAAACAATTGGTAATTAATGACAGCTAAAACAGTCGGTAATTTACGACCGCTACAACAGTCGGTAATTTGTGACTGCTAAAACAGTAGCTAATTCGCGAATGTACGACGGTCAAAGCCTCTAATTTACGTCCAGTCGGTAATTTACGACCGCTACAACAGTCGGTAATTTGTGACCACTAAAACAGTAGCTAATTTGCGACAGCTAAAACAGTTGCTAATGTACGACGGTCAAAGCCGTCGCTAATTTACGTCCGTCAAAGCCATTGGTAATTTATGACGGTCAAAGCCGTCACTAATTTCCGACCGTCAAAGCCGTTGATAATTTGCGACCGCATAAACAGTCGGTAATTTGCGACCATTTCTCTGTACAGTTGCTAAATCCGTCACAATTTTCCAACAGTTTTCAAACAGTCACAAATTTCATTTACCAACCACTGTTTACCGACCGATATTTAGCGACCGTAATAACGGTCGCTATTCAGTTTACCGACTGCTTTTTAGAGTTTACCGACTGTTCTAGGCGGTCGGTAATTAGTCTTTTTTTTGTAGTGAGTCAAGTTGGGTATTGTAGATTCCCTGCTCAACTTGAGGGGGAGTGTTAGGAAAGAAATTCTTAACTTAGTGTATCAAATCAAAGATTGTGATATGTAAATTAGGAGACATAATTATAGGGATTGATTGATTGTTTACCATATATAGGGTGTTCACAAGTGTATAAGAAAAGAGAAGGTGTACGGTTGAATAGTGTGAATCAATATACAGTTTTTTTCACAAATTACTTTGTTGCTCAATTAACACAATTCTTAAGATACAAGCTACGTTATGCAAGTTTTATTGTTATTATGGTTATTAATTAATTTGGGAAGTGACCTTTTCAATTTCGAAATATAACAAATATCTACTAAAAGTCT
The DNA here is from genome assembly GCA_036186865.1 of Eustoma russellianum. Lineage (NCBI taxonomy): Eukaryota > Viridiplantae > Streptophyta > Magnoliopsida > Gentianales > Gentianaceae > Eustoma > Eustoma russellianum. The sequence continues at coordinate 25,940,499 of AP025049.1, read as the reverse complement.
ATCGATTTAAAGGCATACAATTCTTTCTAGTGTAGTCACTTGGTTCAGATTTTGTTTAATCCGAAATAGCTGATTGAACCATTTCGCCAAGTGAGTTGACGATTGGAGGGTTGGAGTTGATGGAAAGTATATCAAATTAAAAGATAAAGATAGAAAGCAAATAGGAAAGATCAAATTGAACATATGATTAGATCATGATAGTATCAGATCATATCAAATATTATCATATTCTTGTATTAGTGTTGATCAAGTTACCTTAAATAGAGTAGAACAGAAACTATAAGTAGAACACATTATAATACATTGTTGATCAATAGAATGTAGTTTTTCATTCCGGAAATAATTTCTTATATGGTATCAGAGCAGGATTTCTGATCCGTAGTATTCAAAACACATCTCTATTCTTCCTCACTGTGCTCACCCTTCCTCAAACTGATCAAGGCATACCCGACCAAAACTCATAAAACACCAACCTTGATTGAACTCATAAAAAACAGAAACCTTTTTTTCCTCACAGTTCAGAACCTTTCCCGACCAATCGACAACATCAGATGTACAACAACTCCTCTTCATTATTGTTCCTATACCTTGTCTCGACCAACTAGCTAAAAATGACAGAACCCGGACCCTCAGAAATCGAAAACGATGAATTGGCTATCCAGCTAGTAAATTTATTAAAAAACAGTCTTGGTTTCCATACAACAGTCACCGATTCTACAGACTTATCACTGAGCTTCAAGTTTAATGGAATGAACTACCCACTGTAGGCGAGACTAATCAAGAAAGCAATTGGTGGTTGGGGGAGAACAGCGCACATCACAGGCATACCCCCAACATCGATTGTCACAGACCCAGCATACCTCTAGCGGGAACAACATGAGCAGTTTGTTTTCAGCTAGCTGATTCAGAACATCGAACCTAGTTTGATGAACAACGTGTCCCAGTACCCCACTGGCAAACCCTGTGGGATGGCCTTGCGACCACCTATGGCTCCAACGAGGACACGCTTCAGGTATTCGACCTTCACAGGAAAGCGAATTCCATGAGACAAGGAGACGGGCCCTTAGAGGTCTATTGGAATCGACTCCAGGGAGTCTGGATGGCGATAGATGGCAGAGACGCAAATTCCATGAAGGATCCTGAGGATATCACCATCTACAACCGCAAGGTGCAAAACAGCGGTTGTTCCAACTACTGACCGTTGTAGATGAAATGTATGAGGTCGTGAAAATAGACCTCCCCAAGAGAGAATCTCTTCCATCGGTGAAGGCAGCCTATGCGGTCATCCGGTGGGAAGAGGCAAGAATGAGGATTTTAAGGGGCATCCCTTCAGGTATGGGATCATCATCAGGGATTGACATCGGATTAAAGTTCCAAGGCCGACTGGACAGATGTGTGACAGGGCCACACGCTCTCAGATGTCATTACATGGCAACGAAAAGGAGGACAAGGAAAAGTGTACCCACTATAGAATGAAAACACACACACCAAAGAAACGTCCTTTCAGCTAGCGTGTTACCACGACTGGTGAGAAGCACAAGGGCGGAAGAAACCCGAAAAGAGGCCAGCAGCACCAGTCAGAGGCGCCACCGCAGTCAGCACTGGAGAGGCTACCAGCGGCGCCAGTAATGGAGCTAGTAGCGCTAGCGGAGGCAACGAAGGCAAGAACCAAAAAGGTGAGGAAGCAGAAAGGAGGGAGAAGAAGGAGGACAACAGCCATCCAGAGGCGGTTGAAGGAGAAATAGAATGTATGGTTGGATATTTAAGGCCAACCTAGACCCTAGTAAAATTGCCTTAATGCCTCACATTTAAAATAAATTACACCCTCAGCTTGCCAATAAATTACCCGCATACCCCTCAACCTCCATCAAATTACCTGGCCTGCTAGCGCTAATTACCACAATATCCCTATGACTGAAACGTTTTACCAAAATAACCTCCCCCAGACTGACCATTCTGCCCAATTAAATTACCCGAGTACACTAAATGTCCAAACTAATCCCCAAACTAGCCACCAGCTTCCCAAAATGATGAAAGGCCCTCCACCAACTCGAAACAGTCGAAGTGGATCTTGGATTGTGGGGCCATCGACACCATGACCTATGATCCTATCGATTTCTCTGTTCTCACCACTCTGTACAGAACCCCTATTGAAACTGCAAGTGAACTTGTCTCTATCGTGGAGTTGTACCTGTTATTTTTTCTCCATATCTTACTTTCAAAATTGTTTATATATTCCCCAACTGTCTTCAAAATTACCTTCGATTAGTCAAGTAGCAAGAGAGCTCGATTGTCCTGTGCTGGTATATCCTCGTTTTGTTTTTGTAGGACATTCATGCGAAGAAGATAATTGGGCGTGGCACTGAGCGTGGTGTCCTATACTACTTAGATGAGGTTTCTCAACTGGGCCGGTCTATGCTTGCCACCGGTACAGTCCATCGGCAACTGTGTTTGTAGCATCATCGTTTGGGCCACCCTTCTTTTGGTTATCTTAAGGGTCTCTTTCCTAGTTTGTTTAATATTCAGGTTCATACTTTGTCTAGTGAAATATGCATACTTGCCAAAGAGCACAAAAGTACTTTTCAGCTGAATAATGCTCCTTTCGATCGTTGTTTTTCTCTTGTTCACTCTGATGTTTGGGGACTGTCCCCTGTACCTACTCCACAGTGTTTTCAATACTTTGTTGCCTTTGTGGATGATTTTTCTCATTTGACTTTGATCTATTTCTTAAAAATAAATCATAAGCTAACAATGAATTTCGTGGCTTCTTTCAAATGGTCTGAACTCACTATGACTTGAATGTCTCAATCCTCCAATCCGACAATGGGGGTGCGTATATGTCTCAAAATCTTCCTCATTCCTTCTAGGACAATGATATATTTCATCAGACTTCCTGTCCCAATACTCCAGAACAAAATGGAGTAGCTGAGCAAAAAAATAGAATCTTTCTTGAAATGACATGTGCATTCTCCTTGAGTCTTAGGTACCTACTTCTTTCTGGCCCGAAGCTATCGCTACCTCTACATATCTTCTAAATCGTCTACCCATAAAAATTCTTCACCAACAAACACCAATACACACATTATCTACTCAAGTTAGCATTCCATCTTATTAACTCTTCCTCCATGGGTGTTTGGGTGCTCCGTCTTTATTCATACTCCCAAGGGTGAACACACTAAATTTGACCCTTGTGCCAAAAATGTGTATTTGTTCGGTATGCTACTCATCAAGATGGAACTGGTGTTATAATCCTAAACTCATCGGGTTCATGTTACCATGGATTATATTTTCCTTGAGTCAAAATATTTTTACAGTTTACAGTCTTCGGGCTAGGGGAGATCCCATCAGGTGTGTTGAGAAACAGGAGGTTTTGAGTGATTTGAAAATACATGATTTAAATGTTACATGTTTCTGAAATGTATGATTTAAGTGTTACATGACATGTGTACGTGATAGATATGCTTATATATATATATATATATATATTATTGTCGTACTAACGTTCCATGAAGCGTTAAGGCTTACATCATATGGAAAACACTTGTTGCGCTTATACTATTTTCAGGTGCCATGTTAAATGACTAAACTAGTTCATTTAATAAAGTGCTTGAGGAGATGAACTTACTAGTTCATTAAATGAAGAGCTTAAAGAGATATATTTGGAGATAACCACTTGACAACAAATTTGGAATGAAAAGTCCTCTCATCTCTCTCACACACACGGCACATATATATGTGATATATATATATATATATATATATATGTGTGTGTGTGTGTGTGTCTATATATATATATATATATATATATATATATATATATATATATAACAACGAACTATACATTTCTATCCCGACGTTTCACCAATACATCATAAACGTACGTCGACATCACACTACCATATACACATCATATTTGTGAGTATATATAGGTTTCATATCATACTTTACATGTCATCAAGTTACCAAAAATATACGGACATGTCAAGAGTCCACAAACCAAAAATTGCCACATTGGATGACTACCGAACCATCACCGGCATGTCACATACTTACCATACAAAGACGGCCAGCCTATATACAGTCCAAGAGCTCAAAAATTTTGTGCACCAAATGTCTATATTAGTCCTAAAGTCATACCATGTTTACACATATCAATTACCTACAATTTGCCTTGGTTTGTTGAAAATTCAAATTCAAAATTTTGCACCACATGGTCGATTTTTATCTCAGCTGTTGGAGCTGAAATTACACACTATATCATGTATATTATGTGTGACATAACATATTTTACATGTCTAAGGTGTTTGAAACTAATTGGAGAAAAATCACGTAATCGTCGAAAGTCAAAAATTCGGTTTTCTATAGTTATCTTACATGGGACGTTTTACATTGTGTATAATATGTATCTAGACACTTTTTACACATCTAAGACATATTAGAGTATTCTTGAAAAACAATTTAAGGGTTGATTGAAATTTACCATATGTGTGAAGATATTGCACCATTATTTAACAAATTTCATTAAAAGATTTCAGCACATGGGAGCTGAACATATACATGCCATTTTCATCCTATTTGGAGTTTAGGTGGAGCTTGTTTGGCATTTGATTGGTGGAGGATGAGCCACAAATAGATGGTGACATTGAAGAAGACCTAGACACACATAGAAAGAATTCAAATTAAAACACATGCTGAAATTTTCTGCACATGCATGGTGTGGCCGATTTTCTGCATGATTTGTCTTCAAATTTCTTCCAAAAATGATGGGACAATCACATCTTGATTGATTGGAAATTAACACACTTGATTTTTGACATATGTTTTAGATTTTTATGATAAATTTTCAAGACATATTATTAGTGCCAAGGTGGAAAATGAAAGCCCTATCATGGAGTGACAACTAGGCGAACACACATCGTTTGTCCAATCATATTTTGCCAAGTAAGCAAAGGTGTGTTATAAAGCTATACAAGGCATCTTTCAAGGGCATTCAAGACAAATTCAAGGAAGAATTAAGCACATAGGGGTATCTATCACACCTATAAAAGGAGACAAGGTGTTCAAGACAAAGAAAGCCTCATTTTATATTCAAGCAAGTGCAAGCAAGACTTCGCTTCTTCTTCTATTCTCTTCTCTTGCTCACAGCCTCAAGCCTATCATACTTACATTCTAAATTCTGTATAGGCTTTGATTTTACCACTTATATACATCCCATTCTTGTATAAGGTTGATCAAGGTGTGATCAAACCTTCAATAAATGCGGTGGTGGTATTTGTGTTGGTTGTTTGTGTTTGTTCATTGCAAGAAGGATGGATATTGAAGGATTGGTGTATAGCTCCAGACACCCTTGTCTTAAGGTATTTTTTTGATTAGTGAATACCGAGGAAGGTGAACTCGAAGGCTGGAGTAGGTTGACCGAATCAGCATAAAAATCTCGGTGTTCTTTCTTTTCTGCACTTTTACTTTCAATTTTTGTTTTCTTCATCGTCTTCATAGCCACGGTAAAAATAGCAAATGTTTTTCCAAAATCATCAAACTTTGCAAAAAACATAGCGAAAGGTCTTAGGTTTCATTTGAGACTAGTTTCATTGAATTTGGATAAGTATAAATCATCTAAACGTTCATAGTTCTGAGACTAGTGCAATCTGATTCTCATATCTTCAAAGGTTGAGAACATCAATGTGGTTGATATGATTACTGTTTCAACCCTTTAAAGTATACATCTTAAGGGTCATTCCATAAAATTTTCAGAGCATTTAGAGTTGTCATTAAATAGGAATTAATTTTTCATTTTAAAGAACAGTTTCTATCGGCTTGACAGAGTCCAGTAAAAACAATGTTTCCAGGCCTTACACTTCGAATTTGAATCTGAATTTTTTATGGTACATATACAACATCTAGGAGTAAAATGTCACAAAAGTTCACAAATTTTGGAGGTCTACAACCTGATCATTCAGTTAATCAAAAACAAGGTATGAAAACAGAATCTGTTTTCAGAAGTGAGTATATTGTAATAAAAAGTTTTAAAATCAATTTCTCCGCACTGACTATTTAACCCCCATCTTCTAGTGGTACTATAGAGGTCTTACAAGTGGTATCAAAGCCAGGTTCACTCACTAGAAGAAAATACAACAATCTTTGTGAGATGGTATCCACTATTCATAAAACCGAACAAGAAGGAATGTTAAGCCAAATGCCTCCCCTTTTCGATGGTGAGTCTTTTATTCAATGGAAACTTTGTGTGAAACTTTTTCTTATGGCTATTGATATAGACTTATGGTCCATCATAGAAGACGGTCCGTTTGTTCCGTCTAAGATATCTATGATTGATGGTGTCACTTCTGAAGTTGTAAAACCTAAGCAAGAATATACTATAGAATATAAAAAGAGACTGAGCATGAATGTTAAGACCATGCAACTTCTCCTAAATTGTTTAAGTAAAAGTGAATCAAGTTATTTATCAAATTGTTCTAGTGCCCAAGAAATGTGGAGATGTCTTGAAATGAAACATGAAGCTACTAGTCAAGTTAAAGAGTCCAAGATAAATATGTTTATGTCTACTCTTGAATCCTTCAAATTATTACTGAATGAATCTATTGTCGATATGGATTTAAGATTAACTAACATCTACAATTCTCTTGAGTCTCTTGGCAGAGTATTTTTTTAACAGGAAAAGGTACAAAAAGTATTAAGAAGCCTCCCGTCTGAATGAGATCCTAAAGTCACCGCAATTGAAGAAAGTAAGGAAACCAAGTCAATAAAATTCGAGGAATTGATCGGATCACTAAAGGTATATGAAAACAAACTCACGGTAAGGAACTTGGAATCAACTTCTAAACAAGGTAAGACTATAGCGCTTAAATCAAATGAATACGTCCTACCTCTTCTGATTGCGTAGATGATAGTGACACAGATTCTGATAATGAAGATTTAATCGAATTGGCTAAAAGATTAAGAAAGATAATGAGAAAATCTTTTAAAAACAAACCTAAGCCCACTTTATCTAAGAACTACAAGAATAAGAAAAATGATAAAGATATTAAATGTAATGATTGTGGAAGACTTGGACATATTACTTATAACTGCCCGAACAAGGATAAAACGATAAATAAAAACCATGACAAGGAATGAACAAAAACTAGTCCCATCTCAAAACCTAAGTAAAGCAGTAAAAAAAGAGCCTTCAAAGCATCTACATGGAGTGATTCATCCGATTCTGAAAGTGAAGAAAACGAAGAGGAAACGGCTCAAGTATAATTTGCATCCAAAGCATCCAGTGAGGTACATTCTGATTCCGATTCTGATTCTAAACCTTCTTATGATGACTTATTTAGTAAATATCTGGAGTTGCATAAGTTTTTTAAGACTCTTGCAACACAAAAGAAATGGTTAATTAAAGACAAGAAACTATTAGAATCTTCTAACACAAATCTTGTATCTCAATTAAACGATTCAAAAGAAGAGTCGTCTTTCATGATAAATTCATTAAAGTCTAAAATTTCGTCATTAACATTCGAGATTACTGAAATGAAAGCCAAAATTTCAAATTTGAGATCAACAAACGCAGATTTAGAAAAGACAAAAAAACAATTCGACGGAGGAACTTGCATGTTAGATCGTCTTATTTCCTCTCAAAAGCATGAAAATGATAAAACTGGATTAGGGTATGTTGAAGATAATAAGGTACAAAACAAGTCTACAAACTTTGTTCTATCTTCATCTAAACAACCGCATGCATTTAAGATGATTGTATAGTCTAAGAAGACAACTAGCATGCCACCTGTTATATCTCATCACACTTCTTCTTTTTCGTCACATGCAAAGTATCATGTACCATGTAGATATGAAAGAAAACCTTTGATATATATGTGACATTCATACCATACCAATGCGTCTAGATATGCACCATGCATACAAACAGAAATACATATCAAAACTGAAAACCATATTATGTTCATAATGATGGATTCGGCAATAGGCCAAATAGGAATGATCATAACACGTATTATATTGCTTCTTCATCTTTCTTCTTACCTTTTGTAAGACCAAGAAAGATCACTCAAGTTTGGGTACCAAAAGGTATGCTTGCAAAGGGTTAAATCAATTACACTTAAGGACGCACTAGAAATGCATGATTCTTTGTATAAATTGCTATTTCTTTCTATTTCCTCTAATCACGTTTTATTTTGATGTGATTTACAAAATAAAGAGGGAGAAAAGCATGCTTTAATGGGGAGAGAGAGATTGATTGAAGGGGAGCACGAAACGAATTTAAAAATTTATGTATGATTGTAGGGGGAGCGATCACATTTAAATCACGAATAGAGGTTATTTTGCAAATCATCAAAAGGGGAAGATTGTTGAGAAACATTGGTTTGAGTGATTTGAAAATGCATGACAATGTTACGTGTTTCCGGAATTCATGATTTAAGTTTTACATGACATATGTATGTGATAGATATGCTTATATATATTATTGTCGTACTAACGTGCCATGAAGCGTTAATGCTTACATCATATGGCAAACATTTGTTGTGTTTGTACTATTTTCAGGTGCCATGTTAAATGAACTAAATTAGTTCATTTAATGAAGTGCTTGAGGAGATGAACTCACTAGTTCATTAAATAAAGAGATTAAAGAGATATATTTGGAGATAACCATTTGGCAACAAATTTGGAATGGAAAGTCCTCTCATCACTCTCACACACACGACACATATATATGTGTGTGATATATATATATATATATATATATATATATATATATATATATATATATATATATATATATATATGTGTGTGTGTGTGTGTGTGTGTGTGTGTGTGTGTGTATAGTCAAAAACTGGAACATAAAATAAACAAATAAATAAAAACATCCACTTGTCCAATCGAATGCAATGCGCAACCTCGTGATACATGTTCCTTCTTTCTATCGTGTCACACGCAACAACATCACTATCCCACACAATATGTTCTTTCCTTTTTCCATGATGTGCTATGCATGACCTGGGTCCTACTCTTTGCTCCGACGCAGACTATGGATTATCTAGGCACGCTCGTAGTCGTGCCCGTCTCCGCTTGATTTGATTTATTGTGTCTTGACCTAGAAAACAGAAAACAACGGAGGTTTTGTTGTGCTGACAGAACTTAGAAACAGAAATCAAGTTTCTAGTGAGCAGAGGAACATGCAAGACATTAGAAAGAACAAAAGACTTAGAGGGTGAAGTAAGGATAGAGAAACCAGTATTAGTGATGTTGAGGCCAGGACCATCTCCTAAGAGCACATCGTCAGGGCCCTTATAGGACTGGTGATGAGATAGGGTATTGAGGTCATTTGTGACATAATGAGCAACAATAGTCCCCGGCTATCTAGGCGTATTCTAGGCACGGGCGGGCCATTATGCATGACCCGGGTCCTATCTAGGCACGTGCAGTTTGTCGAGCAACAATTTCCGTTTGCTGCTTTGTCCTCTTCGGCTTCTTCATACACAAATACCTCCGGATGGTACGCCTCTCCAGCGCTTGGTGCCCTGCTCCCTCCTGCCAGTCGTGCGTCACCCTCACCCTTAGTTCCACCGGCTGGCGCGCTGGACCCCCTCTCCAGGTATGCCTCTCCTCTCTCCAATCCCCCTCCCACACAACCTACTTCCCCTACTTCCCCTCCCAGCTCTCCTCCCGTAGCTGATGCCCCGCCTCCCCACTTCCCCAAAGCTAATATCCCTTCGGCACCAACACCCGAATCACAGCTTATCCCGTCTACTTCCTCCTCTCGTCACACCATGGTCACCCGGGCACGCAATAATGTCTTCTGCCCTAAACAGTTTCCCGACTACATTATCTTAAATCATACCACTAAGCACCCCCTTCCACCCTCACTTGAACCCACAACTGTGAAACAAGCACTTCGTGATCCAAAATGGCGTGCTGCGATGGATGATGAGCTTGCTGCTTTTCGTCGTAATAACACGTGGGTTCTAGTTCCTCCTCCCCCGAACCATACGGTTGTTGGATGCAAGTGGGTCTTTCGCATTAAACAAAATCCGGATGGCTCTATCTCTCGTTATAAGGCGCGTCTCGTTGCTAAGGGTTTTCATCAGCGTCTTGGTATTGATTATCATGACACCTTCAGCCCTGTTATTAAGCCTACCACGGTCCGTGTGGTTCTTTCTATTGCGCTTTGTCATGGCTGGTCTATTTCACATCTTGATGTAAATAATGCGTTTCTTAATGGGCACCTGACTGAAAATGTTTACATGGCTTAACCTCTTGGGTTCGTCGATCTGGCTTGGCCTCAGCATGTTTGTCATCTCAAACGATCATTATATGGCCTGAAGCAAGCCCCTCAGGCTTGGTATAATGAGCTAAAGGCGTTTCTCTTACGTTCTGGGTTTTCAAATTCACAGTCCGACACTTCATTATTTATCTATCGTTACAGTGATACTGTTATTTATTTTCTTGTCTATGTTGATGACTTGCTTGTTACAGGCAAATGCTCTACGTCCATTCGTCATTTTGTTGATTCCTTAGGTGCTTGTTTTTCACTTAAGGACCTTGGTCCCCTTAACTATTTCTTGGGTGTCGAGGCGGTGTTCACTACTGATGGTCTCTACTTGTCTCAAAGCAAGTACATACGTGATCTACTTGCCAAGTTTCACCTAGACGGAGTCAAGGATGCTGCCACCCCTATGTCCTTCAGTGGCCGATTGGTTCTTGCAGATGGCACACCATCCACAGATGCCACTCAATACCGAAGTCTTATTGGTGCGCTGCAGTATCTCCAAGTCACCCGCCCAGACATTGCTTTTGCAGTAAACAAGCTCGCACTGTTTATGCATGCTCCCACGCAAAGTCACTGGACTGCTGCAAAACGGTTACTCCGCTACCTCAAACATACATTGCATCACGGTCTCACCCTGCGTTGCCACCAACCTTTTCTCAACATAAATGAAAACAAATAAATAAAGAAATAAGGAACAACAATAATCAGAACATAAAATAAACATCCACTTGTGCAATCGAATGCAATACGCAACCTCGTGATGCATGTTCCTTCTTTCTATCGTGTCACACGCAACAACATCAATATCCCACACAATATGTTCTTTCCTTTTTCCATGATATGCTATGCATGACCCGGGTCCTACTCTTCGCTCAGTAACATGGAGTCAGCGCACATCGCTCCGTAACATGGAGTCAGTGCACATCACTCCGTAACGTGGAGTCAGCGGGCAACGCTCCGTAACGTGGAGTCAGCGGACATCGCTCCGTAACGTGGAGTCAGCGGACAATGCTCCGTAACGTGGAGTCAGTAGACAACGCTCCGTAACATGGAGTCAGCGGACAACGCTCTGTAACGTGGAGTCAGCGCCCCGAAGGGATGCAATGCAATGCACGTGACATGAATGCTCCATACACATAATCCATAATCCGGCGCATACATGCTCATATGTGTATATATATATATATATATATATATATATATATATATATATATATATATATATATATATATATAATGACGGCTGAGGGGATACTGGCAATCGCCGGCGATCGCGCAGCCTCTGCCGCCGCATAATTTCGGCCTTCCCTAGGAATTTCCGGCAACACTATTGTCTTCCTTGCAGTTTATTTCATTTTCGATTTCCCTCATTACAACACTCTTCGCTGATCTTCTATTTACGGAATTCGCCATTATGCAGTCTGCGCCGCCGCCGCTGCCATCATTTGCGGCGGTAGTTTCTTGAGGATATTCATCGCAAACAATCAACATTTCGCCAAAAATAGTTTCTCGATACAAAGGTATCCCCTTAATCTCTTTCTTGGATTCAGAAATTGATGATCTTAATGCACCATTCAAATACTCTTTGGTGGGTACATTCTGGTATGGTCGACCTCCATTAAAAGTCATAAGGGATGTATTCGAAAAAATCGGTTTTCATCATGATCTTCGCATCACCCTGATTGATCAGACACACATCTTGTTGAATTTTCAGAACGAGGCTGATTATTTGCATTGCTTTTATCGACGTTCATGGCACATATCCTGATGTCATATGCATATAACGAAATGGATAGTCGACTTTGATCCCTCCACTGATGTTCCTATAGTCCCTGTTTGGATTGCTTTCCCTGGTCTCCCTATCCATCTTCATCGAAAAGAGGCACTTTTTGATATAGTAAAACCGATTGGAAGCCCCATCAAACTTGATGTAGCAACGACAGAAGGACTGAGGCCCTCAGTTGCAAGAGTCTGTGTTGAAGTAGATGTTTCACAGGAATTGCCACAAAAAATTTATCTCCAGGCTAAGAACCGATTCATCCTGCAGTCTGTAGTTTATGAAGATTTGCCATTATTCTGCACATCGTGTAGGCGGTTAGGCCATGCAGTGGCCTCATGCCCCCTCAAAAGGCAGCAGCAGTACCTCCTCTGCCGCCACCTCCCCCGCCACTTCGCACTCCAGCTCAGTGCTGGAAACCTGTTAAGAAGAAACTGGCTGCACCATCTGGCCCGTCTATGGTTGACCATCCTCCAGATATTTCTGCGCCTCAAGCTGAGGAGGATCAACATATCCAGGAGGGAGAGTTTAATGACGATCTCATTGGGAGGATTGCTGACCCACATTACAGGACCTTTCGGACAATTGTGATATAGGACATTCTCCAGATAATGAATTACCAAAGGCGGAAAATCAATTCAAACTGACTACAGTCCCAGAGGAGGTAGCCCGCCACATGCAGCTGATACCTCCCTCTCCGGACACGGATACTCTTATCTCGCGGCTGCTGGAATCAACGGAGGAATTTATTCCAGTAGTTCCTCGTAGAAAGCTTCGAGCAAGAAAAGATTTACCTCCACTGCCGCCGTCTACTATTCTCACACGTAGTGCTTCTCATGCTATTCAGGGAAGTAACACTACTCTTTCTCAATGAATATTATGCTATGGAATATAAGAGGCATGCGTGCCTCAATGTCGAGACTCCACCAGTTGATACGTGATCATCGTTTAAATATTTTTGCATTGATAGAACCTAAACATTCTTCGTCTAATATTGCTCGTTATGCTCTAGATTTCGGTTATTCACATTATTTTACATCACAATCAGAACGCATTTGGTTCTTCTGGCGTGACTCAGATTTTCACTTGGTGACAATGCAGGATCAAGGCCAAGTGGTACACTTTACCCTATTATTTCGGCCCCTGCAGTTTACCTTCGTATTATCTGTGGTTAATGGCAAGCACACAACATTTCTACGCCGATCATTATGGGATTCTTTATGTACATTCTCAGAAGCATCTACTTTGCCTTGGATAGTAGGAGGAGATTTTAATACTTTCAGATCTCTGTCGGATCATGAAGGCCGATCGCAGCCTTCACTTTCAGCTTTACAGGATTTTAATGATTGCATAGAATCATATTCTTTGATGACGCCCTAGTTTCATGGATCAAGATTCACATGGACCGTTGGTAGGGACCTTGGAAGAGTCCGCTGAAGATTAGATTGGATATTTCTTAACTCTGCTTTCCAAGATAAGTTTGATGATTTACAGCTCACACATCTTCCCCGCATTACTTCGGATCATGCACCCTTGTTGTTTTTATGCCGGGTAGGTCAGTCTGAGATCTGTCGTTCATTTCGTTTTCTTGACTCTTGGTTGCTACATCCAGATTTTCATAATTATATGCAAACTGCTTGGAGATCTTATCCAACAACGGGAGGCATGTATGGATTTTATTCAAAGTTATTCCGACTCAAGAAAGATTTACAGAAGTGGAACAAAGAAATATTTGGCAATATATTCTCCAATGTCAAGCAAGCCGAAAATAATCTCTCACGCGCTAAAAACATCTGGGACACAAATCCTATGGATGTCAACCGGACAGAATATCATAGAGCAAAGGCGGAATATCTTCAAGCCTCCTCTTATGAGTTGCATTTTTGGAAACAAAAAGCTCGGGTCCGGTGGCTAAAAGAAGGTGACGCTAACACCCACTATTTTCATTCCATTGTCAAAGGTAAAAGATTGCAACTGCGTATCCAGCAAATACAAACAAGTGCAAGCGTTTCATGTACAACTCCGAACACTATCATGGCCGAGGCAGTAACCTACTATACATCCTTATTTGCTCCAGAGCCTACTAATAACTATGATGAAATTCTTTGTCATATTCCAAGATTGATTTCTTCAGAGGAAAACTCTTCACTAACGCAGCTACCAATGGCGGAGGAGATTAAATCCGCGGTTTGGCATTTAGACCCTCATAGTGCAGCGGGACCTGATGGTTTTAATGGTAATTTTTATCGATCCTGCTGGTCGATTATTCATACTGATGTGATTAAAGCGGTGCAGGAATTTTTCCTCGGTGTTCCTCAGCCGACTGTGATGGCTAGTGCATTGATAACTTTGATTCCTAAAAAGCCTTCTCCTGCTACCTTCAGTGATTTTCGCCCAATATGTCTCACTAATTTTTTGAGCAAAATCGGTACAAGAATCATTGCTAGTCGTTTGAGTGCACTACTGCCATGTTTAATATCTCCAGAACAAACAGGTTTCCTGCCAGGTTCAGATATTTCTTCCCATGTACTTATGGCTCGAGAGATGATACATATGATGGATAGGGTGGTTCACAGCTCTGTTTGAAGTTAGATATGATGAAAGCATTTGACAGAGTCAGTTGGGAATACTTGGAAATACTACTACGCACTTTTGGGTTTTCTGACTTCTTTATTCGCATTATTCTTAATCATTTGAGTGCCACAACTTTAGCAGTTTTGATTAATGGCTATCCTTCACCAACTTTCAGGCCATTTAGAGGAGTAAAGCAGGGAGATCCATTATCTCCATTATTATTTATTCTTTCATCCAAAGGTTTTAGCAGAGGACTGAAAGCTTTAACGGCTTCAAGAGTATTACAGCCTTTCCGTCTGGGGCGAATACCATTTACAATCACACATTTAGCCTATGCAGATGATTTCTTGATATTCCTTCGCGGTACACAACAGAATCTTCGGCGCTTTCACACCTTCCTTACACAGTATGAAAATGCCTAGGGTCAAAAGGTTAATTTCCAGAAGAGCAGTATTATTCCGTCGGCACATATATCTCCACAGCAGCGCCATAATTTCGAAAATATCATAGGCATGCGATGTTCAAATCTACCCTTTCGCTATCTCGGTTCTTATTTACATAAGGGTATCACACGATCCAGATATTGTGTTTCACTACTTCAGCATATTGATGATAGACTTCAGGGATGGCACTCCAAACTGCTTTCCTCAGCTGGTCGCCTTGTCTTGTTACGATCTGTGATAGCGGCCTTACCACTTCATGTCCTCGCGGCTGGCGGACTGCTGAAATCAGTGATTAAGTTAATAAACCGAAAGATGGCAGCCTTCTATTGGGGACGTAGACATCATTGGGTATATGGGCTACTATCTGCAAGCCTCGTGACGAAGGGGGATTGGGTCTTCGTGACCTCAATATGTTACAACGAGCTTATCATTGCCGGATTTGGTGGTCATATCAGCAGCATTCTACACTTTGGAGTAGGTACATGCACGCCAAATATGGACACCGCGGAGATTATCTGCCACGTTTACCAGACTCGCCCACCTGGAAGATTATTTGCAGAATCCATCCTTTCTGTCTTTCTCATACCGAAGGCCAGGGCAACCACCTCACATGGCTACACACGTCCACAGGAGGAATTTTCTTTGAGAAGTGCTTATGATATTTACCGTATATCCAGTCCCCAGCTTTTTTCAGCGAAATTTATTTGGTATAAGCACCATTCACCACTTATTCAGTTGTTCTTGTGGCGTCTCTTCTATTCAGCGGTTCCTTTTGAGGATTATATTAGAAAGTATTCCACCTCTTGTCCTACGCAATGTCCATTCTGTAAAAGTGCGTCGGCCACAGTGGATCATGTCTTTCTCTATTGTTCTCATGTGCGTCCCCTATGGCAGTATTTTGCTTGTGAGCTGCACTGTCCTCCTCCATCCTCGCTATAGCTTCGCCAGTATCTTCTCTCTTGGTGGTATCGCTCGTCTTTTTCCTCTCTTCTTGGTGTGTTCAAAATTGTTATTCCAGCAATTATAGTATATAACATATGGTGCGGTTATGCCTCCATAGTCTATGGGGACAAAAGTCATATTACGCTTCCATCACTTAGGGCCTCCATACGCTATGACATTACAATGGGGAGCAAAAAGATAGCGGGATCAAAACTAGCCACTGGGCCAACATGTTATTTCTCTCGGCTTCCGTCGGTACAGCCTCCGAGACCTCATCTGCTTCGTTGGATCACACCACCCTCTGGTCGATTAAAATTAAACGTAGATGCTGCTGTTGGTAGAAATTACGCAACAGGGAGTGCGATATTGCGTGATCACATGGGTTTATGTGTAGGAGCTGTTTCTTTCAGACTCCCTCCGAGTACACCACTACATGCAGAGATTCAGGCTGCAGTGTTTGGACTGTTATATTTTCTTCCGCTGCATCGTACAATTATACTAGAGTCCGATTGTGCTCAGCTGATAGCTCGTTTAACACGCCCACATCTTGTACATGGGAACTATTATCTTCGACTACTTCACTGGCTCATTCATCTCCATCGACTTGACTACCATCACATTTATCGAGAGGCAAATATGGCTGCACATTATTTAGCGCAACACGCTATGCTGAACCCACGTACACGACATTATACCGCTCAAATGCTTCCTTCATTAGTACGTTCTTCAACCTCTTTGGATCTCTCTTCATTTCAATTACGCGTGATTTGACATACGAAAGTCTTCCACATGGATTGGCGATATCTCCATTTTTCTGCCTGCATCCTACGGGATCCAGGCAGACACGGTATGTATTGCTACCTATTGGCCTGGCTTTTCATCTGTTTCATCATCAATTATAATCTTGCTCTTTTTCTTTCCATGGGAATGGATTGGTTTTACTATCATGCTGGCGATACTCGTTACGACAACACAACATTTCCATCACACATGCGCGGACCATCACACATGCGCGGACTACATGATTGGGACCACATCATCTCACGCATCGCACTCTGGGAAATAATGGAGCGATTACATGGAACAAAAACTATAACTCTGTCGCCTTGGCTCAGCTTAGCCAAGGCGACTTGGGTACGCTATTGCAATTTATGCTTACTTTTACTTCTTTTCATATTGCCATTGGAATAATTTCTTCTTTCCACTCTCACGAGGTACAAATCCTGCTGGCTCATTCACTCTCAAGTGACGGACCAATTGACAAATTCAGGGCTGCACTCCCAACTCGGAAAACTGCAGAAATGAAAGCTTTTTACTCAGACTTATGTAACTATCATATCAATGACAGCCGTATAAATATGTATGCTTTTTCCTTCGCCAAGGTTTTATCCACAAGGATGGTTTTACTTGGCAAGGTTTTAATGCGGCATATCGTATACGACTGGAGATATGTTATCATTAGCTTTTTACTTCACTTATTTGCATACTCTGACAATTGTAATATGGTTTTCCTCCGCCAAAAGTGAGGGTTTCTTCTAATAAAAGTTCCGTTTTCAATATATATATATATATATATATATATATATATATATATATATATATATAACGACGAACTATACATTTCTATCCCGACGTTTCATCGATACATCATAAATGTACGTCTACATCATGTAAGGTCCGTGATAAACACTCTAGAGGGGGGTGAATAGAGTGTCGGGCAATTTTTCTTGGTTTAGCTCAATACAATACAAATGTACTCAAAATCAAGAAAGAAGGAGATGAGAGATAATGAGTGAAGACACATGATTTAGAGTGGTTCGAATCTTAAATGATTCTACTCCACTACCACTTTGCTTTCAAAGTGGATTTTCAATAGCAACTTTCTTATTACCTTTGATAAGGAACAAGAACAATAATAGCAACACTGACACTAACTTTAGTGCAAGCAACAACTACAACAACAACAACTTATTGCACAATCAATTTGTACAATACCGACAATAGCAGCAGCAACTTGTTGCGCATACACTTTGTGCAACCTCAACAACAGCAACTATAAGCAAGAACAAGTTCTTACTTCCTCACAACTTCAACAAAGTTCTATCAAGAACTTTCTCACAGTGGATTAAAGGAAGTAGTGGGGATCACACTTTCTTTCTTGTCTAAACACAAACAAGAGATCAAATGTTTATGGTTCCTCTTTTGTTAGACTCTCTATCTCTCAATATACAACAATGAAGAACAAAGAAAGGCTTAACAAGCTTTAAGCACTTTTACGCATATGAGAGAAATATACAACAATGAAGAATGAAGCTTGATGATGGTGAAAGCGTGTTTTTGCCTCATCCAAGCCTCTTCTCTTTATAGAATATGTTGACCACTTTTTGGAGCCTCACACATGTCTTCAAGTCGATCTCCATGTCTTTGAAAAATTGAGAAAGTAGCTTTTAGCCACTTTAATTTGAATTTGCTTTAAGGCCATCCTAGAGTGTCTTGAACATGTTTGCAAAAGTGTAGAAAGCATTACACACCAAGGTAAAGTCCACAAGAAATTTGAGCAAGATTGGAAAGAGAAAACATTAAAAATATCCCTTGGATTGTGTTGCAACGGTCATAAAAATTTGAATTCTGGGGGACATCGATCGATCTATATGAGTGTATGATGTACATCGATCGATCTATGTGAGGGTAAGATGTTGGACAGTGTGGTTTCAATTTAATTCAGGATGACATCGATCGATCTATGTGTGGGTATGATGTACATCGATCGATCTATGTGAGGGTATGATGTTGGACAGTATGATTTCAGAAAGATTCTGGATGACATCGATCGATTTATGTGGGGGTATGATGTACATCAATCGATCTATGTCAGGGTATGATGTACATCGATCGATCTATGTCAGGGTATGGTGTACATCGATCTCGGTTTAGAGATCTATGTCAGGGTATGATGTATACATAGATCTCTATTAGAGATCTATGTGAGGGTATGATGTTGATTTCTTATTCCAATGTATAAAACGACTTTTCAATCCTTTTTTAAACATCTTTTAAGCTTCATCAAAATATTCATATTCCAATAATCTCCTCATATGTGAGAGATCTATCTCTCAAAATGGATTTTGTTCTAATTCCAAAGTATGAAATATCTTTTTATCTCATTTTCAAACATCTTTTAAATTCATCAAAAAAATTCATATTCCAACAATCTCCCCCTTTTTGATGATTTCAAAACCAAGACTTTTAAAAGATGTTTTTGCATCAAAATTTATATTTGAGCTGCCTAATAGTTTCAAAACTTGGAATTTTCAATTTCCCTCTTTGTTCATGCATTTTAAGCTCCCCCTAAATATATGAACATGAAAATATATTCAAATCTCCCCTCACTATATAATCCTCTCAAAACCAATATATGTGATAAAAAACTTTTCAAGGCCCTCCCTCAATCAAACTATGCACCAATTTGTAAGTGCAACATATGCATCATGGCATATTCCTACTTACACTAGTTATTCAACATGTATGCTAAACCTTTCATTTTTACATCAAGCAAACAAGCAGACTAATCTTCATGCATCCAAGCATATAGCAATTCAAGCTTCACCATGTGATACCAAATAATCACATCAAGCAAGCAAATATATCATGTCTTTCACATGCATATCCATCAAGCAAGCATACCCAAAACATCATTTCTACTCACTCGTCCATCATATCCAATAGCATATTCAAACACAAACATAAGCGCTTATCCAAGTAAGCAAGCCTAAGCATATACCATTTTGTCCCATATACCTATATCAAGTCTCATACACAAGCTACATACATGAGTCATATATCAAGCCATATATACAAATATATCAATGTACCAACATGCGTATGGATATACCAACATACGTATTCTCCCCTTTTTTGTAATCATCAAAATTCTCTAGGAGAAAGCAAAAGAAATATTATATTTCCTCTTATTCAAAGTAT
This sequence comes from Eustoma russellianum, assembly GCA_036186865.1. Lineage (NCBI taxonomy): Eukaryota > Viridiplantae > Streptophyta > Magnoliopsida > Gentianales > Gentianaceae > Eustoma > Eustoma russellianum. The sequence goes on along the minus strand of AP025049.1, from coordinate 25,920,503 downwards.
TCAGGCTCCCCCTCAACATATGATAAACTCATATTTGCCATATATACATATCTTAAACACATATCTCAAACTCATTTTTGCTCATACCTATTAACCTTCAAAAACATATCGCTTTATATTAATCCCATATTGCATCACATGCCTTATATATACATTCTTTATTATATACTCCATATATCCATATATTTTTCTTCCCTTTTTTGTAAAGGACAATAAGGCAAAATGAAAAGATCATATAAAGGAGATGAAAAGAAATCATATGATCATTCAAGTTTCTAAATCCATCACTATATCGGATTTCTTTAACATGAAGTAGATGATGTTGCGATAAGAATGGCAGTGTATGACTTAGTGGCTGCTTCTATCATATTTGACATGAATAACTCCACAAAGTTCAAAAAATTTCTTGTTAGCAAAGCGGTAGGATATGTAAAAGTCAAAGTTACTAGGAAGCTTATAAGATTTCTCAGTGACACAAAATATGACAGTTGTAGTCAACACTCGGTATACCAATGACATATTGCTTTTGTTCTTGGAAGGATCGAAAAATAAGAAGCTTTTTAACTTGGTCCTCATCGACCTTTCATCTTGTCCCATCCCATTTTCATATATCAATTCTTATATAATCCTTCTTCAGGAGCCACAAGCAAATCATTTATAATCCTAACATTCCATTCTAGGTGTGTACCATGAATCACATCAAGCACTGCATATGGAAAAGTATTCAAGTATTCCACCTACAAGTGTGCATAAAATAGTCTAGTGTACATTCTAGACATTTTGTCATCTACTTCTCATTCCAAATAGGTCTCTATTTTTGAACATCTATCAAATCTAAGACTCGCATCAACTCATCATTTTTCTCAAAATCCTTGATTTTCAACAATTCCAAAGGAGTCGATGTCCTCTCATTCATCTCTCATTCAGTAAATAATTCTTAAGCATGTGAAGGGATGTATTTAAAGTTACCTGGCACATCTAACGCTCTAAATTCTGCAAGTTTTATCCACAAAAAGTTGCAGATGGTAAACCATCTCCTTAATTCCATCTACTTCTTAGTCTTGACGAAATCCGTGCCTCTAGTCCTAACCGTCCAGCTTCTTGGTCCAGTAGGGACTGTGTGGTTTGGCATTGAGAAGGATTGCTTGATCCTCCTTCACTATGTTTAAAGTTTCTTGACCTCTTGTAAAGTATTCTTTCTCCTCATTTTGATTTCTTTTTTTCTTTGACGAGATTCTAAATTTGTAGGGAGACACATTCAACACAAGCTAACTCCTTTTTTTTTATATAATCTCTTATAAAGCGATGTCTAACCTCAATATGCTTGGTTCTACTATACAGAATCGGATTTTATGATATATTTATAGATGAGGTATTATCACATAAAATAGGTAATTTTCTCATCAACAGGATTTTTAGCATAGTTTGAATCACTATACTCTCTTAAGTCAAAAACACCCCAACATTCAATGTACCTTTTAAATCTTTTAAAAAATACATTTTAACACAACTAGATGCAATTTCTATAGCATATCATAAAATCTAGCACATAAGCACATATCATATAACATATTCGGTTAGCTAGCAATCAAATAAAGCAAACTATCAATCATACTCTTAAACTTTGTTATCTTGAACGGCTATCAAGATTTGTACTTGTGCTCATTTGTATGCTTACATTCCTCAGTTTTCAAGTTTGTATTTCTTGAGATGATCGTTGGTGTATTTTGTTTGAGAGATGTACACTTCATCCTTGGTTTGCTTGATTTAGAGCCCAAAAGAGGTGGTTGAGCTCATCCATCATACTCATCTCAAATTTTCTTCCTTTAGCTTAGTAGAGTTCTTACAAGGGCAATCATTAGTAGCACTAAACACAAGGTCATCAACATATATTTGAGCAAATGAATGACTTCTTCTTTGTTCTTTGATAAACAAGTAAGTATCAACTTTTCCTCTTAAAAGACCATTTTTAAACAAGAAATTTCTCAATTTCTCATACCATGCTCCACATGTTTAAGTCCATAAATGGCCTTTTAAATAGATAATTTGAATGATCGTAATCTTTAAAGCTCGGTGGTTGTGCTATATATACAAAAGTTTTATTTGATATCACTTTTTCCAAGTTTAGCATTAGCCCTTATAATCATATCAAATGATTCTCTAACTTTCCATATAAGCAATTGTTTTGCACTTAGTTTGGATCAAATGCATTTCATGGTGTGTAGTACGAAACTCTCGAAGATAGTTGAGTTTTCCTTGTAATGCTTTCATCAAGCTTATCATGCATTGGCTTATGCAAATCTCCCACAAACTTTTCTGTATTTGACCCAAATATATCATCAACATGGATATTAACAAGAATATGAGTATAGTATTTTTGGATGAAGAGTGTGATGTCTCATTTTCTCTTTTCAAATTATATTGACCTCTTATACCAAACTATATGAGTATGGCTCAAGTCATACAAGGATGCTTCTACCTTGAAACATGATTTGATAGATCATGGTCTTTAATATTGAAATATTTGGCTATATATTTTGCATCTATTTATTCAAGATGATCAATTTTGCATGTTGATTTTCTATGCCAAATATAGCCTAGAAAGCTTCTTTTAATCTTACAAGGTAAGACACAAGTTTCATCAATATCATGATACTAGTCTAGAGCTATAGTTTAATATTTCTTCTTCATTTGTGTCATTATTCCTTATTCTTTAAGCTAAAGCTTGGATGATCCTCTATATTCTATCTGTTTTGAATTTTCTAGACCTTAAAGGACTCACATAGCTTAAGAGTTTTCTCTTTGCTTTTGATCCTCATGAATGTTCAAAGACCTTTATCATCTTAAGTTCTACATATGATTTTTCCTAAAGTGAGATATTTAAGTTAATACTTGTTCAACTACATGCTCTTATTGTTATGTTCATTATCTATTAAAGTTCACGTGTTTCTAAATCATCCTTGGTGTTAGTTTTGAAAATTTTACATCTAAAAATAGTAAAATACTTTAGAGTAGGAATTCTATCATTTCAAGACTCATAGAAAGTCATATTAAGACAATTCCTTAACTACACCATATTGATGATCAACCAATACTTAAATTTTCCACTTTAAAGTGTTCTAACAGAGGAATTTCAAGAGAAACTCATCCTTAGAAATATTTTAGTTTTACTTTCTTCAATCCAATTTTGTTTAGAAGTTTAAATACTAAGACACGGTGAAATGTATCCTCTTAGTTGATAAAGAGCTTGGTATTTCCTTTAAACTTCCAAATTCTATTTCATTTGATAGATTAATCTTATAGGAATTCTTATTTTCAAGTCTTTTTATAGACTCATGATCATGCATCATAGTTCATATCAAGAAACATATCCAAGTAAATGACATAGAATCAATTAGCTTCAAATACTCAAGCAAGTCACATAAATCAATCAAGTTGTAAAGAAATCATTTAATACCATAAGCATGCATAATGCTCCTATAAAGAATTGAAGCATTTAGAGAGTCTAGAGAATGTACCTTTATTACAAAACTTAAATCCTTACTTATTAATGCTTTAGACATATGCCATCATGGTTCATAAATATTTTGATAGGTTGGTACTTTCAAATGTTTATAGAAACTTTGTAACCAACATATCTAGGTCATTTATTCCATGAGATAGACCAAGTCCAAAAACTTTGCATATGAGTTTTTGACAATCAACACTTGTAAGCTAAACATTTGTTTTCTTTTCAAAAATCTCAAAGACATCAAAACATTTTCTTTCCCTTTGCAAATATCTTATCATTTTAAAAAATTTAAGTATTATAGAGAACACATAACAAATTTTAGCTCATGTTTCTTCTATACAAATTATAGGACTAAAAGAATAGCTAGAAAGTTTACCAACTTTTTCAACTCCACGGGTCTAGCCTTTTCCATTGCCAAAATGGGATACCGCACCATCTTTGATCTTGAACATGATAGAGAGGTGCTCTTTGTTGGATATATCGATTGAACATTTCAATTCCGTGAGCTATTTGACTACTTTCACTTTGCCTTCTCCGTGGATTCCAAGCTCCTACATAAGACAAATGTCTATCCATAGGTATCCTTTTGTTGTTGGGTCCATCTTGGTTAGTTCTCATGCCTTTAGGCCTCCAATAATACTTAGAGCTTTTCTTTGCTCTACAAACACTTACCACATGATCCTTTTTGTTACAAAAGAGACAAGTAGGTGCATGATGTGATTGTGTGTTTTTAGGCTTAAAAGGTTTAGCTACCTTCATAGACTTAGAAATCTTGTTGACATTTCTAAGCACTTCCATTGGGAGTATCAAATTAGCCTTAGGTGAATCACATAAAGATGTCTCTTTTATCTTTGATAATTTTATATTGGTTGAAGTAGTAGAAGCTTTAAAACCTAAGTTTGATTTTCTATTTACTACTTTTTGTTTACCAAGATGTTTTTCATGGACAACCTTCTCACATGTCGCCTTATGAAGTTATTCAAATTTAACATATTTATTCTTAATCTCTATGTTTTCTAGAGCTAAAGATTTATGTGTCCCTAAGACGACATCATGCTCTAGATGAAGCAAAACAAGAGAGTCATGCAAATTTTCATTTTCTAATTTGCATAAATTAAGCTCCTTTTTGCATGCGTGTGTTTTAAAATAAGTTTTTCAAGTTCCTCATGTAAAGTGATATATTCATCTTGTAATACATCAAATGAGGAAGTTGAAAGAGATGCCTCTTTGTCATCTTCAAAAGCTATGAGGCAAATGATTCTGTGTCATTGAGATCATCTTCATCTTTGTTTGATTGATGACCATCGTTTGATAACTCCTCAAGCTTCTTTCATGTCTCATGTGGAGAGAAGATGCCTTGAACCTTTATTAGCTCATCATGTGAAAGAGATAGATGGATGATTTCAAGAGCCTTTCCTTCTAGCTCAAAATTTTTTCTTATCTTCATCATTGTAGTCATCCACCTCCTTCATTACTACTCTCCTGTTTTCGTCCAACCTAGTTGGTGGAGGTACTCCCTCTATGACCATTCTCTATATGTCATAACCGCATCCACACAAATATGCATTCATCATATATTTCCATAAGGAATAGTTTTGAGTATCAAACAGGGGAACTTTGGTGTTTGGTGCTGTGAATAGAGTGGTTGTTTTGAGAGTTGAGCTATATGACGTAGAGGTTGTCATTGCCCTATTTCCAATGATCTTTAACCTTGCTACTTGCAAAGATTTGGCCAAAAAATCAAGGTTAGGCTCTGATACCAATTGTAAGGTCCGTGATGAATACTCTAGAGGGGGTGAATAGAGTGTTAGGCAATTTTGCGGATTTTTCTCGGTTTAGCTCAATACAAAACAAATGTACTCAAAATCAACAAAGGAGGAGATGAGAGATAATGAGTGAAGACACAGGATTTAGAGTGGTTCGAATCTTAAATGATTCTACTCCACTACCACTTTGCTTTCAAAGTGGATTTTCAATAGCAACTTTCTTATTACCTTTGATAAGGAACAAGAACAACAACAACAACAACACTTACACTAACTCTAGTGCAAGCAACAACTACAATAGCATCAACTTATTGCACAATCAATTTGTACAATATCGACAACAGAAGCAGCAACTTGTTGCACATAAGCTTTGTGCAACCTCAACAACAGCAACTATAAGCAAGAACAAGTTCTTACTTCCTCACAACTTCAACAAAGTTCTCTCAAGAACTTTCTCACAGTGGGTTAAAGGAAGTAGTGGGGATCACACTTTCTTTCTAGTCTAAACACAAGCAAGAGATCAAATGTTTATGGTTCCTCTTGTGTTAGACTCTCTATCCCTCAATATACAACAATGAAGAACAAAGAAAAGCTTAACAAGCTTTAAGCACTTTTACACATATGAGAGAAATATACAACAATAAAGAATGAATCTTGATGATGGTGAAAGTGTGTTTTTGCCTCATCAAAGACTCTTCTTTTTATAGAATATGTTGACCACTTTTTGGAGCCACACACATGTATTCAAGTCAATCTCCAAGTTTTTGAAAAATTGAGAAAGTAGCTTTTATCCACTTTAATTTGAATTTGCTCCAAGGCCATCCTATAGTGTCTTGAACACGTTTGAAAAATTGTAGAAAGCATTACACAAACCAAGGTAAAGTCCAGAAGACATTTGAGCAAGATTGGAAAGAGAAAACATTAAAAATCTCCCTTGGATTGTGTTGCAACGGCCATAAAAATTTGAATTCTGGGGGACATCGATCGATCTATGTGAGGGTATGATGTACATCGATCGATCTATGTGAGGGTATGATGTTGGACAGTGTGGTTTCAATTTGATTCAGGACGACATCGATCGATCTATGTGAGGGTATGATGTACATCGATCGATCTATGTGAGGGTATGATGTTGGACATTATGATTTCAGAAAGATTCTGGATGACATCGATCGATCTATGTGAGGGCATAATGTACATCGATCGATCTCTGTCAGGGTATGATGTACATCGATTGATCTATGTCAGGGTATGATGTACATCGATCTCTGTTTAGCGATCTATGTCAGGGTATGATGTATATATAGATCTTTGTTAGAGATCTATGTGAGGGTATAATGTTGATTTCTTATTCCAAAGTATAAAACGACTTTTTAATCCTTTTTCAAACATCTTTTAAGCTTCATCAAAACATTCGTATCCCAACAATCTCCTCATATGCGAGAGATCTATATCTCAAAATGGATTTTGTTCTAATTCCAAAGTATGAAATATCTTTTTATCTCATTTTCAAACATCTTTTAAATTCATCAAAACAATTCATTTTCCAACACATCACACTACCATATACACATCATAGTTTTGAGTATATGAAGGTTCTATATCAGAATTTACATGTCATCAAGTTACCAAAAATATACCAACATGTCAGTTCATAAACCAAAAATTGCCACATCGGATGACTACCGAACTGCACCGACATGTCACATACTTACCATATCAAGATGGCCAGCCTATATACACTCCAAAAGCTCAACCATTTTGTGCACCAAATGTCTATATAAGCCCCAAAGTCGTACCATGTTTACACATATCAGTTATCTACAATTTGCCTTGATTTGTTGAAAATTCAAATTCAAACTTTTCCACCATATGACTAATTTTTACCTCAGCTGTTGTGCTGAAAGTACACTTTATATAATTTATATTATGTGTGACATAACATATTTTACGTGTCTAAGATGTTTGAGAATAATTGGGAAAAAATCGTGTAATCGACAGAAATTCGATTTACTACACTCATCTTACATGGGACATTTTACATTGTGTGTAATATGTATCCAGACAGTTTTTACACATCTAAGACATATTGAGTATTCTTAAAAACAATTTAATGGTTGATTGAAATTTACCATATGTGTGAAGGTATTGCACCATTATTTGACAAACTTCATAAAAGAATTTCAGCACATGGGAGCTGAATATATACACGCCATTTTCATCCTATTTAGAGCTTAGGTGGAGCTTGTTTGGAACTTTGATTAGTGGAGGATGAGCCACAAATGGATGGTGACATTGAAGAAGACCTAGACACACATGGAAAGAATTCAAATTAAAACACATGTTGAAATTTTCAGCACTTGCTTGGTGTGGCCGATTTTGTGCATGATTTGTCTTCAAATTTATTACAAAAATGATGGGGCAATCACATATTGATTGATTGGAAATTAACACACTTGATTTTTGACATGTGTTTCATATTTTTATGATAAATTTACAGGTCATATTATTAGTGCCAAGGTTGAAATGAAAGCCCTACTATTGAGTGACAACTAGGCGAAGACACATCGTTTGTCCAATCATATTTCGCCAAGTAAGCAAGGGTGTGCCATAAAGCTATACAAGGCATCTTTCAAGGGTATTCAAGACAAATTCAAGGAAGAATTCAGCACATAGGGGCGTCCATGACACCTATAAAAGGAGGCAATGTGTTCAAGACAAAGAAAACCTCATTTCATATTCAAGCAAGTGCAAGCTAGACTTCTCTTCTTCTCCTATTATCTTCTCTTGCTCATAGCCTCAAGCCTATCATACTTACATTCTAAATTCTGTATAGGATTTGATTTTACCAACTATATATATCCCATTCTTGTACAAGGTTGATCAAGATGTGATCAAAGCTTCATCAGTGCGGTGGTAATATTTGTGTTGGTTGTTTACATTTGTTCATTGTAAGAAGGATGTATATTGAAGGAGTTGGTGTATAACTCAGCCACCCTTGTCTTAAGGTTTTTTTGTGATCATTGAATACCGAGGAAGGTGTACTCAAAGACTGGAGTTGGTTGATTTGGCCGAACCAGTATAAAAATCTCGGTGTTCTTTCTTTTCAGCACTTTTACTTTTAGTTGCTGTTTTCTGCATCCTTTTTATAGCCACGGTAAACATAGGAATTTTTTTTAAAAATCATCAAACTTTGCAGAAATATAGCCAAAGGTCTTAGGTTTCATTTGAGACAAGTTTCATTGAATTTGGATAAGTATAAGTCATCCAAACGTTCATAGTTTTGAGACTAGTTCAATCGATTCTCATATCTGCAAAGGTTGAGAACATCAATGTGGTTGATACACTTAGCAAAGGAATTTTGAAAAACTGTTTCTGACATTTAAAGTATACATCTTAAGGGTCATTCCATAAAATGTTCAGAGCAATTAGAGTTGTCATTGAATAGGAATTAAATTTTCATTTTAAGGAACAGTTTCTGACAGATTGACAGAGTCCAGGTAAAAACGGGTTTTCAAGGCCTTACACTTTGAATTTGAATCTAATATTTTAGGGTAGATAGACAACATCTGAGAGTACATTAACACACTTTCCGAGACATTTTCCTTCAATCCATCTTTTCATCCATCAAAAATAAAAAAAGAAAGAAAGAAGCAAGCTCTCAGCCAGTGGCCAGGAGCAAGAAAAAAGTAAAAAGAGAAAAAGGCCATCGCGTCAGCCTTGTGTCAGTGCTCCAGGAACCAAAGACAAAAGCAATCTGCAGTCAGTTTTTAGCGTCAACATCAAAAGGCAGAAGCAGCCGCCTGGCAGTCCATCAGCGCGGTGTCCGAGGCAAAGCAGTGTAATTTTTTACACGGTTTCTTTTTCTACTACTCTTTTATCCAATTATACATGGATATGATGGATAGTATGGATTTAATCTTTGGCTAAATTTTTATTTTCTTGACTAGCTTTTTTGTGAAAGTTGAATTGTTTTTATGTTTTAACATATTAGTTTTTCCTCTTTAATTTATCTAATTTACTACTTGAATTCCAATTGTTAATTGTTGTTGGTGTTTTTATTGCGTCAATAGATTAGCTACCTATTGATAGAACATATAATTAATTTTGATGAACCGGAAGGTGAAGATTTTAATTATGATCATGTCAACAACCTTATAGTAAAATTGACTAGGGATAGATTCGATTTTTATAAGGGGATTGTTAGGATTAAATAACTAAAGGTTATTGAAACTAGGGAATTCCATAAATATTTAATGCAATTTATTTGATTAAAATTCACATAGGGATATGGAGTTTATCAAATTAAATTAGGTTTTTACGCCAAGACATTGGGTAAAAATTAAAATAGGGAATTTCTTCAGTAGCAGTTCGGAATAGAAACTAGTTAATTATTTTGGTTAAGAGTGGATTACACTTGAGAAAAATAATTCAACTGGAACATAAACTAGTCAATGAAATCTTAAAGGGGAAAAGTTAAGATTTAGTAATCTAATTAGTAGTTAGTTTTTGTTTTTATTAAATTTTATTTATTAGGTTTAAATTAAGATGAAAAAATAATTTTGGTACTTAAAATTAGTCCTCGTGGGATTGACAACTCTCTTGCCTACTACTCTACAATTGTACCTTGTACACTTGCTAGTTAGAGGTTAGAAATTACACATGAAGTTTTTGGTCACGAATTTCGGAGGTCTATAACCTGATCATTCAGTAATCAAAAATCGGGTCTGAAAATAGAATCTGTTTTCAGAAGTGAGTAATTGGTGACAAAAAGTTTTAAAAACCAATTTTTTCGCACTCACTATTCAACCCCCCTTCTAGTGGTGCTATAAAGGTCCTACAAGGTGCGGGTGTGCCAGTCGCCTAGTTACATAACAACAGGATGCCAGAGACTGTGCAACAAGATCAAGTAGATGATGCCACCGAGGAGACCCTGAACAACGTAGGAAGGACAGACGTGTCACGACCATCTCATGAACCTCCTTTGGTGAGTGCTCCTCAATAGGTAAGTTACATACACATTGATGACACAGTATTTGAAGATGTTACCTCTAGTGCCCCATCTAAGCCACAGGTACAAAGACTTCCAGTTAGAGAAAATAGGGGATAAGGTAATCATCAGAATGCACAACACGATCCTCAAGGTATCTGGTGAATCTGACTCAGGGGGAGGCAAGAGGAGGTTTGCTTACAACATTGGGCCAGGAGACAATACCCGAGACCGTCGAAGCAGCTAGCAGACTACAGCAATGGTGAGATGCAATGAATGCAGAAATGGAGGCTCTTAAAAAGAATGAAACGTGGGAAAAGTGCGTACTGCGTCAAGGAAAGAAACTAGTGGGGTGATGATGGGTCTTCATAGTCAGGTATAAAGCAGACGATACAGTCGAACGATACAAGACCCAATTGGTGACAAAAGGGTATACTCACACATATAAAATTGATTATTCAAAAACTTTTTTCACCAGTAGCAAAAATTGATACAATTAGGGTCTTGTTCTCTGTAGCTGCAAACCAAGGTTGGCCCATAAATCATTTTGATGTAAAAAAATGCCTTTCTATATGGTGAGTTGAGGGAGGAGGCGTATATAGAAGCCCCACCAGGCTTCACGAACGAGTTTGAGGAAAATGAAGTCTGCCAACTAAAAAGGTCTCTCTATAGGCTGAAATAGTCTCCACGTGCATGGTTCAGAAGATTCACGTCAGTCATGAGGAAAATTGGGTACAAACAGAGTAATGCTAATCATACATTTTCCTTTAAATGAAGAGAGAGTTGATAATGTGTCTAATTATCTATGTGGATGACATGGTTATTCTCGGGAGTGACCAAGAAGAGATTTTGGAACTCCAGAACAAAATTGTTTGATGAGTTTGAAATGAAGGACTTGGGAGCCTCGAAATACTTTCTTGGGATAGAAATCCTTCGGTTGAGCAAAGGAATCTTCATATCACATAGAAAGTATATACCTGACCTACTGACATAGGTAAGAATGCTAGATTTTAAGCAAAGTGATGTTCTAATGGAAACTAATCTTAAGAATGACTGATGAAGGGCCATTAGTAGACCGAAAATAGTACCAAAGGTTGATAGGAAAACTGATCTATTTGTTCCATACACGACCAGACATTGCCTATGCTGTTAGAGCTGTGAGTCAGTCCATGCATAATTCAAAGGAGGAGCATTGGAAAGCTATGGTAAGCATTGTGAGGTATCTCAAAGGGACTCTCGAGCAGGGAATATTCTTCAGTAAGCATGGTCACCTAAATATAGAGGTTTATAACGATGCAGATTAGGCAGGCAATCCAAGTGATAGAAGGTCTATGTGTGGGTACTTTGCACTAGTCGGAGGTAATTTGGTCATTCGGAGGAGCAAGAAGCAGAAGGTAGTAGCGTTGTCAATCGCCGAAGCAGAATTTAGGGGTATCGCCAAAGGAATCATAGAAGTCCTGTGGTTGAGAAAGCTACTGTGCGAGTTGGGTTTTCCACAGAAGTGTCTTGCTCAACTAAAGTGTGATAACAAGGCTGCAATAAGTATCTCTTAAAATCCAATGCAACATGATCGAACCAAGCATGTCGAGATAGACATACACTTCATCAAAGAAAAGCCCGAGGATGGTGTTAATGAGATTCTTTTCGTACGCTCAGAAGACCAGTTGGGTGACATACTTACCAAAGCGGTGGCATGGAATGTGTTCCAATTCACACTTGGCAAGTTGAACATTAGAAATCCAAATGTTCCACTTGAGGGGGAGTGATGAAAAGTAAATCAAATTAAAAGACAAAAATAGAAAGTAGATAGAAAGGATCAAATTGAAGATATGATTAGATCACGATAGTATCAGATCATATCAAATCTTATCATATGCTTGTATTAATATTGACCAAGTTAGTTTAGATAGAGTAGAACGTGGACCATAAATAGAACACATTGTAATACGTTGATGATCATGAAACGTACTTTTTCATTCCCAGAAATAATTTACTACAGAAGACTCATAATCAGAGGAGAAAAAAATGGCAAACAGCATAAAAAAAGGTAAAGGTTGCGATGACTTGGCAACAAAGTCATGTAGATGAAGATACATTATTTCACTAAAAAAAAAGAGAAGAGAGAATTGAATAGGAAAAGTCACTATTCCATAGTGTTCTTCAAAGAAGAATAAAGTTGAGACAGCAGTTTTGACAAAGGTCTTCCCCTTCAGTTAGCTTCGCAGATGAGATCACCATGAACGCAGTGACACTCCTCGTCACAGTCAATGAACTGGCATGATTGTCCGGCACAAGATGGCGGATCAAAATCTTCTGGTTTTAATGTTAAGCTGTTGATGTGTGACCACCTCTGAACTGAATCAACTTCTTTGTCACTTGCTTCTTTGAAAATTCCGGCCAACAAGGTACAATATTCTATGTATCAGTGACATATAGCGAAAACCAAACTACCAAATTCACATTAGAGATGATACAGTAGACAATGAATATCTATGAAGAATTTAATCTCAATCTACAGACACACTCTTCTTTGGCTCTGGAATATGGTGGAATAAAGCAAAATGAGCCATTAAATTGACTGCTTCATGTAACTTTCTCCTACTGTTATTATAACTGTAAATACCGAAAGAAACATAAGACGTATATATATTCTAAATTGAAGTACAAAAAAAATGTTTAGCATGGTAAGGATGGGCCCTGAAGAACTAACCATATGATGGATTGTTGAAAGTCATGTGTCCAAGACAGTGTGCTTGAGCCAATAAAGCGAGACCCATCATCATGCCTAAGAACATCGTAGTTTTTGGTGCAACCATTTTTGCTTTTCTTTTCAAACAGTTTTACGTGGTGCAACCACAACGCTATTCTTGGTATGCTTTTTAATTTATAGAAACGAGAATGATGTTTGTTGATTTCAAATTGTTTTCGGCCTGCACTCAAAAGGTTTTTGTTGTTCTTATTTCTTAGAAAATGGAATCTGGAGAAAAGATCAAACAGGAATTCCAAAGGACAACTAATTGCGGATTTCTCGTTTGTTAGCAATAAATACCAGGATCATGTGAGTTTTGTATCTATTTACTTGCTATTTTGTGGTTAGCTACCACATATGTAAAGTGGACGGGTCTTGAATCAATTGATAAGTCTGTTTCTTTGTGATCTTGAGGTCACGAGTTCGAAACGCAGAACCAGCATCTTGCATAAAGTGCAGGGTAAGGCTGCGTACATCAGATCGCGAAGCGATCCGGCCCCTCAACGGACCCTGTGCAAACGTGATAGACTAGTACACCGACAACGTCCTTTACCACATATGTACAGTTTGATCATTGGTTATTGAGCGTTCCTATTGACCAAAAAGAAAAAGAAATTAAATAATAAACCTGATGATGCATGATACCCTGCTGCATTTGTTGGTCCTTGTCATACACGATCAGATAAATGGCCTGCAAGACTAGATGAACTTTTCCATACGCCACGCAGCTAGGTCAATATTATGGAATTACAGTTTTGTTAAAAAAGTCAACCATTACGATACTAATAAAAAATTATCCAAGTACTTTTAAGGAGCAGCTATTTTCGAATCCTACAATAATTTCGATCCTTTTTTTATTGGCCGACGTTAGTTCTGATGTTATACACGTGTAACATAAGAACAAATTGCGATAGTAATTATAAGATAACGATAAATTGCAACCGTGATCCTGATCATAACATTTTGATTATAATCTTAATCATGTATCATAAGATCACATATGTAGATTTGGGAGAACTCACAAGGTAATCGAATCTACTTTATGTCATTAGAGATTTTATCTTATTCAGTCAAGTTAGAGTGATCCAGATGAGAAAGAAGTAAGTGGAAAAGATGTTGAATCAAGTGAAATATACATAGACAATTAAACTGAATCTACTTCAATCAAAATTGACACCACAAAAAGAATTTCGATTAGCGACGAAAAATTCACCGACGAAACAAGGTATGTCGGTATTTCGTCGTTAATTTGCGACGCAATAGCGATAAACACAGTTTCGTCGTTAATTATGACGAAACTACGATGAAATACATTGTCGCTAACAAAAAAGTAGTCAGGTTAATCCTTTCGTTACAATTTCGTCGGTGTTTTGTCGGTGATTCATCGCTACTCTGTGTCTTTTGTTTGTCGCTATTTAGTTTGTAGCGTTTCGTCGCTATATCGTCGCTAATGTGTCGCTAAAATTCCAGAAACATAAACATGGATAAACAAGGAAATAAATTCGTCGGTTAGAAGGTTCTCGGCGTTGTATTAAGTTTCGTCAGTATATCGTTGGTGTTTAGTCGATGAATTAGTCGTCGCAAATGTTTCATCTTACTTTTCGTTCGTATTTTATATATTCCGATTCGTCATTGTGTCGTCGCAGATTCGTCGAGGATTAAACACATGCATGAATTTAAAAAAAGCGATGATTGGAAAAAAAATTTATTTATTTAGAAATAAAAATTTACATTATAAAGACGAAAAATTAAAAAAAAATCTAAAAGAGAAGCGGAGAGGGGCCGTTCACTCTTCGTCATCGGAAGAAAGAGTGGCCGCCACATTCTCCGCGAACTCTTTGAGGAGGCACTTCAGGTTGCAATATCTGGCTTTCAACTTGCGCAGCCTTCTGTTCACGCTGTGCAGTTGCCTCGACTGCTGCTGCATGTTTGCTATAAGCATACGGTAGTCGATCTGCGGTTCCGGTATTTCTTTTTGAGGATCCTCTGGCGGCATTGGGCCATGCACAGATATTGAATCCTCCCGCTCAACTGATGGTTGTGGTTGAGGAGGAGGCCGTTGTGGATGTGCACTGTTTGCCCCTCCACGCCTTGGGGTTCTTCTATAACGACAGGGCATACTTTGTAGTTTGTTTAGGAAGTTTTATAACATTGTTTATGTGTAATATACCGCTGTGGGGTTATAAATAGGTAAAATTAGCGACGAATATGCGACGAATTTTTCGACCGTTAATCAAGATGGGAATATGTGCGGGCGTGACACTTCGTTTGAATAAGCGACGCACTAGCGACGACTTAGCGACGTAAGATCATCGTACGTTGTACCCATCAGACACTGTGCGGACACGGCCGTTGGGTGAATAGCGACGCCGTAGCGACACCTATAGCGACGAAAGGCATCGTATGGTGTGAAGGTACGACGGTATTTCGTCGGTAAAGCGTTGCTAAATTTCCACGGATAATCAAAGAAATAAATTCGTAGGTTATTAGGTTCTCGTCGTTGTATTAAGTTTCGTCGGTATATAGTCGCTGTTTAGTCGGTGAATTAGTCGTCGCAAATTTTTTCGATTTACATTTTGTTTGTATTTTAGCGTCGTCTGTATTTTAGCGTTGTCGAGATTCGTAAGGGATTAAACACGTGTTTAAATTAAGAAAAAGAAAGCGATGATTGGGAAAAAAAACTTCATTAATAGATTAAAAATTACAAAATACATAAAGAAAAAACTGAAAAAAAAAATCTAAAAGAAGAGCGGAGAGGAGCCGTTCACTGTTCGTCATCTGAACAGAGAGTAGCAACACTCTCCGCGCACGCCTTCAGGAGGCGTCTCAGCTGCGCAGCTTTGGCTTTGATCCGCATCTGCCTTCTGTCCAGGTAGTCGAGACGCTGATCCTGTTGCTTAAGCACCTCCCTCATCTCCTCTACTGTGTTCCACAGCTCCTTTATTTCTACACGAGGATCGCCAATTTGGCGATCCTCTTGCCGCCTTGGCCCCTCCACAGAAGGTTCGGAGGAGTCAGCCGGTGGGGGTGGTTGTGGTTGTGGAGGAACCGGTGCGGGTGCGGGTGGTTGAAGAGCCCGTCATGGGTTCGTACGACCTCTACCACGGCTTGCCTGTGCCTTAGTACGAACCATATTTGTCTCCTTTTGTATGATTAGAAAGAAGATTTTGTTTTTTTATATTAGGAGAGACACGGCAGTTTGCTGTTTATATAGGGGAAACCAGCGACGATATAGTGACGACTTAGTGACTTAAGGTCATCGTTTGTTGTAACACTCGGGCACTGTGCGGACACGGCCGTTTGGGTAAATAGCGACGCCGTAGCGACGCTAATAGCGATGAATACATTAATACACGCACACCATACGACGTGTTTCGTCGCTCAAGGTGTCGCTAAGTCGTCGGTATTGTTGTTTGTTTGCTTCCTTGTAAGCATCGGTATTTGTGTTTCTTTGTTCGTCGCTATGGCGTCGCTAAGTCGTCGGTAAAGTTGCAGGCAGAAAACCATAAAACCATCTTTCTTCTTCCACTCTTCTCCATTCTTCTCCCATTTCAAACACATAAATCATCACCTTTCAACGAAAATGTAGAAGGAAGATATCTTATTGTGTGAGATTTTGAGGTTTTCCACACCGAGAAAAGATAGCTGCTGTTATTTGAATGTATATCGAGAAAATAGATCCGAGGAGGAGCGATAGAAAGTGGATGTACGAGAGA
This sequence comes from Eustoma russellianum, assembly GCA_036186865.1. Classification (NCBI taxonomy): domain Eukaryota; kingdom Viridiplantae; phylum Streptophyta; class Magnoliopsida; order Gentianales; family Gentianaceae; genus Eustoma; species Eustoma russellianum. The sequence goes on along the minus strand of AP025049.1, from coordinate 25,903,771 downwards.
GTAAACAACGGGGAGTGGAATCTTAGATTTGTTGGAAGTCTCGAAGAATTTGTGGATTTTGCGACGAGTAATGAGAGTGGAACACAGATTAGATGTCCGTGTAAGAAATGCAAGAACCGTAAATATATGGACTGGGTGACGCGAGGGTTCACTTATTGAAACAAGGTTTCGTGGACAATTACCATACATGGTACTGCCACGGCGAATATGCGGGGGCGTCTACATCTGCAACTGTTCACGTCGAAGGGGGACCCGGTCAGGTTGATGTCGAAGAAATAGGCGAGGGATCTTCTGATCTCAGAACCCGGTCAGGTTGCCGTCGGTGCATTTACGGGAGAGCAGTACTTACATATGCATGTTGGGTACGAACGTACACAGGATCCGGATGAACAGCCGCGTATATTTGTGGAGGAAGATCTGAACCCTCAGGCGAGACAGTTTTTTGAGATGCTGAACGCCGCCAACACGCCGCTGTATCCTGGTTGCGGTAGTCACACACAGATGTCCATGATCGGTCGGATGACGAGCATGAAGACGGAGCACCGCATGACGGAGAGATTGTACGATGGGATGTGTCAGCTGATGAGGGAAGCACTTCCCGAAGGGAACACGATGGTCGACAGTTTTTATTCGACGAAGAAACAGTTGTAGGCATTGGGACTGCCAGTTCAGAAGATCGATTGTTGTTCGGAGGAGTGCATCATATACTGGGGCATCAACGAGGATGAAGACAAGTGCAGGGTCTGTGGGACACGCAGGTGGAGAACGAACAAAAGAAACTGGAGCGTGCCAAGAAAGCAATTCTACTATCTACCTCTCGCCCCTAGACTGCAGAGGCTCTACACATCCGGTGCCACAGCTAGCCAGATGAGGTGGCACGCGGTGCACTACACGAAAGACAGTGAGATGTGCCATCCACCCGACGGCGAAGCTTGGAGGACGTTCGATGCGACACATCCAGGTTTTTCGTCGGAGACAAAGAACGTTAGGTTGGGGTTATGCACCGACGGGTTCAACCCGTTCGGATAGTCGGGAGAGCAGTATTTATCGTGGCCTGTCATCGTGACGCCGTACTATCTATCGTATCCAACGATGAGGATGAATGCGAGCTCAAAAGACTGGCGAGCCATGTGCAAAGTGAAATCGAGCAAGTTTGATGTCAGTATCCAGCGAGGTTCAGATAGCATGGATGCCGTATTTCAAGAAGAAAACCCGCACGTTGTGGATACGACACATGTTGAACTGCACAATCTCCCTCTAAATGACCCCAACGGCGGTTTCATCGAAATTCATCTCAACATACAACCGGCTGACAATATTGAAGATGTAGGCGAAGACGAATACGAGGATGAAGAGGACGACGAGCACGTAGATGAAGATGAAAATGAAGATGCGTATGAGGATGTGGATGAAAATGAAGATTGACGTAAGTCAAAATTTTTATGAACCTCTTTATGTGAAAGTGTGTATGTGTTGATGTACTTATACACATGTATATACATAATGTGTATCTGTAAGTACTTTATATTTTGTATTATTTTTTTTACAATACTGAAGATCGCCGACGATCTACCGACGAAACGTGTCGTCGCAGGTTTGGAATAACGACGACACAAGAAATAGCGACGAAAGCCCGTCGCTATTTTGTCACAAAATTTCAAAATTAAACCAGAAATCCCCCTTCTTCTTCCCCATTTCAGCCCCCGCCCATTTCCCTCCCCCGTGACTTCTCCCTCCCCCCGCGAAAGCTCCCTCCCCCGCGACTTCTCCCTCCCCCGCGAAATCTCTCCACCGCCGCTCCTCCAACTTCCGCCATTCTCCGGTGACCTCCTTTCCCGGTTAGTTTTTCTTCCTATTTCGTTTTTAATGCTTTTAGTTAGTTATAGATTCAATTCTTTGTTTTGGGTTTGGGTTGTGGGTGTTGGTGGTGGGTTGGGGACTATGGGGAGGGCTGTGGGGCGGGGCAGTGGTGGTTGGGGGTTGCTGTGGGGCGGGCAGTGGTGGTTGGGGGGCAGTGGTGGGCGGGCGTGGCTGTGGGCGGGGCAGTGGTGGTTGGGGGTGGCTGTGGCGGGCAGTGGTGGTTGGGGGCAGTGGGTTGGGGTGGCTGGGGCAGGGCAGTGGTGGTTGGGGGTGGCTGTGGGCAGGGCAGTGGTGGTTGGAGGTGGCTGTGGGCGGAGCAGTGGTGGTTGGGGGGGCAGTGGTGGTTGAGGGTGGCTGTGGGCGGGGCAGTGGTGGTTGGGGGTGGCTGTGGGCGGGGCAGTGGTGGTTGGGGGTGGCTGTGGGTGCAGGTTTGTGCTTGGTGGGGCTGGGTGGGGCGGGGTGGGGGCTGGGTGGTGCGGGGTTGGGTTTCTATGTTCGACGACATATGAAGCAAGCATATTGGTGATCATGTGGCTAAGGTATGTTCAAAGACATCCCCTAATGCTCTTGAATTCTCAATTTTTATGTCTATTTTATGTTACAAGTGATGCATTAAGTAGCTTTTATTTATTTTTCAAGTTTGAAGCTCAAATTATGTATATTATTGAAGCCATGTATTTTGTTTAGCTAGTTTGTGGTTGAAGCCTGTTTGTTGTTAAACTGAATTGTGTTTACTTTGGGCAGCCTATAATTCTCTCAAATTTACTATTTTTATGCATAATTCATGTTACAAGTGATGTATCATAATGATGTAGAGGTGATGTATATTTTGAAGTGTAATTTGTTTAGAGGTGATGCATATTTATGCTTTAAGTATCAAGTTCAAGTGATGTATACTTTGAAGTGTAATTTGATGATGAAGTTTGATTATGTAGTTTGGTTAATCATGTCATGTTGTTTGGATTTGGATTTGTCTTGGGAGAGGCCATTAAGGACGGGAAACCTCCGATAAACAAATAGGTCATGTCGAAATTTTCAAATTTATTAATATCTTGCATTAAATGTATGTAAACACTTGTCATTTTTTGGACATCTTATTTGTTTGACCAACCAACCCTAAACTTGTTGAACGTGCCTTTTAAATTTTTCACCCTTGCAGATCTGATGGCTAGTGAGGGTATACCTACTCAACCCACCTACCCACCAGCCAGACAGGCCCTCTCAGGAGAGTTCGATCTGTTTGTTTCTCAGCATGAGCTGCTTGGTTCGGTGTCGACCGCCGCTCTGGCTACGGACGCAGACCTTTTAGGGCCTGCCAATAGGTCCGCATCCCCAGATCTCCGACGCCACCCACACCCACCGGTTCAGCCCATCATCCGGCGTCTGATGCGGCATCGGACGAGGATGTCATACCAGGGGGTCGTGCCCTCCCTTGGTCACATGCTACCCATACGTAAGTAATGATTTATTTTTTTAACACGTTTTCAAATATATTTCACGAGTTATTTTTTCCTAACAACTTCACCTCTTTCAGGTTTGCATCGGACTCGGGCCAGATTTCCGGTTGCATCACTCGATCCTTCCACCTGAGGCAGGACCCTGCTGGATATGCCTGGTCTCGTGTCACCCCGCAGACACGTAGGTTCTACTGGGATGAGTTTCAGGTATTCAAATTTGATGAATTTCACTTTTTGATGCGTGATCGATCATTACTTTTCTAACCACATTTTTATTTTTCTTCCGTATAATAATTGCAGAAGGCGTACAGCTGGCCAGCCGACATCGCCCACGACGTGGAGCAGGCCTGGCACCAGAGGCCGCCAAACGCTACAGGGACTTCGTCAACTCGCTCAAGACCAAGTGGGAGCGTGACCCCATTTCTGCGAGGCCTCCCTATGTATCCGAGGCCATCTGGGCGGGGTGGATAAAAGGGTGGCTGGACCCTGCTAACCAAGCCCGCAGCGTCCGGAACGCGGCGAACCGGCACAGCGGCAATCTACAGGCCCCAACACCCTGCCACACACTCAGGTGGTTCGGTTTCCCATGCCACCACGATGCGTGCTATGCTAAGTATTTTAATATTAGATTATTTAGATGCATTGATTTCATTTGATTATTTAGATTCATTGACTTAAGTGGGTTATTTAGATTCATTGATTTCGTATGTTCCGCTGTTGTTTTTTTTGGTATTCGTATATGGTTAATGTAAGTAGTATATGTGTTCATTTGCCTTTTTCTTTTTATTTTTGATTTGACTTGGGAGAGGCCTTTAAGGCCGGGATACCTCCGATAAACGAATAGGTCATGCCGAAATTTTTAAAATTCTGGATTTCACTAATATATTTTATTTCATTCTTTCAGCACGCGGAGACGGGGGAGTGGCCAGCCTCCTACGATCTCTTCTATAAGACGCATCGGAAGAAAACCTCTGACGGGACGGAGGACTGGATCACAGTGAAGGCCCGCGACATCAGTGTAAGTAGTCTACGATATCATTTGTTTTTTTCTTAGTTTGTTTTATTTCTAAACCCTAAACCGTAACAATTCTTATTCTCATTTCAGGATGAGTACAATAGATTACTGGTAGAGAGGGGAGAAGAGGCCGACAAGAACCGTGCTTATTGGGATGCGGTCTGGACCATCGGCCCTCAGAATAAGAAGAAGAGGGAGGTGTACGGGGTTGGATCAGCAGCGCCGCGATTCTTCTTCGAAGTTCTGCATCCAGGTGCTTCCTCCGAGGCCAGCACCTCCGAGCCTTCTGCGACGCCAGAGGATATTTTGCGCCTGGACGCAGATCATGCGACGCTGCAGCATGAGATGGATACCATCAGGACGCAGCATGAGGAGAGTGTACAAGCGCTGCGGTCGCAGCTCACTCAGACCCAGCAGGCGCTGCAGCAGTCGCTTCAGCTGGCGCTTCAGCAGGCGCAGCAGGAGACGAAGCAGGAAATCTCGCGGCTATCGCATATCCTCCTCTCTTTTCTTTCCAGCTCCTCGCAGCCTCAACCTCGCCCTCAGGATGGTCAGCCTTCTCCGCATGATCCCCCTCTAAATTCCACTACATAGTATTTCATTTTTTGATTTTTCGTACTGACTATTTCATTTATTGTATTGACATATTCTTTGTTCTTTTATAATTTATCTGACATTTATACGGATTCCATTTCATTTGTGTTGTTTAATTATACGAATTTCAATACGCAAATACCGTATTTCTGTACAATATTCATAAAAATGATTTTATGTACAAAATAAAATATATTATAAAATTAAATAATAATAAAAACTATTTAATTAATAATATATTGATATTATTAATAAATTATAAATATTTAATATTTAATATTAATTTAAATAATAGTGACGAACCTGCGACGAAACATAAATGTCGCAGACCGGGCATATAAAAAAATCAAAATATTTAAAATAGCGACGAAAAAGATATACCGACGAACCGACGACGGAAAAAACAGGTCGCATACCTGACAGTTTTACGTCGCAATTTTACGGCGAACCGCCGACGACCTTGATCTCGTCGCAATATAACAACGCCGTACCGACAAAAATCACTTTGCGACAAGCCGTATAACGACATACATATTTCGTCGCCATTTCGTCGCTATATACTGTTAGCGACGAAATGGCGACGAAATATGTCTGTCGCTATATGGCTTTTTTTTTCTGGTGTGAGTGAACTAGATGAGAAAGTAACAAATAAATTATAATGGTAATTGTACCTGCTATGTAGATCGAAGTGTGCAATAATGTGTACATGTTATTGGAAAAACCAGATGAATAATTAATTGCGTATTTGAGTTGAGATTTTCCTCCAATCAAATAGCTAGTAACTTTTATAGCTAGTTGGATTGACGAAATCTTATGGAAGAACTGTTGGAGACAATCAATCCTGTACCAAGACGCAGCCGTTCAATGTGTGCATATGAAACAGTAAAATAACAAATTAAACCAAACCGGAGGCGAGTCGAGGACTCTGTCCTTAAGACGTATTGCTCCGGTATACTGTGTCCAACCGGCGTTAGCAACCGTCTCCCAGGATACAACGGGTACCTGTTCAGTTGAGCGGCACTGCTGAACTTGAACTACTTCGAACCTTCGAATGTCCTGACTTCTTCCGGACGTGATGCAAACCTCGAATGCTATGAATGCAGTATGCTATGAATGCCAAAAATTAATTGTGTCTAGAATGCATCCCTAGCCCTGTTTATATAGGGGAGTCAGTTGGAGAACAGGTTACCGTAGCAATATGTCTTAAGGACAGAGTCCTCGACTCGCCCCGTGTTTGGTTTAATTTGTTATTTTACTGTTTCATATGCACACATTGAACGACTGCGTCTTGGTACAGGATTGATTGTCTTCAACAATCTTAAGACGTATTTTATTCAATTATTTCTATACCGTTCGTTTTTTATTTACGCAAAAGCAGTGTTCATACTGATTTGCAGTCTACTTCTACTCCTTTCTTAAATCTGATTCTGTTCTGATCTATACGTTCGCTCAACTGAACAGACATCTGATGGAGAATGCAAGCTCAGGCTCGGTTCAAGGCGCAGACATACAGAGTTCTGCTCCAATGGCACCAACTGCTGGGGTGCCAAGACATGCTCCTCGTGCACAGGGTCCTGCAGTGGCCCAAGTGGAGAAACCGGAGAAGTTCAGTGGAAGCTTCTTCAAGCATTGGCAGCAGAAGATGCTATTCTTCTTGACTGCTGTGGGGTTGACTAACTCTCTCACTGAGGACCCGCCCGTGGTGGATCCGCTGGAGGACCAAACCCAGAATATGCAGAACCAACATTTTGTTGAAGCGTGGAACTTCAACAATTATGTTTGTTTGAGCCATATTCTGAGTTGTTTGGACAACTTCTTGTGTGGTTTGTACTGCACGTATAAAACCGCAAAGTCTTTGTGGCAGGCTTTGGAAAAGAAATACCGTTCGGAAGATGCCGGTACTAAGAAATTTATTGTCGGCAAATTCCTGGATTTCAAAATGTATGATTCTCGCACTGTTGTTTCTCAAGTTGAGGAACTTCAAACGTTGGTTGCCGAGATGGAAGAGGAGGGCATGTTGCTCAGTGAATCTTTCGTCGTGGCTGCAGTGATTGAGAAGCTACCTCTTTCGTGGAGGGAATTCAGAAGCTATCTCAAACACAAGAGAAAGGAGATGACATTGGAAGATCTGATTGTTCGACTCCGCATTGAGGAGGACAATCGTAGATCTGTGAGAACGCCACAATCAAGCTCTGGTCAGGCTAAGGCCCATGTTGCGGAGGCCAAGAAAAAAATAGGCCAATTCGGGGTGAATAAGAAAGGCAAGCAGATCGCCAAGAAGTTCACCGGGAAATGCTACAACTGTTGTATTCAGGGGCATGTCAGCAATGAATGCAGAAAGCCCAAGAAGAAGCAGTCCAAGGCAAAGGCCAACATAGTCGATGCCATGGATGATCTGAATCTATGTGCGGTGGTCTCAGAGTGCAACGCTATGGGAAACATACGCGAATGGTGGCTTGATACTGGCGCCACTAGACATGTTTGCTCCATCAGAGAGATGTTCACGGAGTACCATCCCAGGAACAACGAACAACTTTACATGGGAAACTCGGCCCTCCTCAAAGATCGAAGGCGAGGGCAAAGTTGTTCTGAAGCTCACATCAGGGAAGCATCTGACTCTGCAAAATGTGCTGCACGTCCCTGACATTCGGAAGAATTTAGTATCTGGATCTCTTCTAGTCATGCATGGTTTTAGACTAGTGTTAGAGTCCAATAAAGTTATTCTTTCGAAAAATGGCATGTATTTGGGGAAGGGGTACTTGTCGAATAGGATGTTTAAATTGAATGTCATCACTATTGTACCCAAAAGAGATTTGCCCGCAGAGGCTAATAAAAATGCTTCCTCTTCTGCTTACATGCTTGAGTCTTCTTGTTTATGGCATTTTCGTTTGGGACATGTTAATTACAAACTGGACTTTAGTAATCTTGACTTATTGCCCAAACTGGACTTTAATAATAAAGGAAAATGTCAAATATGTGTTGAAGCGAATATGGCAAATGCGCCATTTCCTTCAATAGAAAAAAACACAGAACCTTTGGATTTAATTCATACCGATGTGTGTGATTTAAAATTTGTGCAAACAAGAGGTGGTAAAAAGTATTTTGTAACTTTTATCGACAATTGCACACGATACTGTTATGTATACTTGCTAAGTAGCAAAGATGAGGCCCTTGATGCTTTCAAGGATTATAAAAATGAAGTTGAGAATCAACTTAGCAAACGAATTAAAACAATTCGTATTGATAGAGGTGGCGAATATGATACACCGTTTAATGAATTCTGTTCCGAACATGGCATTATTCATCAAACGACTGCACCATGTTCACCTCAATCGAATGGTATTGCTGAACGCAAGAACCGTACTCTAAAAGAGATGATGAATGCTATGTTGATAAGTTCGGGTTTACCTCAAAACTTGTGGGGAGATGCAATTCTCTCAGCCAACGTCATTTTAAATGGAATTCCATCTAAAAAGATGGATGTAACCCCATTCGAGCTTTGGAAAGGCCACAAGCCTAGCTACAAATACTTGAAAGTGTGAGGGTGTCTGGCGAAGGTTGCTGTACCTAAACCAAGACAAGTTAAAATAAGGCCTAAAACGGTTGATTGCATATTCATTGGTTATGCAACTAACAGTAGTGCATATCGATTCTTGGTGCACAAGTCGGATATTCCTGACATACATGAAAACGTTGTCATGGAGTCAAGGAATGCAGTGTTCTTTGAAGATGTCTTTCCGAAGAAAGACAAAAATCAAGAAGAAACAACATTTAATAAGCGAATGCGTGAGGCGACTCCTCAAGGAGATGAGGAGCTTCGTCAAAGCAAGCGTGACAGAATGCCAACTTCGTTTGGACCGGATTTTCTAACCTATATGGTAGAAAATGAGCCAAGAAACTTTTCCGAGGCTATGTCAACTTCAGAAGCTCCATTCTGGAAAGAGCCAGTTGACAGTGAGATAGACTCGATTCTTCAAAATCACACTTGGGAGTTGGTTGACCTTCCACCTGGAAGTAAACCACTTGGTTGCAAGTGGGTGTTCAAGAAGAAACTGAAAGAGGATGGGTCTATTGAAAAGTATAAAGCCAGGTTGGTAGCTAAAGGCTATCGACAAAAGGAAGGCTTTGACTTTTTTGACACTTACTCACCAGTGACTAGGATCACTTCTATAAGGATGCTAGTTGCAATTGCTGCACTCTATAACTTGGAAATCCATCAAATGGATGTGAAGACTGATTTTCTGAATGGTGAGTTGGATGAAGAAATCTATATGGAACAACCCGAAGGGTTTGTACTTCCAGGACAAGAGTCTAAAGTTTGTAGACTCGTTAAATCGTTGTACGGACTTAAGCAAGCGCCTAAATAGTGCCACTTGAAGTTTGATCAAGCTATGCTAGCTAATGGTTTCAAGATCAATGAGTGTGACAAGTGTGTCTATATTAAGAGCACACAGAATGCATATGTGATAGTGTGTCTCTATGTAGATGACATGCTAATCATGGGGAGTACTCGGGACATAATCTTAAACACAAAGAAGATGTTGACGAGAAACTTCGATATGAAGGATATGGGAGTTGCCAATGTTATTCTAGGAATTAAAATTTCTAAGATGACCGAGGGACTCGTACTGTCACAAACTCACTATATTGAGTCTGTTCTAAAACGGTTTAATATGGTTGATGTGAAACCAGTAAAGACCCCACTTGACTTAAGTGTGCACTTAAGGAAGAATCGAGGCAAACCTGTAGCTCAGTTAAAATACTCTCAGGTAATCGGGAGTCTGATGTACGTAACGAATTGTACAAGACCAGACTTAGCTTGTTCAGTAAACAAGTTGAGCATGTTTACCAGTAATCCAAGTGATGATCATTGGAAAGCTCTTAACAGAGTGATGAGGTATCTGAAATACACAATAAATCTTGGATTACATTACACGAGATATCCAGCAGTATTAAAAGGATATTGCGATGCAAATTGGATATCAGACAGTAAGGACTCGAAGTCCACCAGTGGATACTTGTTCACTGTTGGTGGTGCGGCTGTGTCGTGGAAATCCACGAAACAAACGTGCATAGCTCGGTCTACCATAGAAGCTGAGTTCATAGCACTGGATAAAGCTGGAGAAGAGGTTGAGTGGCTTCGGAATTTTCTGGAAGATATTCCTTGATGGCCTATGCCGATCGCTCCTATTAGCATACACTGTGATAGTCAGTCAGCTATAGGATGTGCTCAAAGCAGCATCTACAATGGTAAGTCACGACATATACGTCGAAGACATAACACCATTAAACAGTTGATCTCTAATGGCGTGATTTCCATTGGTTATATAAAATCAATGGAGAATCTTGCGGATCCGCTTACAAAAGGTTTGCCTAGAGATTAGATGTCAAGATTGACAAACGGAATGGGACTAAAGCCCATAATGCAAGAATCTTTGTAATGGTAACCCAACCTTGTTGACTGGAGATCTCAGAATCTTGGTTCAATGGGACAACTAAGTTATGAAGATTCAGTTAGCACTTACTCATTCCGTCGGATAAAAGTGCTGTCTGCAGAGAATTTTAGGGTAAGCTAAGGCTTTTAATGATGTCCTATATCTTGATACATCAAGTAGAGTATGGCAGAATACTCTTGATAGGAATCACCTATGTAAGTGTGAAGTGGGGCCGCTTCTATGAGAAAGTCTAAGAGGCAAGATTTCTCTAAAACACTTTCTGAAACCAGGTTGTCCATGGCCAAAACGAACACAACCATGAGAACCAAAAGGGTGTTAAAGGAAATATTGTGTGAGTATCGTTGTCTTGGTTCACAACAAAGGCTGACTGGTTCAAGACATCAAGTCACTAATTAGCCGAGTGAATCCGATAGTACATCACTATGAAAGGTTCAAAGCTAGAAGCTACCTCTTCTGATGCAATATTTTCTTGACTGACTTCTCCGTAGAGTCTGCATATGCATTTGCATTAATTTCCATTCATGTGGGGGATTGTTGGAGAATTAAAGGTTGGATGTTTAAATGTTTGGGCTTTGGCCCATTAGTGAATGTTGCAAAACTTGGTTGAGCAACGTATTTTGAGCTTAATGAGTTTTCGATAATGAAAATCGAAAACTAGTGAGTCCTTAATTATCTACGTAACGAGTAGTTAATTTTAGGATGTGGAATCACTCAATTACGATATCGGGTGAATGTGAAATTAATGCTCAAAGTGGATGGAAAACGTTGTGGATTGGTGACGTGTCACCCTTATGAAGGAATACCACATTGGATGTGTCCATGTGGTGTAAAGATCTTCTGACAGACATCGATTGATTACATCGATCGATCGATGTTATCGATCGAAGTTGATCAGAGAGCTTCGAAGTTTCTGTCTTACATCGATCGATCACTTCGATCGATCGATGTCACTTCGATCGATCGATGTGATCGATCTAAGTTGGACAGAAAGGTGAGGAATGATTTTGACGTACATCAATCGATCACATCGATCGATCGATGTGATCGATCGATGTTGGACAGCGTGCAGAATCTTTCTGCTTGTGCAGTTGTGTTTCAAACTTGAAACAAACATTATCCTCCTACAAAAGATAAGATCATTCTAGTACAATATAACGGTGGTGGAAGAGGCAGCTTTAATCTATAGTCGAGATTTAAACTGTCTTAACCGCCCAACCGAATGTGGTTTCCATCTAACGCTCCAGGTTTAAACCTGCGAATCAGTTTCCGATCTAAAGGCTGAGATTAAACCTTTCTTATCTAGATAGGATGTTTTCATCTAACGGCCTAAATCAAACTTCGGTTTTGATCCAACGGACACGGTAATCTGTTCTCCAACCGACTCCCCTATATAAACAGGGCTAGGGATGCATTCTAGACACAATTAATTTTTGGCATTCATAGCATACTGCATTCATAGCATTCGAGGTTTGCATCACGTCCCGGAGAAGTCAGGACATTCGAAGGTTCGAAGTAGTTCAAGTTCAGCAGTGCCGCTCAACTGAACAGGTACCCGTTGTATCCTGGGAGACGGTTGCTAACGCCGGTTGGACACAGTATACCGGAGCAATACGTCTTAAGGACAGAGTCCTCGACTCGCCCCGGGTAGCGCCCCGACCCAGACAGCGGAATCCGAACCGGTACACCCGTCGTAGCTTACTGAGAAGACTACAAGACGTCTCATCTCTCGATTACACATCATCGATGACGTCAGAGAAATAAGTGCGGAAACACGTATCTCACAAATCTAAACCATCAAGGAGAACTTCAATGTATAACATAATTACAAAAGAGTATTATGAAAGCCGACTAAATCCTCAAATGAATAAAAGAAACCGAAACAAATGGCAACAGCCTCAACTATCTCCCAATTGCGTCTAAATATCCCATTCAGCCCACTCGCCATCGTCCTCTATGAAGATCATATCGTAGCTAGGCTCATCTGCAATGACAAAGGTAGTACTCTTAGCGAAAAACGCTAGCAAGTAACCCGCTTATAAGACATACGTGATCAACACATGGCAAGAGATGAGTAATATGTAATTCAAGGGGGTAGTGGGGGCACATGTCTTGTATATTTCAAGAACATAAATTTAACAATACCAGAACATAAAACAGTAATTCATAACCATTAACAGTTAACAATCATTCACGTCACATGGAAATCACCCCAACTGACTCACGTGATGCATGACAAAATATGCACTACACTACACAGTCACAAATGCATGGGCAATTCTCTTTTAAAAACAGTGCAATGCATGTCACAATGTCCGGTCACATAACTTTATACCCTGTAACGCACCTCGGCTTATATTTTCATCCCGATTAACGTTATAAACCACTTTATACTCTGTAACGCACCCCGGCTTATATTTCCTTCCCGGTTAACGTTACAGACAACTTTATACCATGTAATGTACCTCGGCTTATATTTCCATCCCGATTAACATTACAGACAACTTTATACCCTGTAACGCACCCCGGCTTATATTTCCATCCCGGTTAATGTTACAGACAACTTTGTGCCCTGTAATGCACCTCGGCTTATATTTCCATCCCGATTAACATTACAGGCCACCTACGCAAACCCGTGCCAAAGCACAGCTCTTTTCAAAAAAATATGCAAATGCAAGTGCCATGATGCAAGGCTCCTCATTTCAATCACATTCTTCGCTCACATATTCAATTCATGTTCACATATTCAATTTACATTCAGTGTCAATCAATCACACGAGATTCTCCTCACTGACACATCAATGCTTATGCTTCAAGCTAGGTCGTCAGCACTTAACCTTGATTCTAAAATTCACAACCAATGTGAGAACTCCTACCTTCCTTCATTGAACTCTATAAAACCTCGTACGTTCATTTCCTAACCCTTCTAGGTTATCCACGTTGAAATCAGATTCGAATACCCTTCAAATCTCCAAATTTGGTTCACCATCTTAAGTCATGTTCCCAAGACTTAGAATAACCTCAATTAGGCCCTAAGAGGTCTCTAAGGTCACCCAAAGGGTCCCCTAACTTCCCTCTTTCTTCCCTTATTCTCCCACAAAACTGGTGGACATCATACCCTTACATCGATCGATCGATGTGACTTCATACCCTCACATCGATCGATCAATGTCCATCAGAGAACATCGATCTCTCAGTCCTTCCTACATCGATCGATCGATAAAAAAACAGTACAAGAAGTAATTGAATCGAAATACGTCTTAAGATTGTTGGAGACAATCAATCCTGTACTAAGACGCAGTCGTTTAGTGTGTGCGTATGGAAATAACAAATAAATCAAACCCGGGGCGAGTCGAGGACTCTGTCCTTAAGACGTATTGCTCCAGTATACTGTGCCCAACCGGCGTTAGCAACCGTCTCCCAGGATACAACGGGTACCTGTTCAGTTGAGCGGCACTGCTGAACTTGAACTGCTTCGAACTTTCGAGTGTCCTGACTTCTCTTGGACGGGATGCAAACCTTGAATGCTATGAATGCAGAGAAATTGTATGCTACGAATGCCAAAAATTAATTGTGTGTCTAGAATGCATCCCTAGCCCTGTTTATATATGGGAGTCGGTTGGAGAACAGGTTATCGTGTCTGTTGCATCAAAACCGTAGTTTAATTTAGGCCGTTAGATGAAAACCTCCTATCTAGATTAGGAAGGTTTAATCTCAGCCTTTAGATCGAAAACTTATTCGCAGGTTTAAACCTGAAGCGTTAGATGGAAAGCACATGTGGTTGGGCGGTTAAGACAGTTTAAATCTCGGCCGTTAGATTAAATCTGCCTCTTCCACCACCGTTAGATCATACCAGATTGATCTTATCTTATGTAGGAGGATAGTGTTTGTTTCAAGTTTGAAACACAACTGCACAACAGAAGGATTCTGCACGCTGTCCAACTTCGATCGATCACATCGATCGATCGAAGTGACATCGATCGATCGATGTCGGACAGAATCATCTCGAACCTTTCTGTCCAACTTCGATCGATCACATCGATCGATCAAAGTGACACCGATCGATTGATGTGATCGATCGATGTCGGACAGAATGTTCCAAAGCTCTCTGACCATCTTCGATCGATGACATCGATCGATCGAAGTGACATCGATCGATCGATGTCATCGATCGATGTCCGTCAGAAGCTTCTCACGCCACATGGACACATCCAATGTGGTATTCCTCCATTAGGGTGACACGTCACTCATCCACAACGTTTTCCATCCACTTTGAGCATTAATTTCTCATTCATCCGATATCGTAATTGAGTGATTTCACAGCCTAAAATTAACTACTCGTTACGTAGATAATTAAGGACACATTAGTTTTCGATTTTCATTATCGGAAACTCATTAAGCTCAAAGTACGTTGCTCAACCAAGTTTTGCAACCTTCATTATCGGGCCAAAGCCCAAACCTTTAAATCTCCAACAAGAACCTCCAAAACTGAAGGGGAAAACTGATATTCAAGAGTGAAAAATGCTATGTCCATGCAAGTTTTATTGTTTGTTATTATGGTTATTAATTAATTTGGGGAAGTGACCCTCCTCAATTTCGAAATATCACAAATATCTACTAAAAGTCTACCGATTTCAAGGCATACAATTCTTTGTAGTGTAGTCACTTGGATCAGATTTTGTTTAATCCAAAATAGCTGGTTGAACCATTGCGCCAACTGAGTTGACGAAATTCCAACCTTGGAGGGTTGGAGCCTCGTAATTAGAGGAAAAAAAGAGGCCAAAAACATTAACAAAGGTAAATGTTGCAATTATATTGAAACTTGGGCTTATGAGCCGCATATCCATTTTAAATTTTAAGGTAGTAAGTGGTGGTACCTCATTCTTATATAACTTATATATTTTTTTTTCAAAAGTGACCGATGTAAGATTATATTCTCAATACCCGCTTTCATGTGACACGCGCCTTAGAACTCACCCTCAATCACAAAGCACAAGTCAGGCATCACACAAGTCAGACATCAACATTTGGACTTGTGTGAAGGGAGATAATAAATGGCCAACAATAGGCCAGACAAAGTGTGAGTTCACATTTTAAACCTGCTCTGATACTATGTTGAAACTTGTAATTACATGATGTGAGACTCATATCCACTCAAAACCTTAATTCAATGGGTGACGATACCTCATTTTTACATAACCTATTTTTTTTTTTTGCTCAAATCGGTCAATGTGCGACAGTGATCTCAATAAATTATTGGTAACAAAGTCACGCATATGAAGAAAACATTATTTCACTAAAAAAAAAAAAGAAAAAGAAGTGAGAATGAAATAGGAAAAGTCACTATTCCATAGTGTTCTTCCAAGAAGAATAAAGTTGAGACAGCAGTTTTGACGAAGGCCTTCCCCTCCAGTTAGCTTTGCAGACGAGATCACCATATACGCAGTTACATGCCGCCTCACAGTCAATGAACTCGCAAGATTGGCCGGCACAAGATGGTGGATGAAAATCTTCTGGTTTTAATGTTGAGCTGTTAATGTCTGAATACCTCTGAACTGAATCACCTTCTTTAGCACTTGCTTCTTTCGCATCTCTCCAATATAATACCTGATACCGTGCTGAGGCGGTGGTGGCGGAGGAGGTTGCTGTTGTTGTTGAGCAACATCCTGCACAATCACTGTGATAGCGTCCATCAGGGCCTGTGGTACTACCATTTGTGGTGGCTGTGGGTTCTCATTTCCGTTGCCACCGTTTCTCTGGTTTTCTCTTCTGGGAGGCATTGTCAGTAAAATCAATGCTTGTTAGCATTCATCAATTTAAAAGATAAATACTGAAAGCCCATATGCGTTATATAGGATGGAACTCGTAAACGAAAAGGGAAATAACGCTTATTGATTAATCTTATCGCGCTCGCACATACCCAACCCGAGTCATCTTATATCTAAGATCGGATGCTTAGACCTATGGATCAGCTTAAGGTCAATATCAAAGCTTAGAACTCTATATTATATAACCTAGGTCTCCGAGGTAGATCTGAAGCCTAGGCTCTGATACCACCTGTAGCGCCCCGGGCCGGACAGCGGACCTGAACTAGTACACCCGTCGTAGCTTACTGAGAAGACTACAAGACGTCTCATCTCTCGAATACACATCATCAATGACGTAAGATAATAAGCACGAAAACATATGTAAACTAAATCTAAACCATCAAATCCGTACATCAAGATGTAATGTGTTTACAAAAGATTATTTGTGGTCGCAGCCAACTAAATTCTCAACGCATGAAAGAAAGCTAAGATAATAAGAAAAAGTCTAAACAATTCCCAATAAGAACTTTAAGCATCCCACTCAGCCCACTCGCCGTCGTCTTATATGAAAATCATGTCATAACCGGACTCATCTGCAAAACAATGGTAGTACCCTTAGCGAAAAACGCTAGCAAGTAACCCGCTTATAAGACATACGGGATCAACACATGTCAAGACATGAGTAGTATCTTTATCAAGGGGTAAAGGGGCACATGTCTTGTATAACTTCAAGAATATAGATTACTAGCATAACATAATAAGAACAGTAAGTCATAAGCATTCAACAGTTCAATAACAATCCATTTACAGATCAATATTACCGTAACGACTCACGTGATGCATGACAGTTCAAAATATGCACTACACTACACATTCACAAATGCTTATGCTTCACTTTTCAAAAAACAGTGCAATGCATGTCATAATGTCCGGTCACATAACTTTATACCCTGTGATGGGCCACAATTTGTCTTTATATCTTGTGACGCACCACAGCTTAACTTTATACCCTGTAATGTTCCACAGCTTGTCTTTATACCCTGTGTCACATTACAGCTCACTTTATACCCTGTGAAGGTTACAGCTTGTCTTTATACCTTGTAACGCATCACAACTCATTTCACAAACTTTATACCCTGTGCCGAGGCACAACTCTTATCAAAACATAATGCAAAAGCAAGTGCCATGATGCAAAAATGCACAACTTAGCGTCATTCAATCACATTCTTCAATCATCAGCTCTAATCATATTCTCACTTTCAAATGTATCATCACATGCGCACGCTTACCTCATAGAAACGTTCATACTAAGGATACAAGGAATGGCGTAAACCCTCCTTGCACGTTCCATTTGGAGCCTTATCGGAATCTCAAACATTCATCCTTAACCCCTTAGTTAATTCACGTTGAAGTCCGATTCAAATACCCTACGAAGTGCTCACCGTTGATTCATCATCCTAGATCGTGTTCCCAATAATTAGACTAACCTCAATCAGGCCCTAATGCATCTCTAGTGTCACTCGAAGGATCCCCTAGCTTCCTTTCTCCTTCCTCTATTTCCCCATAAAACTGTATAACATCATCCCCTACATCGATCGATCGATGTCACTTCATACCCTCACATCGATCAATCGATGTCCATCAGAAAACTTTCTGTCTGACATCATACCCTACATCGATCGATCGCAGTACTTCATACCCTCACATCGATCGATCGATGTCCATCAGAATACTTTCTGCCTCACATCATACCCTACATCGATCGATCGAAGTACTTCATACCCTCACATCGATCGATCGATGTCTACGATTCCAGAAAAGAAACTCTGCGATTTCTGTAGAAACTGCAGAACCATGACTCCAATCGATTCCAAACTTCATCCCAATCATTCCAGGCCTAATCCCTGCTATAATCTCATGCTTAAACTACAATTTAAACACTACACACATACCAATCAAAGATTCAAATCTAACTCTCAATTAATCCATCAAAACAAACTCAAAAATCCTACCTTTCACTCTCTTCTCCCCTCAACCGAAAATAGCAACAAAGAGAGGGTTCAAGGGATTGGGATTTGCAAGATTCCACCAAATCAACAACAACAACAAACGATTTTCAACATATAGTGGCCAAATCTTAAAACCAAAACACATAAATCACATATAGATTCACGGAAAGAAACTACTACATGGTGATCCATTTTGATATCAAAAATAGGCATTTTTCTTTCGCAAATTGTAAGAACTCATAAGAAAGTTACTTGCCTTTGATTACTAACAATCAGATTGAACAACGGACATAGATTGGATTGGTTCCTGGAGGCTTGTCTCCTTCACCTAGGGTTGTAACCGTCGGCTATGGCTGTGAAAAGGAAAAAGTCAACGTTTTCTGATAGGAAGGGGAAAATGACGTTCTTTTCCTATTTGTATTATGGGAAGGGGCATAACTGGAATTTCTAAATTATATTCTATTATTTGATTCCCTCAATAAATACCAATTAATTATAATATTTAAGTTCTTAATTTAATACTATTAATTACTATTAATTTTATTTAACTTCCTTTTATCCTTTAATTATTCTACGGAAGATGCGGGGCATAACATTTTCTCCCACAAAAACCATTTCATTTTCTCATCAATTAAAGATTTTTTCGATTTATTCAATCAGATAAAACGACATCTTTTCCTATTCAAATATCTTTGTATTTCGGAGGGTTACAGCTATGCAATTATGCAATGGAGCTGAATATAATCGTCATCTACAGAATTGATGAGGGTTTCGCGTAGCATATCATATTTGGAGTTTCTCCAACGAGCTAAAACAAGGCTCATATGAGATGTAGATGTTGAACCGATTGATCTGGTGTGTCGTTTCTTTAAATCTGTAGATGCGATCGAATACTTTTACAGTACTTTTCGTATTTCATATGATGAAGATTTCGAGTCAGCTTTGGATATCCTGTTACGTTGTTTGACTATTCTGTTTGTGGATATTTACATGAGCATTCGTGATGCGCGCACAATAAATCTAACAAACATAGGCAGCAACGGCTGCAAAAGTTCACATGGATATTACGTTGATATTGTTAGGACATCTAAGAGTAAATTTCAGCTTTACCACATGTCTTGTTCACACACTATACAAGTATGTAAGAATATGCACAATTTAGCAGTGGAGTTGGTTGCTTCTTTCTACTCATGTCAAGTGATGTTAAGTGCCTACAATGCTTCAGTAAATCCCGTTGTAACACTCTGCATACTGATTTCCACCATCGTTCTGACTTGAATCTAACCCAATTCGTACGGAAAAACACACAGGAGGCCTAAATCAATTATGATCCACGATGAATAGATCGATGCTATATGCAAACGTGTGTTATATGTCACCAAACTGGTCACAACCGTAACACTTGTCTCAGTGCGGCATAACTTCAGAAAAATCCATAGTGTTTTTATGCTTATTCATGTTAATTAGTATCGTTTCTACCATCATTACAGTGAGTAGTTCTATATAATGTTTATTTTCATTGATTCCGTTTATATTTTATCCTTTAAATGACTATGCTGCTGTTGTGTTATTTAATTTCGGTATTGATTTACTTTGAATCATTTAATTTATGATCATTTCTATCTGTTTTCTTCACCTTTTGTATTAGCAGCTCCAATAGGAGTTGCCCAACTAAATACTTGGGCAGCGACTCTACGTACTGTAATTAGTTTGTTTAAAAAATATGACAAGCACACTAAGAAATTTATCATCAATATTTATTGCACGCTAATATGATCTTGTTGCACATTAATTGACATTCATAAATTGAAAACGTACAGCCATAAATTAACTGTCGGTATTTTAACAATTTTATTAATTTCTTCGGATGTACATAATAGTTTGAGAACTCAATCCTCAACATCTTTCTATTTCAGAACTTGTGCCAATTTGACTTTTTCGAACAATATGTACGGGAAACATTATTGGTTGTGAAAGACACGTAAGTGTTCCTCTCAGATCTTCGTCATTACATATTGTAACGGCATCCTAATCAAATCCTTTGTGTCTATTGGGACTTAAACATGACCATCTACATACAAATTCAAGATGATCTTAATTTCATCTTCCTCAACGTCCATCAATGCATGTCTGGTTAAATCATTTAACTTAATTCAGTTAAAACATTCAAAACAATCACATCAGATTTCTTTCGAAAGATGCAATACAAGCGAGTAGCCACTCGCCGAGCATAAGACATCATTTAAGCCTACTACTACCACCTGAATCACTGGAAATTTAATTGATACCTTTAAAATTTACCATTCGAAGTTTTGAACATTTCCATTATAATGTTAGCTAACTAAAAACAAAGGCTTTCCTGGGTAAATACAAGGCATGAATGATATTTTCAAAGAAACATTCTCCAAAACTGTCCTTCTCGCCTTTGAGTATCCCATGAGCTATATAGTAATCTATATGAGTTGGAGGGTTAGAGCATTTACCACAAAGACGATAGGATAATTCACAAAATAACTCTATGCAGAGGAAGAATCTTGGTAAAGGAGTACCAAACTCTAAAAAATTCTCTAACATCCTTGAGACGGGCTCCTAAGATTTCACTCTACAAAGAATTATCAGGAAAGTGATTGATTCTTTAATCCGTAACTAAGTCTTTCATATCAAGATCTAGAAATTTATTCCAAACCATGTTAACTTCTAAGCTTAGGTACATTGGTTTTCATTAAATGACTTGCAAAACTGTGAGATTTTCTAAGCATTTCCCTTTTTGAATGACCGCATTTAAGAATGTCTCAATTACGTTCATTTGGTAAAGTTTGAAATTATTAAAGCATAAATAAGCATATACATTACTAGACAGAACATGTAAGTCAGCATGTGCGTCTACAAGTAGGCCTATTGTATGGGTCGCATTCCTTTGATGCCTTGATTTCTCTGGTTAATATTAACATTTTAACAATAAAAAAAAAAAGATTCTAATGGCTTAAACTAGCTATAACGAATTTTTTTTTATCATACTTGATTTATTCTACTTGCATATATCCTTATATATATTTAACCTAGCTTTATTGAATATATTTGGTTTTTACTCAAATAGCTAGTGAATTCTTCAGCTAGTGACTCCTCAACTTTGAAATATCACGATATATAATAAACGTATATCACTTTTAGGGCATACGATTCTCTATAGTCCAGGGCCTTGGTTGAGATTTTTTCCCAATCAAATAGCTAGTGAATTTTATAGCTAGTTGGATTGACGAAATCCTATGGAAGAACCTCCAAAGTTGAAGGGGAAAACTGATATTCAAGAGTGAAAAATGCAATGAGTTTTTAAGATAAAAGCTATGTCCATGCAAGTTTTATTGTTTGTTATTATGGTTATTAATTAATTTGGGGAAGTGACCCTCCTCAATTTCGAAATATCACAAATATCTACTAAAAGTCTACCGATTTCAAGGCATACAATTCTTTGTAGTGTAGTCCGTTGGTTCAGATTTTGTTTAATCCAAAATAGCTGATTGAACCATTGCGCCAACTGAGTTGACGAAATTCCAACCTTGGAGGGTTGGAGCCTCGTAATCAGAGGAAAAAAAAAGAGGCCAAAAACATTAACAAAGGTAAATGTTGCAATTATATTGAAACTTGGACTTATGAGCCGCATATCCATTTTAAATTTTAAGGCAGTAACTGGTGGTACTTCATTCTCATATAACTTATATATTTTTTTTCAAAGTGACCGATGTAAGACTATATTCTCAATACCCGCTTTCACATGACACGCGTCTTAGAACTCACCCTCAATCACAAAACACAAGTCAGGCATCGCACAAGTGAGACATCAACATTTGGACTTATGTGAAGGGAGATAATAAATGGCCAACAATAGGCCAGATAAAGTGTGAGTTCACATTCTAAACCTGCTCTGATACCATGTTGAAACTTGTGCTTACATGATGTGAGACCCATATCTATTCAAAACTTTAAGTCAATGGGTGGCGATACCTATTTTCACATAACCTATTTTTGTTTGCTCAAATAGGTCAATGTGGGACAGTGATCTCAATAAATTATTGGTAACAAAGTCACGCATATGAAGAAAACATTATTTCACTAAAAAAAGAAAAAGAAGGGAGAATGAAATAGGAAAAGTCACTATTCCATAGTGTTCTTCCAAGAAGAATAAAGTTGAGACAGCAGTTTTAACAAAGGCCTTCCCCTTCAGTTAGCTTTGCAGACGAGATCACCATATAGGCGGTTACACGCCGCCTCACAGTCAATGAACTCGCAAGATTGGCCGGCACAAGATGGGGGATGAAAATCTTCTGGTTTTAATGTTGAGCTGTTGATGTCTGAATACCTCTGAACTGAATCACCTTCTTTAGCACTTGCTTCTTTCAAAATTCCGTCCAACGAGGTACAATATTGTATGTATCAGTGACATATAGAGAAAACCAAACTACTAAGTTCACATGAGAGATAATACAGTAGACAACGAATTTCTATGAAGAATTTAATCTCAATCTACAGACGAACACTTTCTTATGTTTGGAATATGATGGAATAAACCAAATAAATCATTAAATTCGCTCCGCTTTTTATAACTTTCTCCTACTGTTAGTATAACTGTAAATACCGAAAGAAACATAATACACATATATTCTAATTAACATATATAAGAAAAAGTTTAACATGGTAAGGACGTGCCCTGAAGAACTTACCATACGATGGATCGCTGAAAGTCATGTGTCCAAGACAGTGTGCTTGAGCCAATAGAGCAAGACCAATCATCATACCTAAGAACATCGTAGCTTTTGGTGCAACCATTTTTTTGCTTTTCTTTTCAAACAGCTTTACGTCATGCAACCACAACGCTATCCTTGGTATGCCTTTAATTTATAGAAACGATAATGATGTTTATTGATTTCAAATTGTTTTTGGCCTACACATCAGAAGGTTTTGGTTGTTGTTATTTGTTAGAAAAGATTCCAATGAATATAGTAACAAATAGCAACTGACCATGTGACTTTTGTATTTGTTTACTTGCTATGTTTTGTGGTTAGCTATGACATGTACAGTTTGTGTTAGATTTAGTTTAATAAATCTCTGAATAGGACCGTTTAATCGAATCACTGAACAAAGTAACAAAATGCTAAAATTATACATTGCTCTATTGTTGATGTTAATCTGTCGACTTGTAATGCTCCTGCTGCTGAATCTGGCGTGATCCAAGGATTTACGACCTCCCACCAATTGTTGATGCACCCCTTGAACGGATTCAACAATTCACTGATTTAACCGATGGATAGGCTAGGCAGTGTGAGCTTTATAGAAAAACTGGCACAAGCCTCCCTTTGGAATGTGTATGGCCGGCGTCTATGTTGATGTGTGAGGTGTAATGCCTCCTCCTTTATATAGAGGGAGAAAAGAAGAATCCTGATGTGTTTAGGGTTCAGAGTTTTGTCTGAAACCAAACCATCTTCCTTATGGATAGAGATTTCCTTATCCCAAATACCTGGTGATATACTTTATATCATAATCAAGTTATCTTTATCTCTTATTAAATATTATTAATATTAAATAATAAATATTATTATCTAATATTAAATATTAAATATTATTTAATATTTGATTTATGTACCAACAATTATCTACTAGCCACGTGTGGGTTGTCGTCCCTCGGGGACAAGACGTCGTACACTTTATATTCGTTGCTTTTTGAGCACATCCAAGGCGGTCTCTGACCATATGACTTTCTACATATTCAGGATTTCTATTTTAGACCATACTATACATCCACGAACATACCGGATGATCACTTAACGCGTGGATGTTATACGTAACAAATATTATTACGTGACAAATGTGACATATAACATTATCATACATAACGTCCACCTTATGATTAATTCGTATAAGCTTTACCAATGTGCTGTGTTAGAATATGTTGAGTTTTGATGATTTGCACAATTCAGTACTTTGAACAAGTGATTAGGCGCTTCATGTGTGTGGTTTGAAGTCAGTATACTTCGAACGCTTACATTAGGCGCTTAATGTACCTTGGTGGAGTCCAGTACACTTCGAACGCCTACATTAGGCGCTTTATGTGAAGTGTCTGGATGTGAGAACACTTCAAACGCCTAGATTAGGCGCTTCATGTGAAATGTTTGAAAATCAGGACACTTTGAACGCCTGATTAGGCGCTTCATGTGGCCTGTTGAAAAATGCGAATACTTTGGACGCCTTTTTAGGCGCTTTATGCTGTCCACCAAGCCAAAAGTATTTTTTCCTTGAAGGGGCACGTACTCTTAAGTACATTCTCTGAGAAAATGTCAGAGTTAGTTCAAACAAGCAAGAAGCCCACATTAGGCGCTTCATGTGACTTCGAACGACAGTTCATTTTTACATCAAGCGCTCGATGTCACTTCGAACACCTGTGCTTTTAGCACATTAGGCGCTTCATGTGACCAACGTTACAAAGGTCTTAAACTTCACCTTTTAACATCAGTTGACTCTTTGTACCCTCCTCTTTTAGTGTCTTTTTCACAGGTTCCTCTCTACTGAAGATTTCAGGTTTCTTTTCTTGGCATTCATTTTGAAATCTCTCCAAGAATGTTGCTACATGCCAAAGGAAGATCTCCAATGATGAGGACTCACCAACACATGATGCCAAAACCCATTAATGTTTGTGCAGAGGGTTTCAAACAGGAAGAAACATGAAGGTTGATAAAAGAACGGTTTCCTCCATTTTTCTTCTCCAACTTTCTACTTGGCAAGCTCTCAAATTTTCTCTCAAGCTCAAGCTCTCAAAATACTTGTAAACAATGTACATTTTACTTTATTGTTGAGAGTAACTATTGTAAGAGGAAGAAGAGTCTTCTTCTTGGTGAGATTCTATTGTGAGAGATTGGGTAGATTGTTGGTCAAGGAGCAAGGGTGCTTCTTGTTTAAGATTTCTAGACTTTGAAGGGTTAGTTGATAGTGTGTGGTGCACTATTCTCCCTACAAGATTTCTTTGAGGGCAAAGAAATCTTGTAAACATTCTATATGTTGAGTTTTGATGATTTGCACAATTCAGTACTTTGAACAAGTGATTAGGCGCTTCATGTGTGTGGTTTCAAGTCAGTATACTTCGAACGCTTACATTAGGCGCTTAATGTACCCTGGTGGAGTCCAGTACACTTCGAACGCCTACATTAGGCGCTTTATGTGAAGTGTCTGGATGTGCGAACACTTCGAACGCCTAGATTAGGCGCTTCATGTGAAGTGTTTGAAAATCAGGACACTTTGAACGCCTGATTAGGCGCTTCATGTGGCCTGTTGAAAAATGCAAATACTTTGAACGCCTCTTTAGGTGCTTTATGCTGTCCACCAAGCCAAAAGTACTTTTTCCCTGAATGGGCACGTACTCTTAAGTACTTGCTCTGAGAAAATGTCAGAGTTAGTTCGAACAAGCATGAAGGGCTACATTAGGCGCTTCATGTGACTTCGAACGCCTTAAGAAGCCCACATTAGGCTCTTGATGTGACTTCGAATGACAGTTCATTTTCACATCAAGCGCTCGATGTCACATCGAACACCTGTGCTTTTAGCACATTAGGCGCTTCATGTGACCAACGTTACAAAGGTCTTAAACTTCACCTTTTAACATCAGTTGACTCTTTGTACCCTCCTCTTTTAGTGTCTTTTTCACAGGTTCCTCTCTGCTAAAGATTTCAGGTTTCCTTTCTTGGCATTCATTTTGAAATCTCTCCAAGAATATTGCTACATGCCAAAGGGAGATCTCCAATGATGAGGACTCACCAACACATGATGCCAAAACCCATTAATGTTTGTGCAGAGGGTTTCAAACGGGAAGAAACATGAAGGTTGATAAAAGAAGGGTTTCCTTCATTTTTCTTCTCCAACTTTCTACTTGGCAAGCTCTCAAATTTTCTCTCAAGCTCAAGCTCTCAAAATACTTGTAAACATTGTACATTTTACTTTATTGTTGAGAGTAACTATTGTAAGAGGAAGAAGAGTCTTCTTCTTGGTGAGATTCTATTGTGAGAGATTGGGTAGATTGTTGGTCAAGGAGCAAGGGTGCTTCTTGTTTAAGATTTCTAGACTTTGAAGGGTTAGTTGATAGTGTGTGGTACACTATTCTCCCTACAAGATTTCTTTGAGGGCAAAGAAGATATTTGGAGGCTAGACTTCAAAAGGTTAGACTTCTTGGTTGTGGTCTAGGCAAAGTGCCTAGTTTTCTGTTTTCTGGATTTTGTTCTTTGATTGTTTTTTCCCCCAAAAGAAATAACAATCCCCATTTCAAAATCCTTCTTGTGAAACATCAAGAAGGTAGAGGAGTAGAGTCATTTGACTTGAACCTCTATACATACTCGTGTTCTTTACTTTCTTGCAAGTCTTTGTTCTTACTGAAGAACATATCCAAGTATTGGTTGCACCTCAAAACGAAAAATATCCATAAAATATCCATATTTGGTGAACACACTATTCAACCCCTCCTTCTAGTGTGTTCTAAGGGACCTAACAATTGGTATCAGAGACACATCTTGCTTATTTGAGTCCAAATACAAGATTTGATCATTATAGTATGGATCCCTTTGTTTTTGATGATGTGGGTTCTCCTAGTGCTGATGCCTCTAGAAGAAGGAGGCAAGAAACCCTACTCCGTTCCATCTCAAATGTTCATGTCAAAGTTCTCATGTTTGATCCTCTAAACTACCCACTATGGAAGTCAAATATGGAAACCTATCTACGTTCATGTGGGCACAGAATATGGGTTGAGGTCTCAAGAGGCTCTATGATTCCCATAGATATTGATGATCCTACTCCAGAAGAGGAGTTCCAGTTGGCCATAAAATGCAAGGCTCTTGCTATCTTAAACAGTTCTCTTTCCTCAAATGAGAGAGTACAGATTCAAGGTGTCCAATCCGCTCATGAGGCTTGGACAAAGCTTGAGATGATCCACGAAGGAACATCTCATGTAAGAAAGGCCAAGAGGAGACAGTTGATAAAACAGTTCTACAACTTTACTGTCCCTAAAGGTGAAAGGATTGAATAGTCCATCCAAAGATTCACCAAGCTTGTCAACCTTCTCAAAGCGGTTGGCAAGAAAATAGAACAAGAGGATCTAAACCATTGCTTCCTAAAAAGTTTAGGAAGAGAATGGAACGCAAAAGTGACGGCTATTGAGGAGTCCAAGGATTTGGAAACCATCGCCTTGGACGAGCTATATGGGAATCTCATTACTTATGAGATTCATTTGGATGCACAAGAAAAGAACGACCCTATTCGCCACTCCACTAAGGTGCTTGTATGCGAGTCGGAGGACACGGACGATGAAGTTGGATTTCTTGTCAAAAGATTCCGATGTTTTACGAGAAAGAATGGTGATGAAGCGAAAAGATTCATCAAGGAAAAGTACTCCAAGGACAAGGTGAAGGACCAACAGAATAAATGCTACAAGTGTGGGAAGCTTGGTCACTTCATGAAAGATTGTCGGGTGAAGGAGCCACAACTCAAAGACAAGAAGGCCATCTACCAAAGGAAGAAGGCCTTGCAAGCGGAAGTAGCCCATTGGGAGAGCATTCTTTCCGGGTCCGAGAGCGACAATGGCGATCATGATGATCTTGCTCTCACGGGTGTGGTTCAAGATGATCTTGACAAGGAGTTCTTTGCACTCATGGCCATTGATGATGACATGGAGGTATGCAATATCTCATCTCACTATAGAATTATTGATGAACGAGATGATTTAGTGTAAGAAAATGACCTTCTAGATTTAAAATATAAACGTGTCAAGAAAGAGTTTAGAGCATGCTTAAATGAATATAATGACACGTTAGAAGATCACATTGCATTGCAACTTGAGCATGATATATTTTTGACCATGCATGTGATTGCACTAGAAGAGAAACATGATTTGATGAAATCATGTGCTCAAGCCCTTGAGGATAAGAAGAATGATTCAAGGGTAAGTGCTACAAAGGTAGAGGTTAAGGATGCATCTAGGCCAAGCATGAAAGCTAAAATAAAACCTAGTGCCATATATGCCTCTAAGAAGGGAAACAAAAGAAACAAGCACAAGTTGTCAAGGAGTCCAAAACCTCCTTGAAGAAGCAAAGGCACATGCCTAAACAAAAGGCTAATGCACCAAAGGCATCTCAACCTTTGGTTCATGTTGTGAAACAAAAACCTTCTTCGAATCCAAAGAAGGCGGTTCCTAAAAAGGAAACACGACATGTGCCTACGCACAAGCATTCGCATAAGCATACACCAACTCACAAGCATACTCCTACATGTTTGTATTGCAATAGGAAAGGCCATGTAGAAAGAGTATGTAGAGCTAAAAATAACAAGAATCTTGTGTGGGTGTCGAAAGACGAGATGAAGGTGACTAACCTTCAAGGACCCAAAACAAAAAGGGTACCAATTTCATATGGTTCTTTTGTAGGCCCTAGCACTCAATGGAGAAAGCGAAGACAAGAAGGTCAAATGGGTCATGGACAGTGGGTGTTTCAACCATATGACGGGAGACAAACGTCTCTTCCATAGACTCACTATACAAGACGGAGGAGTTGTCCACTTTGGCGGTAGCAAAGGCCAAATCAAAAGACATGGTATTGTGCGTAACGATTCCTTCTCTCTTAGTGATGTCTTATTGTTATAGGTCTTAAGTTTAACTTGATAAGTGTCAGTCAACTTTGTGATGCTAATTATGAGGTAACGTTTTTGAAAACAAAGTGTGTTGTGAAAAATGAAGATAAGATCTTATTTGAGGCTTTGCGTTTCAAAAATATTTACAAACTTAGCATCAATGATTTGGTTTCTCAAAATGTATCTTGTCTAGTTGCTAAGAATGGTTTGACGCAACTATGGCATAGACGTCTCGAACATGTATGTTTCAAAACATTTAAATTTATTTGCGAAAATGGTAAAGTCCGAGGCCTTCAAAAAATGAATTTCGAAAACCATGACTTATGTGACACTTGTCAAAAGGCGAAGCTTGTGAAAACAAGCTTCAAACCCAAGACAAACATTTCCACCTCCAAGCCCCTACAATTGCTTCATATGGATTTGTATGGGGATGTCGGAACAAAAAGCTTGGGTGGTAAACATTATACCTTCGTGGTAGCAGATGACTATACTCGTTATACGTGGGTTATGTTTCTAGCTAAGAAAAGTGATGCATGTAGTGAGTTTATGAGTCTAAGTAAACGATTGGAAAATCATGTGGGTGACACCATTATAACCATCCGTAGTGGTCGTGGTGGTGAGTTTGATGGTGATTTCGAAAGGTTTTGTGTATCCAAAGGATACGCTCATGACCTTTCGGCACCTAGAACTCCTCAACAAAATGGTGTGGCCGAACGAAAGAATAGAACTCTACAAGAAATGTGTAGAGCAATGTTGATTGAGTTCGGTTTGCCCAAGTATTTTTGGGCCAAAGCGGTAAATGCCGCTTGCCATGTGATCAATCGTGTCTATTTGAGACCATACCTAAATGTGACACCCTATGAGCTTTGGAATGGAAAAGTTCCCAACATTGGGTATTTCAAAGTCTTTGGTTGCAAGTGTTTTATACTTAATACCAAAGATACTTTGGACAAACTTGACCTCAAAGCGGATGAAGGTATCTTTTTAGATTATGCCTCAAATAGTAAAGCATTTCGTGTTTTCAACAAAAGGAGTCAAAAGGTGGAAGAATCAATCCATGTTAAGTTTAATGAGTCACTTATTGACGAACCTAAATTTAATGAGGATTGTGAAGAGGATGAAGATGTGACTCCTCAAGAAGAAATTCTTGAGGATGTTCCTATGGTCGTTCCTCAACGAGAAATAGTTGATGATCCTCCAAATGGAAACATCTTCATTGACTTGAGAGTTGAACCTTTTGAAGGTACTCCTCCACCATGTGTGCATGAACTTAGTGAGTCAAATAGAAATATTTCTCATACTCATGTTGATACACAAAATGTAGATAATGCATCACACATTCCGGAACATGAGGATCATGTGGATGATGAAGGTTCATCTCTTCCGGAACATGATCAAGAGGAAGTTGGAGGAGATGTCTCCAATCTTCCTAGATCATTTAAGCACAAAAGTTCTCACCCTCAAGAGTTGGTCATAGGTGATCTAAATAGGGGTATCACCACACGAAGGCAATATAGAGAGAATACATTTGTCTCTCTTATAGAGCCGAAAAATATTAAAGATGCACTTCTTGATGAAAATTGGATCTTGGCTATGCAAGAAGAGTTAAACCAATTTGAATGAAGTGATGTTTGGGAGTTAGTTCCCAAACCACACGATCATCCTATTATTGGTACGAAATGGGCTTTTTGTAACAAGATGGATGATCAAGGTAATGTCACCAGAAACAAGGCTAGGTTAGTTGCTCAAGGATACCGTCAAGAAGAAGGTATTGATTTTGATGAGACATTTGCACCCATAGCACGGCTTGAAGCTATTAGGATGTTGTTAGCATATGCTTGTTATATGGATTTTAAACTTTACCAAATGGATGTTAAATCCGCCTTCTTGAATGGTGTTATTCAAGAGGAAGTGTATGTTGCACAACCTCCCGGGTTTGAATCTCATGATTCACCACATCATGTCTTCAAACTTAAAAAGGCTCTTTATGGCCTCAAACAAGCTCCAAGAGCTTGGTACAAGAGGTTAAGTACTTTTCTTCTTAATAATGGTTTTCCAAGAGGTAAAGTTGACACTACTTTGTACATAAAAGAGCAAGGTAGAAATCATTTAATTGTTCAAGTATATGTTGATGATATTATTTTTGGTGCTACTAACAATTGTCTTTGTGAGCAATTTGCTAGTCTTATGCAAGGTGAGTTCGAGATGAGCATGATGGGTGAACTTAACTATTTTCTTGGATTACAAATCAAGCAAACCGAAGAAGGTGTGTACATTTTCCAATCCAAGTACACAAGAGATTTGCTCAAAAAGTACAACTTTGGTGAAGGAAGAGAGGTAAACACTCCTATGAGCACAAGTGCCAAGCTTGACAAGGATGAAAAGGGAAAGCATGTCGAGGTAACCTTGTATCGTGGCATTATAGGTAGTCTACTTTATTTAACGGCTAGTAGACCCGACATTTTACATGCAGTATGTTTATGTGCTAGATTTCAAAGTGATCCTAGGGAGATGCATTTTATTGCGGTAAAACGCATCCTTAGATACCTTAGAAGTACTTTGAAATTTGGTTTGCTTTATCCCAAGAATGCATGTTTTGATTTAAGAGGATATTGTGACTCCGATTATGCGGGGAGTCTAGTTGATAGGAAGAGCACCTCCGGAACTTGTCAGTTCCTCGGAGATTGTCTTGTTTCTTGGTTTTCCAAGAAACAAAACAGTGTGTCTCTTTCTACGGCAGAATCCGAATATGTGTTGACCGCCTCGTGTTGTGCAAGTTATTATGGATGACTAACACGTTAAATGATTATAACATTCACTTCTCAAAGGTGCCCATTTTGTGTGATAACACCTCCGCTATTAATATTGCACAAAATCCCGTCCAACATAGTCGGACCAAGCACATTGAAGTGAGGTATCATTTCATCCTGATTGTGTACAAAAGAACTTGGTAAGTGTGGAATTCGTTCCTACACGAGACCAATTAGCGGACATTTTCACGAAACCCTTACCTTGTGATGTTTTTGTATCTATAAGAAGTAGGTTGAAGTTGCTCAACATGGGTTGATAAAACCATCTTGAGTTTTGAGCACAAAATTTCAAAAATTTTCAAGATCAGTGCACATAAAGCGCTTCATCACACTTGCTTCAGGCGTTCGATGTCAAATCAAGCGCCTGATGTTAAGGATGTCACTCGTTCGAAGTGACATCAGGCGCTTTATGTCCCTTTACATTGGCGTTCGATGTAGGATTAAGCGCTTTATCCCACTGAGTTCACTCGTTCAAAGTGACATTAAGCGCTCAATCTTCATCTCCACAGCCATTCAAAGTGACTTTAAGGGCTTCATCTCATTTTGTGAAGTCGTTCGAAGTCACTTTAGGCGCTTCAACCCTAATTTCACACTGTCTCTTCCGCCGCCTCTTCAGTTTTCGCGCCATTCAAGGACCATCAATTCTCTGCCGCCCTTTTTCTCTTCCCCACTTCCCCACGTCTACCTTATCTTCTTCCCATTCACTTAAAACTTTTCATCTTCTTCCTAGAATCTCTCTCCCACTCCTCCACTCCTCAAACCTCTCTCCCACTTCTTCCTCCCACCATAACTCCATCATCTCTTCATATTCCCTTCTTCACCCTTTAAAAATCCCACCTTTTCCTCATTCTTCTTCACATCCTCATATCATTCCTCTGCCTCTACTCCAAAGACTTCCTTTCCTTTTCAAAACCTTTCTATCAAATGGCTTCAGCTGGTCCTTCAAAACATCCACGCACCCAAAAGCGAAAAAAAAGGGCTGGACATGGGATTTTCGAGCCTCCTGCAATCACAGCCATTCGAGAAGGGCTCACCAAGGATGACTTTCCTTGGTTAAAGAAGTTTGAGCCCGAAATCAAGAAGCCTCCATGCACCATTGACAAAGGTGCCCATGTTTCTTACTACTCCAGCATTCTATTCCAAGAATGGGTAGCAAACAACTGTCTCATCATCCCTCTGAAACTGCTCAACCTCAGCAATGTTCCTGAGACGAGCAGTGCATTTGAAATCGTTCTTTTGTTGGAACATCAAGGCTGGACATCTCTTTGGTCCAGACTTGACATGCAAAAATATTCCCGCGAGCACACCTGACTGTTCTACTCCAACTTGTGGGTCACTCCACAATCTGAGTCTCAACCTTTTTCCCTCAACACTATCATTGATGGTACTCCTCTCAGCTTCACTCTCTGAAATCTGTGAAGTCTTGAGAATCCGAAATGAGGGCTTGACTGATTTCTCCGTATTTGACTGGAGCAACAAATACGGTATCCGTGAGCAGGACATAAAATTTGATTTGGGGTATTTCCCCTCCAAAAACACTCAGAACATGCCATTGGTGGAACGCATCTTGCTAGCGGTGGTCACCTACTGTATCAATGGTAAGGCTAATAGAAATCCTAGTAACATGGATTTCTATGTATCTTACCGTCTCAAACATCTGACCTAGCTGAATCTCGCCTGGATTTTCATAGAAGTCATGTTTGTAGCTCTCTGAAAAGGGTCGAAAGCTTTACCTTTTGTCAATATTGTCACAATATTGTGAAAATCAAAAGGTGTTGATATTTCTGATGATGATTTGACCCCAGTTGCCAAATCTGACGTCTATGATCAGTACAATATCGCCCAGGCCATTGACTCGCAAAAACGGAAGGCCACCACCATTCCTGATGAAGACGAGGTCACGGAAGGACCTCAAGATGCTGCTGGTGGTAGTAATTCTTCTGAATTGCTATCACGCATTGCTGCGCTTGAACAGATTGTTCAGCAGTTGCATCTTCGTGATGCCGAGCATGAAGCTCGAGATGTACGGAATGAAGCTCGTCATGAGCGCAATGAACTGCGCATGACTGCATTTTTGAAATGCATTCATGCAAGTCTATCCATGGGCTCTTCCTCCTAATTTTGATGATTTAGGGGGAAAAAGTGGTGGTGCTGGTGGCAGTGCTGGCGGTGCTGGTGATGCTGGTGGCTCTGGAGATGTTGGAGGATCCATGGGTGGATTCACTGATTTTGCCGCTAGTGTAGGTTTTGGCTTTAGTGGTTTTACACCACCAAGTGGTGGTGCTATGTAAATTTCCTTATTTTTTGTTGTTGGTTGTAAATATTTCAAGTTATTGTTTATTGCAAGAAAGTAAGACTTGGTATTTCGTTGTTGATGTTCATTAAATTGTTTCATCACTTTGTTCTTCTCAAGTTATTTTTTCTTGCATCTAGTGAGGGGGAGCATATGTTAAGGGGGAGCTTTGATAAGTTATGCATGTTGTGAAATCATCAAAAAGAGGGAGAATGTTAGAATATGTTGAGTTTTGATGATTTGCACAATTCAGTACTTTGAACAAGTGATTAGGCGCTTCATGTGTGTGGTTTGAAGTCAGTATACTTCGAACGCTTACATTAGGTGCTTAATGTACGTTGGTGGAGTCTAGTACACTTCGAAAGCCTACATTAGGCGCTTTATGTGAAGTGTCTGGATGTGCGAACACTTCGAATGCCTAGATTAGGCGCTTCATGTGAAGTGTTTGAAAATCAGGACACTTTGAACGCCTGATTAGGCGCTTCATGTGGCCTGTTGAAAAATGCGAATACTTTGGACGCCTCTTTAGGCGCTTTATGCTGTCCACCAAGCTAAAAGTACTTTTCCCCTAAATGGGCACGTACTCTTAAGTACTTTCTCTGAGAAAATGTCAGAGTTAGTTCGAACAAGCATGAAGGGCTACATTAGGCGTTTCATGTGACTTCGAACGCCTTAAGAAGCCCACATTAGGCGCTTGATGTGACTTCGAACGACAGTTCATTTTCTCATCAAGCGCTCGATGTCACTTCGAACACCTGTGCTTTTAGCACATTAGGCGCTTCATGTGACCAACGTTACAAAGGTCTTAAACTTCACCTTTTAACATCAGTTGACTCTTTGTACCCTCCTCTTTTAGTGTCTTTTTCACAGGTTCCTCTCTGCTGAAGATTTCAGGTTTCCTTTCTTGGCATTCATTTTGAAATCTCTCCAAGAATGTTGCTACATGCCAAAGGGAGATCTCCAATGATGAGAACTCACCAACACATGATGCCAAAACCCATTAATGTTTGTGCAGAGGGTTTCAAACGGGAAGAAACATGAAGGCTGATAAAAGAAGGGTTTCGTCCATTTTTCTTCTCCAACTTTCTACTTGGCAAGCTCTCAAATTTTCTCTCAAGCTCAAGCTCTCAAAATACTTGTAAACATTCTACATTTTACTTTATTGTTGAGAGTGACTATTGTAAGAGGAAGAAGAGTCTTCTTCTTGGTGAGATTCTATTGTGAGAGATTGGGTAGATTGTTGGTCAAGGAGCAAGGGTGCTTCTTGTTTAAGATTTCTAGACTTTGAAGGGTTAGTTGATAGTGTGTGGTGCACTATTCTCCCTACAAGATTTCTTTGAGGGCAAAGAAGATCTTTGGAGGCTAGACTTCAAAGGGTTAGACTTCTTGTCTGTGGTCTAGGCAAAGTGCCTAATTTTCTGTTTTCTGGATTTTGTTCTTTGATTGTTGTTTCCCCCAAAAGAAATAACAATTCCCATTTCAAAATCCTTCTTGTGAAACATCAAGAAGGTAGAGGAGTAGAGTCATTTGACTTGAACCTCTATACATACTTGTGTTCTTTACTTTCTTGCAAGTCTTTGTTCTTACTAAAGAACATATCCAAGTATTGGTTGCACCTCAAAACGAAAAATTTTAATAAAATATCCATACTTGGTGAACACACTATTCAACCCCCCCTTCTAGTGTGTTCTAAGGGACCTAACAATTGGTATCAGAGCCACATCTTGCTTATTTGAGTCCAAATACAAGATTTGATCATTATAGTATGGATCCCTTTGTTTTTGATGATGTGGGTTCTCCTAGTGCTGATGCCTCTAGAAGAAGGAGGCAAGAAACCCTACTCCCTTCCATCTCAAATGTTCATGTCAAAGTTCCCATGTTTGATCCTCTAAACTACCCACTATGGAAGTCAAATATGGAAACCTATCTACGTTCATGTGGGCACAGAATATGGGTTGAGGTCTCAAGAGGCTCTATGATTCCCATAGATATTGATGATCCTACTCCAGAAGAGGAGTTCCATTTGGCCATAAATAGCAAGGCTCTTGTATCTTAAACAGTTCTCTTTCCTCAAATGAGAGAGCACAGATTCAAGGTATCCAATCCGCTCATGAGGCTTGGACAAAGCTTGAGATGATCCACGAAGGAACATCTCAAGTAAGAAAGGCCAAGAGGAGACAGTTGATAAAACAGTTCTACAATTTTACTGTCCCTAAAGGCGAAAAGATTGAAGAGTCCATCCAAAGATTCACCAAGCTTGTCAACCTTCTCAAAGCGGTTGGAAAGAAAATAGAACAAGAGGATCTAAACCATTGGTTCCTAAAAAATTTAGGAAGAGAATGGAACGCAAAAGTGACGGCTATTGAGGAGTCCAAGGATTTGGAAACCATCACCTTGGACGAGCTATATGGGAATCTCATTACTTATGAGATTCATTTGGGTGCACAAGAAAAGAACGGCCCTATTCGCCACTCCACTAAGGCACTTGTATGCGAGTCGGAGGACACGGACGATGAAGTCGGACTTCTTGTCAAAAGATTCCGACGTTTTGCGAGAAAGAATGGTGATGAAGCCAAAAGATTCATCAAGGAAAAGTACTCCAAGGACAAGGTGAAGGACCAAGAGAATAAATGCTACAAGTGTGGGAAGCTTGGTCACTTCATGAAAGATTGTCGGGTGAAGGAGCCGCAACTCAAAGACAAGAAGGCCATCTACCAAAGGAAGAAGGCCTTGCAAGCGGAAGTAGCCCATTGGGAGAGCATTCTTTCCGGGTCCGAGAGCGACAATGGCGATCATGATGATCTTGCTCTCACGGGTGTGGCTCAAGATGATCTTGACAAGGAGTTCTTTGCACTCATGGCCATTGATGATGACATGGAGGTATACAATATCTCATCTCACTATAGAATTATTGATGAACGAGATGATTTAGTGCAAGAAAATGACCTTCTAGATTTAAAATATAAACGTGTCAAGAAAGAGTTTACAGCATGCTTAAATGAATATAATGACACGTTAGAAGATCACATTGCATTGCAACTTGAGCATGATATATTTTTGACCATGCATGTGATTGCACTAGAAGAGAAACATGATTTGATGAAATCATGTGCTCAAGCCCTTGAGGATAAGAAGAATGAGTCAAGGGTAAGTGCTACAAAGGTAGAGGTTAAGGATGCATCTAGGCCAAGCATGAAAGCTAAAATAAAACCTAGTACCATATATGCATCTAAGAAGGGAAACAAAAAGAAACAAGCACAAGTTGTCAAGGAGTCCAAAACCTCCTTGAAGAAGCAAAGGCACATGCCTAAACAAAAGGCTAATGCACCAAAGGCATCTCAACCTTTGGTTCATGTTGTGAAACAAAAACCTTCTTCGAATCCAAAGAAGGCGGTTCCTAAAAAGGAAACACGACATGTGCCTACGCACAAGCATTCGCATAAGCATACACCAACTCACAAGCATACTCCTACATGTTTGTATTGCAATAGGAAAGGCCATGTAGAAAGAGTATGTAGAGCTAAAAATAACAAGAATCTTGTGTGGGTGTCGAAAGACGAGATGAAGGTGACTAACCTTCAAGGACCCAAAACAAAAAGGGTACCAATTTCATATGGTTCTTTTGTAGGCCCTAGCACTCAATGGAGAAAGCGAAGACAAGAAGGTCAAATGGGTCATGGACAGTGGGTGTTTCAACCATATGACGGGAGACAAACGTCTCTTCCATAGACTCACTATGCAAGACGGAGGAGTTGTCCACTTTGGCGGTAGCAAAGGCAAATCAAAAGACATGGTATTGTGCGTAACGATTCCTTCTCTCTTAGTGATGTCTTATTGTTATAGGTCTTAAGTTTAACTTGATAAGTGTCAGTCAACTTTGTGATGCTAATTATGAGGTAACGTTTTTGAAAACAAAGTGTGTTGTGAAAAATGAAGATAAGATCTTATTTGAGGCTTTGCGTTTCAAAAATATTTACAAACTTAGCATCAATGATTTGGTTTCTCAAAATGTATCTTGTCTAGTTGCTAAGAATGGTTTGACGCAACTATGGCATAGACGTCTCGAACATGTATGTTTCAAAACATTTAAATTTATTTGCGAAAATGGTAAAGTCCGAGGCCTTCAAAAATGAATTTCGAAAACCATGACTTATGTGACACTTGTCAAAAGGCGAAGCTTGTGAAAACAAGCTTCAAACCCAAGACAAACATTTCCACCTCCAAGCCCCTACAATTGCTTCATATGGATTTGTATGGGGATGTCGGAACAAAAAGCTTGGGTGGTAAACATTATACCTTCGTGGTAGTAGATGACTATACTCGTTATACGTGGGTGATGTTTCTAGCTAAGAAAAGTGATGCATTTAGTGAGTTTATGAGTCTAAGTAAACGATTGGAAAATCATGTGGGTGACACCATTATAACCATCCGTAGTGGTCGTGGTGGTGAGTTTGATGGTGATTTCGAAAGGTTTTGTGTATCCAAAGGATACTCTCATGACCTTTCGGCACCTAGAACTCCTCAACAAAATGGTGTGGCCGAACGAAAGAATAGAACTCTACAAGAAATGTGTAGAGCAATGTTGAATTGAG
The DNA here is from genome assembly GCA_036186865.1 of Eustoma russellianum. NCBI lineage: Eukaryota > Viridiplantae > Streptophyta > Magnoliopsida > Gentianales > Gentianaceae > Eustoma > Eustoma russellianum. The sequence continues at coordinate 25,865,228 of AP025049.1, read as the reverse complement.
TTCGGTTTGCCCAAGTATTTTTGGGCCGAAGCGGTAAATGCCGCTTGCCATGTGATCAATCGTGTCTATTTGAGACCATACCTAAATGTGACACCCTATGAGCTTTGGAATGGAAAAGTTCCCAACATTGGGTATTTCAAAGTCTTTGGTTGCAAGTGTTTTATACTTAATACCAAAGATACTTTGGACAAACTTGACCTCAAAGCGGATGAAGGTATCTTTTTAGATTATGCCTCAAATAGTAAAACATTTCGTGTTTTCAACAAAAGGAGTCAAAAGGTGGAAGAATCAATCCATGTTAAGTTTAATGAGTCACTTATTGACGAACCTAAACTTAATGAGGATTGTGAAGAGGATGAAGATGTGACTCCTCAAGAAGAAATTCTTGAGGATGTTCCTATGGTCGTTCCTCAACGAGAATAGTTGATGATCCTCCAAATGGAAACATCTTCATTGACTTGAGAGTTGAACCTTTTGAAGGTACTCCTCCACCTTGTGTGCATGAACTTAGTGAGTCAAATAGAAATATTTTTCATACTCATGTTGATACACAAAATGTAGATAATGCATCACACATTCCGGAACATGAGGATCATATGGATGATGAAGGTTTATCTCTTCCGGAACATGATCAAGAGGAAGTTGGAGGAGATGTCTCCAATCTTCCTAGATCATTTAAGCACAAAAATTCTCACCCTCAAGAGTTGGTCATAGGTGATCTAAATAGGGGTATCACCACACGAAGGCAATATAGAGAGAATGCTTTTGTCTCTCTTATAGAGCCGAAAAATATTAAAGATGCACTTCTTGATAAAAATTGGATCTTGGATATGCAAGAAGAGTTAAACCAATTTGAAAGAAGTGATGTTTGGGAGTTAGTTCCCAAACCATACGATCATCCTATTATTGGTACGAAATGGGTTTTTCGTAACAAGATGGATGATCAAGGTAATGTCACTAGAAACAAGGCTAGGTTAGTTGCTCAAGGATACCGTCAAGAAGAAGGTATTGATTTTGATGAGACATTTGCACCCGTAGCACGGCTTGAAGCTATTAGGATGTTGTTAGCATATGCTTGTTATAGGGATTTTAAACTTTACCAAATGGATGTTAAATCCGCCTTCTTGAATGGTGTTATTCAAGAGGAAGTGTATGTTGCACAACCTCCCGGGTTTGAATCTCATGATTCACCACATCATGTCTTCAAACTTAAAAAGGCTCTTTATGGCCTCAAACAAGCTCCAAGAGCTTGGTACGATAGGTTAAGTACTTTTCTTCTTAATAATGGTTTTTCAAGAGGTAAAGTTGACACTACTTTGTTCATAAAAGAGCAAGGTAGAAATCATTTAATTGTTCAAGTATATGTTGATGATATTATTTTTGGTGCTACTAACAATTGTCTTTGTGAGCAATTTGCTAGTCTTATGCAAGGTGAGTTCGAGATGAGCATGATGGGCGAACTTAACTATTTTCTTGGATTACAAATCAAGCAAACGAAGAAGGTGTGTACATTTCCCAAACCAAGTACACAAGAGATTTGCTCAAAAAGTACAACTTTGGTGAAGGAAGAGAGGTAAACACTCCTATGAGCACAAGTGCCAAGCTTGACAAGGATGAAAAGGGAAAGCATGTCGAGGTAACCTTGTATCGTGGCATTATAGGTAGTCTACTTTATTTAATGGCTAGTAGACCCGACATTTTACATGCAGTATGTTTATATGCTAGATTTCAAAGTGATCCTAGGGAGATGCATTTTATTGCGGTAAAACGCATCCTTAGATACCTTAGAAGTACTTTGAAATATGGTTTGTTTTATCCCAAGAATGCATGTTTTGATTTAAGAGGATATTGTGACTCCGATTATGCGGGGAGTCTAGTTGATAGGAAGAGCACCTCCGGAACTTGTCAGTTCCTCGGAGATTGTCTTGTTTCTTGGTTTTCCAAGAAACAAAACAGTGTGTCTCTTTCTACGGCGGAATCCGAATATGTGTCGGCCGCCTCGTGTTGTGCACAGTTATTATGGATGACTAACACGTTAAATGATTATAACATTCACTTCTCAAAGGTGCCCATTTTGTGTGATAACACCTCCGCTATTAATATTGAACAAAATCCTGTCCAACATAGTCGGACCAAGCACATTGAAGTGAGGTATCATTTCATTCGTGATTGTGTACAAAAGAACTTGGTAAGTGTGGAATTCGTTCCTACACGAGAACAATTAGCGGACATTTTCACGAAACCCTTACCTTGTGATGTTTTTGTATCTATAAGAAGTAGGTTGGGGTTGCTCAACATGGGTTGATAAAACCATCTTGAGTTTTGAGCACGAAAATTTCAAAAATTTTCAAGATCAGTGCACATAAAGCGCTTCATCACACTTGTTTCAGGCGTTCGATGTCACATCAAGCGCCTGATGTTAAGGATGTCACTTGTTCGAAGTGACATCAGGCGCTTTATGTCCCTTTACATTGGCGTTCGATGTAGGATTAAGCGCTTTATCCCAATGAGTTCACTCGTTCAAAGTGACATTAAGCGCTCAATATTCATCTCCACAGCCGTTAAAAGTGACTTTAAGGGCTTCATCTCATTTTGTGAAGTCGTTCGAAGTCACTTTAGGCGCTTCAACCCTAATTTCACACTGTCTCTTCCGCCGACTCTTCAGTTTTTGCGCCATTCAAGGACCATCAATTCTCTGCCGCCCTTTTTCTCTTCCCCACTTCCCCACGTCTACCTTCTCTTCTTCCCATTCACTTAAAACGTTTCATCTTCTTCCTAGAATCTTTCTCCCACTCCTCCACTACTCAAACCTCTCTCCCACTTCTTCCTCCCACCATAACTCCATCATCTCTTCATATTCCATTCTTCTCCCTTTAAAAATCCAACCTTTTCCTCATTCTTCTTCACATCCTCATATCATTCCTCTGCCTCTACTCCAAAGACTTCCTTTCCTTTTCAAAACCTTTATATCAAATGGCTTCAGCTGGTCCTTCAAAACGTCCACGCACCCAAAAGCGAAAAAAAACGGCTGGACATGGGATTGTCGAGCCTCCTGCAATCACAGCCATTCAAGAAGGGCTCACCAAGGATAACTTTCCTTGGTTAAAGAAGTTTGAGCCCGAAATCAAGAAGCCTCCATGCACCATTGACAAAGGTGCCCATGTTTCTTACTACTCCAGCATGCTATTCCATGAATGGGTAGCAAACAACCGTCTCATCATCCCTCTGAAACTGTTCAACCTCAGCAATGTTCCTGAGACGACCAGTGCATTTGAAATCGTTCCTTTGTTGGAACATCAAGGCTGGACATCTCTTTGGTACAGACTTGACATGCAAAAATATTCCCGCGAGCACACCCGGCTGTTCTACTCCAACTTGTGGGTCACTCTACAATCTGAGTCTCAACCTTTTTCCCTCAACACTATCATTGATGGTATTCCTCTCAGCTTCACTATCCCTGAAATCTGTGAAGTCTTGAGAATCCGAAAT